>QPEY01000524.1:1685460-2172017 GCA_014706445.1 Hydra viridissima | reverse complement strand
TCCCATCCCGAACAGGACCGTGAAACGCCTTTGCGCCAATGATAGTGGACGTACGTCTGTGAAAGTAGGTCATCGTCAGGCTACTCTATAAAAAACCCCCCACCAGTCTAAACCAGTGGGGGGTTTTGCTTTTAGGGCTGCCCTTTTGACCGTCTATACAGGCTGAACTTAAATGAGCATCGTTTTAAACACGAACGCTAATGTTCTTCGGCGGGCCCTCAAACGGATTCAGCCTCTGCGGAGCCATATAAGACGGTCTCGCCTGCAAGATGGTATCGATGTCTACATTATCAATCGCCGATTGGGCCTTACCAAGGGCCTTGTAAGCGGCGACCATTTCGGACGTGATATTTTCTGGATAAACCTCGGGAGCACGGTCGCTCTTTCTGATCACATACCAGACTTTCATTGTGTCGTAGTAATCATCATTTTCCAAACCATAATGTAGATTAATCCCGAGGATTGAGCCATAAGCAAGTGACTCTAGATGAGTTCGGGGCGTAACAGACCAATTAAATCCCGTTTCATACCCCAACAGGTTGGCGAGCAGGTCTGTGATATTTCTAAGAATGTGCTTTGCTCCTACCTCGGTCTGCTTTTCAATGCTCTCGGCAGTTTCGAAGGCTTCGCGGGCTAACTCGGGCCCAAAGCATTGCTGCTGGGAATGATAGCGGGCGAACTTTTCCTTGAATTCTTTTTGTATATAGGCCGCTTTGATTTTTTGGTCATTGGTTGTACGGAATTCGTCATAGCTTTGCAATTTGATCGCAGCGCTCGCTGCCTCGGAGTGCCTGTTTTTCTCCGTCATCAGAATGGCATTAACATCCAAATTTTTATAATCATTTATTTCCATTATGTAGGGCGGATGCCTTTGGACTTTATACACGGCGATCATTTCAGGCGTGATGTTTTCTGGATAAACATGGGGCGCGCTGTCTTTGATCGCCCGCCAGACTTCTATCGTGTTGACGAGACCATTATTTTCTAGGCCCACATCTAGGCCAAGATTTTTTAATGCAGAGTAGGCGATTTCCTCTGGATCTTTACCCGCTTTGACCAGCTGATCGTAGCCCACGTCTAAGGTACTAGACCTGGCTAGGTTACGCAGGGCGCTGAAAGTCCACTCTATCCCTGAACTCTGCTCTTGATATTGTTTTTTAATGGCAGTGCAGATTTCATAGGTTTCGCGAGCTAACTCGGGCCCAAAGCATTGCTGCTGGGAATGATAGCGGGCGAACTTTTCCTTGAGTTCTTTTTGTGCGTATACCGCTTTGATTTTGACGTTATCGCTGGGCGGTTTGGCAACCTCGGTCTGAGGCTTGCTGTCTTGTGGCTTGCCGTCTCGTGGCGGGCTGTCAGCGTAACGAGTATAGGCGGCCCCAAGACAGGCAGCGGCGGCAAGGGTCGAGGAAAGAATGGGCAGCATCTCGTCGGTAAAAAAGTGAGAGTAAGAAAGAATAGATATATTTAATGCAGGCACTAAATTTTGAGTAACTTATAGAAATTTTTAGTTCCTTTGCCGATAGCGTCGCTCGGGCTTTAAGCCATCAGTTCAAGGTATTCCGGATGACGCTTGATGTAGGCGGCTGCATAAGAACACCTAGGCGCGACACGCCATCCTTGTACGCGGGCGGTTTCCAAGGCAATGCGGGTAAGTTCCGAGGCAATGCCGCGCCCTCCTACTTCGGCGGGTACACCCGTATGGACAATTGTCATGACATCCTCGTGCAATTGATAATTCAGCACACACAGGTGGCTGTCTACCAGTGCTTCAAAGCGAAATGACTGAGTATGGTGAGTAATAGAAGTTTGCATTGAATTCTCCTTGCGAGTAACTATCCCCTCATAGGGCCCCCTGAGCCTCAGTAACGTCTGATGGAAACGTTATCGTGGAGCACTCTCCCATCAACATGCACGATTTATGTCTGCGGTATCCTCTGTGGATTTTTGCATATCGGATAAGCTTTTGAATCTATTTTCAGTAAATATTCAAAAAACTATACTCAAAATATGCATAACAGAAGCAACATAATCAAGCCCCGGAGAAATAGATGAGGAAGCCATCAACCTGTATTTCTCGCAGCGCTAGCGCAGCAGCTCTATCAGACAGTAAGGCTCCAGCGTAATTGACGGCGATTTTTGAGGTCTTCACTATGAATAACGAAAGTTCTTCCACACGTACCAATTCAGTAAAACTTTTAATCGACGGTGATTTTGTTCAGTCGTCCACCACGCAATGGAAAGACATCGTCAATCCGGCAACGCAGGAAGTTATCGGGCGAGTTCCATTCGCGACGGCCAACGAGGTCAACGCAGCAATTAAGGCAGCGCATCAAGCGTTTCAGACGTGGCGCAATACGGCGGTCGGTACGCGTTTGCGCATTATGCTCAAATATCAGACTCTCATCCGCGAACATCTGCCGCGGATCGCGAAGATTCTCAGTGCGGAGCAAGGCAAAACAGTACCTGACGCAGAAGGCGACATCTTTCGTGGACTTGAGGTGGTGGAGCATGCCGCGTCCATCGGTTCGTTGCAGCAGGGAGAATTCCTGGAAAACGTTGCAGGCAACGTCGATACCTATACGTTGCGTCAACCCATAGGCGTGTGCGTTGGTATTACGCCGTTTAACTTTCCGGCGATGATTCCGCTCTGGATGTTCCCGATGGCGCTGGTCTGCGGCAATACCTTCGTCTTAAAGCCGTCGGAGCAAGACCCGCTCTCAACCATGGAGCTCGTAAAGCTGGCGATTGAAGCAGGCGTGCCGAAAGGTGTGCTGAACGTGGTGCATGGCGGTAAGGAGGTCGTCGACGCCTTGTGTACGCACGAACAGGTGAAGGCGATATCGTTTGTGGGTTCGACGGCAGTGGGGACGCACGTGTACCAACTGGGGAGTGCACATGGTAAGCGCGTTCAGTCGATGATGGGCGCGAAGAACCACGCCGTGGTTCTGCCCGACGCAAATCGCGAACACACTCTGAATGCCTTGGCTGGAGCGGGTTTTGGCGCAGCCGGGCAGCGTTGCATGGCCACATCCGTCATCGTTTTTGTTGGCAAGACAAAGGATTGGTTGGCCGATCTAGTGGCGCGTTCAAAAATACTGAAGGTCAATGTCGGGACGGCCGAAGGCACAGATTTGGGGCCGGTCGTGTCGCGTACTGCGAAGGAGAGGGTGCTACGCCTAATTCAAAGTGGGGTAGACGAAGGCGCGACGCTTATTCTCGATGGCAGAAATGTACAGGTTAAGGGTTACGAGCAGGGCAATTTTATTGGCCCAACGATTTTCGCAGACGTCACGACTGACATGACGATCTACCGCGAAGAGATTTTTGGTCCGGTACTTGTCGTCCTGAATGTGCCGACCTTGGACGATGCAATTGCGCTGGTCAATGCTAATCCGTTTGGCAATGGTGTCGGTCTATTCACGCAAAGTGGTGCGGCGGCGCGCCGCTTTCAGAATGAGATCGACATCGGTCAGATCGGTATCAATATTCCCATCCCTGTGCCGGTTCCTTACTTTAGTTTCACCGGGTCGCGAGGGTCTAAGCTAGGCGACTTGGGACCTTACGGCAAACAGGTGGTGCAGTTCTATACGCAAACGAAAACCGTCACGGCACGTTGGTTCGATGATGCTACGGTCAATGAAGGCGTCAATACTACCATCAGCCTCAAGTGACTTGCGAAACGCGGGTATGCCGTGCAGTGGGTTCGCCTCACGCTAAACGGGTATACCCCCATTAAAGTCGTAGCCATACTGTCGTAATCAGAAATGTTGATTACCTATAAAGTGAGGATGACATTATGGAAATAAAGCCTTTAGATAGCAATTTATGCTCGCAGTCTTTAGGCGGTCAGCGTACCGCCTCGACCCATTCTGGGGATCGGCCCGCTCCAGCGTAAGCTCCCCTGTCAAGTAGACGTTGGCAAATAGACGTTCGGAGCAAGGGTTAGCCTAGGCATGAACTGCACAGGCGGCAGACCGCCCAGTGCTTCGTGCGGGCGGTATTCGTTGTAGTCGAGCAGCCAGCGGTCGGTGATCGCTTGTACTTGCTTAAGATTGGCAAACAAGTGAGCATTGAGCACCTCAGTGCGGTAAGTTCGGTTAAAACGTTCGATGAACGCATTTTGGTTTGGCTTGCCCGGTTGAATGTAGCGAACGGCGATGCTTTTGGCGGCCGCCCATTGGGTAAAAGCCAGCGAAACGAACTCTGGCCCATTATCCATACGTATAGCTTGAGGCACACCATAGCAATCGACTAGGCGGCTCAGAACGCGTATCAGCCGCGCTGACGTGATCGAAGTGCCTACCTCAATGGCCAGACATCGCGGTTTGCTTCATCGATGACATTTAGGGTTCGGAATGGCCGCCCGCAGTACAAGGCGTCATGCATAAAGTCTAGTGCCCAGCAGCGATTGGGTTCAGCGGCCAGATCCAACGGCTGAGGAAGCCGTTCAGGCAATCGCTTTTTACAGCGTCGAGGCAGATTCAATCCCATATCGCAATAAACCCGATGCACCCGTTTTTTGTTCCAGCCACGACCATCGAGCCGCAACCGGGTAAAACACTTCCAGAATCCCCAGCGACTATGTCGCGTAACAAGGGTGTTAAGCGCATCGATCACCTCGGCATCACGCTCGGATGTTGGCATTGACCTCTTGTAGTACGCCGCCCGCGATAGGCCGCAAATCTGACAGGCTCGAGTAATCGAGAGCTTGGCTTGCATCAACTGCTCGACAATCTCGCGCCTGGCCGACGGCGTTAAGATTTTCGGTTCAGAACCTCTTTGATCGCCGAGTTCTCCAGCGCCAAATCCGCATACATGCGCTTGAGCTTGGCGTTTTCTGCTTCCAACTCGCGCAGGCGCTGCAGTTCGGATACCTGCACACCTGAATACTTACTTTTCCAAACGTAGTACGTGGCATTACTGATGCCATGCTTGCGACACAGCTCGGCAACCGGCAGACCCATCTCCCCTTCTTGGAGCACTGCAACGATTTGACTTTCTGTAAACCTGCTTTTCTTCACGGGAATCTCCGTCTTAAGGAGGCCCCGAAATTCTACCGACCAACGTCTACTTAAAGGGGGAGCTTACNGACGTCAAGTCCTCATGGCCCTTATGGGTAGGGCTTCACACGTCATACAATGGTTGGGACAGAGGGTAGCCAACCCGCAAGGGGGAGCCAATCCCGTAAACCCGATCGTAGTCCGGATCGCAGTCTGCAACTCGACTGCGTGAAGTCGGAATCGCTAGTAATCGCGGATCAGCATGTCGCGGTGAATACGTTCCCGGGTCTTGTACACACCGCCCGTCACACCATGGGAGTGGGTTTTACCAGAAGTCGTTAGCCTAACCGCAAGGGGGGCGATGACCACGGTAGGATTCATGACTGGGGTGAAGTCGTAACAAGGTAGCCGTATCGGAAGGTGCGGCTGGATCACCTCCTTTCAGAGTAAGTGTGCTGTGTATCAAGTGTCCACGCTTATCGGTTGTTTGAGTGCGTTGCTAGAAAAGGATGGCCAAGGGTAAGGCCTTAGCGGGTCTGTAGCTCAGTAGGTTAGAGCACCGTCTTGATAAGGCGGGGGTCGTTGGTTCGAGGCCAACCAGACCCACCATCGTGCAGGGTTTGCATGTTGGAGAGACTGGGGGTGTAGCTCAGCTGGGAGAGCGCCTGCTTTGCAAGCAGGAAGTCATCGGTTCGAACCCGTTCACCTCCACCAAGGGTTTTCTGGCAACGGATGGATCTTTAACAAAGTGGAAGAAGCACAACGAAAAGGTACGCATTGCGTTGCCCAGGGATGGGTAATGGAATGGGTACAGGGTTGTGATTGCAATGAAGTAGAAGGCACAAACGGCAACGCGCGTTTCTATAGTCTTTAGTGTTATAGGATCAAGCGAGTAAGTGCATACGGTGGATGCCTAGGCGATCACAGGCGAAGAAGGACGTGGTAGCCTGCGAAAAGCTGCGGGGAGCTGGCAAACGAGCATTGATCCGCAGACCTCCGAATGGGGAAACCCACCGCGCAAGCGGTATCCCTGGTTGAATCCATAGACCAGTGGAGGCGAACTGGGCGAACTGAAACATCTCAGTAGCTCGAGGAAAAGAAATCAACCGAGATTCCGAAAGTAGTGGCGAGCGAAATTGGAAGAGCCTGTACGTTGTAGCATGTGGAATAGTCAAACGGACTGGAAAGTTCGGCCATAGCAGGTGATAGCCCTGTAGACGAAATTCTGGATGTGGAACTAAGCGTACGAGAAGTAGGGCGGGACACGTGAAATCCTGTTTGAAGATGGGGGGACCATCCTCCAAGGCTAAATACTCGTGATCGACCGATAGTGAACCAGTACCGTGAGGGAAAGGCGAAAAGAACCCCGGAAGGGGAGTGAAATAGATCCTGAAACCGTATGCATACAAACAGTAGGAGCCTCACTTGTGGGGTGACTGCGTACCTTTTGTATAATGGGTCAGCGACTTACATTCAGTGGCAAGCTTAACCGAATAGGGCAGGCGTAGCGAAAGCGAGTCCGAATAGGGCGCAATAGTCGCTGGGTGTAGACCCGAAACCAGATGATCTATCCATGGCCAGGTTGAAGGTACGGTAACACGTGCTGGAGGACCGAACCCACTCGTGTTGAAAAACGAGGGGATGAGCTGTGGATAGGGGTGAAAGGCTAAACAAATCTGGAAATAGCTGGTTCTCTCCGAAAACTATTTAGGTAGTGCCTCAAGTATGACTGCGGGGGGTAGAGCACTGTTATAGCTAGGGGGTCATGGCGACTTACCAACCTATGGCAAACTCCGAATACCCGCAAGTTGAGCTTGGGAGACAGAGCACCGGGTGCTAACGTCCGGACTCAAGAGGGAAACAACCCAGACCGCCAGCTAAGGTCCCGAATTATCGCTCAGTGGGAAACGAAGTGGGAAGGCCTAGACAGTCAGGAGATTGGCTTAGAAGCAGCCATTCTTTAAAGAAAGCGTAATAGCTCACTGATCGAGTCGTCCTGCGCGGAAGATGTAACGGGGCTCAAGCGATAAACCGAAGCTGCGGGTGTGTACTTTGGTACACGCGGTAGGAGAGCGTTCTGTAAGCCTGTGAAGGTGGCTTGTAAAGGCTGCTGGAGGTATCAGAAGTGCGAATGCTGACATGAGTAGCGATAAAGGGGGTGAAAAGCCCCCTCGCCGTAAGTCCAAGGTTTCCTGCGCAACGTTCATCGGCGCAGGGTGAGTCGGCCCCTAAGGCGAGGCAGAGATGCGTAGCTGATGGGAAGCTGGTTAATATTCCAGCACCGTCGTACAGTGCGATGGGGGGACGGATTGTGGAAAGTCATCAGGGTGTTGGAAGTCCCTGTTGCTGCATTGTAGAGTGCACTTAGGCAAATCCGGGTGCGCAGCTCAAGGGTGTGGCACGAGCAAGGTTCGTCCTGCGAAGTGACTGGAAGTGGTTCCAAGAAAAGCCTCTAAGCGTTTCAGCTGTACGCGACCGTACCGCAAACCGACACAGGTGGACGGGATGAATATTCTAAGGCGCTTGAGAGAACTCAGGAGAAGGAACTCGGCAAATTGATACCGTAACTTCGGGAGAAGGTATGCCCTGTTAGTGTGAGGCGCTCACCGCGCTGGAGCATGAAGGGGCCGCAGAGAATCGGTGGCTGCGACTGTTTATTAAAAACACAGCACTCTGCCAAGACGCGAAGTCGACGTATAGGGTGTGACGCCTGCCCGGTGCCGGAAGGTTAAGTGATGGGGTGCAAGCTCTTGATCGAAGCCCCGGTAAACGGCGGCCGTAACTATAACGGTCCTAAGGTAGCGAAATTCCTTGTCGGGTAAGTTCCGACCTGCACGAATGGCGTAACGATGGCCACACTGTCTCCTCCTGAGACTCAGCGAAGTTGAAATGTTTGTGATGATGCAATCTACCCGCGGCTAGACGGAAAGACCCCATGAACCTTTACTGTAGCTTTGCATTGGACTGTGAACCGGCCTGTGTAGGATAGGTNCGTAAGCTCCCCTGTCAAGTAGACGTTGGCAAATAGACGTTCGGAGCAAGGGTTAGCCTAGGCATGAACTGCACAGCGGCAGACCGCCCAGTGCTTCGTGCGGGCGGTATTCGTTGTAGTCGAGCAGCCAGCGGTCGGTGATCGCTTGTACTTGCTTAAGATTGGCAAACAAGTGAGCATTGAGCACCTCAGTGCGGTAAGTTCGGTTAAAACGTTCGATGAACGCATTTTGGTTTGGCTTGCCCGGTTGAATGTAGCGAACGGCGATGCTTTTGGCGGCCGCCCATTGGGTAAAAGCCAGCGAAACGAACTCTGGCCCATTATCCATACGTATAGCTTGAGGCACACCATAGCAATCGACTAGGCGGCTCAGAACGCGTATCAGCCGCGCTGACGTGATCGAAGTGCCTACCTCAATGGCCAGACACTCGCGGTTTGCTTCATCGATGACATTTAGGGTTCGGAATGGCCGCCCGAGTACAAGGCGTCATGCATAAAGTCTAGTGCCCAGCAGCGATTGGGTTCAGCGGCCAGATCCAACGGCTGAGGAAGCCGTTCAGGCAATCGCTTTTTACAGCGTCGAGGCAGATTCAATCCCATATCGCAATAAACCCGATGCACGTTTTTTGTTCCAGCCACGACCATCGAGCCGCAACCGGGTAAAACACTTCCAGAATCCCCAGCGACTATGTCGCGTAACAAGGGTGTTAAGCGCATCGATCACCTCGGCATCACGCTCGGATGTTGGCATTGACCTCTTGTAGTACGCCGCCCGCGATAGGCCGCAAATCTGACAGGCTCGAGTAATCGAGAGCTTGGCTTGCATCAACTGCTCGACAATCTCGCGCCTGGCCGACGGCGTTAAGATTTTCGGTTCAGAACCTCTTTGATCGCCGAGTTCTCCAGCGCCAAATCCGCATACATGCGCTTGAGCTTGGCGTTTTCTGCTTCCAACCCGCGCAGGCGCTGCAGTTCGGATACCTGCACACCTGAATACTTACTTTTCCAAACGTAGTACGTGGCATTACTGATGCCATGCTTGCGACACAGCTCGGCAACCGGCAGACCCATCTCCCCTTCTTGGAGCACGCAACGATTTGACTTTCTGTAAACCTGCTTTTCTTCACGGGAATCTCCGTCTTAAGGAGGCCCCGAAATTCTACCGACCAACGTCTACTTAAAGGGGGAGCTTACGGCACGGACACAGAAAGCTGCCGCGTTCGCCACCGCTGGTGCAGTTGCCCTAACTGCGGCAATCAAGGCATATTCAGAAGAAATGTAAGCAATGCCCAAGCCAAAAACTTGATTCGACGGACGAGGTTAAGAGGTATCACCTCGAAACTCGGGGCGATTCACCGTTTCTATGAAGTGCCGAATTATTGAGGGCTACGACATGTTTGGAAAGTTGCTCTACGCTATTCCAAGCTTTGATGAGCGGAGGTTTAGCGGCTTGCGCTGCCTGGCGCGTGCCTTCACTCCCTTTGGGCAGGCCTAGCTTTTCGAGCAAAGCGTCACGCCTTTCGCCAAGTGTGGCTAACCACATCGTCAAACTCATCTTCCTTCTGCTAATTAATGGCAGTGTTTCCCTAATCGCTTCCAGTTTCTGCAGGTCGACGGGCTGCTCGGTAAAGGCTTGGGTTTCCGCCTTAATGACGGCAGCTTCCGCTGCAAGTGATGCCTCGAGTTTCTTTAAGGCCTCCGTTTCCTGCTTTAAACAATCTAGTAAGGACTGTTCAATCGCGCTCAGGGGAAAAGTGCCTGCTTTCAGTATGCTGAGGGGAAGGACCGCCATGTCCGGTCCCACCTCCAGCAGCTCTCGTGGAGCGTCACTAAGGCTCATCTGAGCGTTATTCGGTATGGGGCCGACGTAGCCAACGAGTAAGAATAAGGATTCTTCGAGCATTTCTGCGTCAAATTCCAGCAGCTCGCGCGAAGCGTCACTAATGGTGACTTCAACGCTGTGCGGTAGGGCGTTTCTATTGCCGTTCCCTGCTCGCGGATGCGTAGAAGGAAACGTAACAGTACTCTGGTTATTTAAAGTCTTAGCCTCTTTCGCGCTATCTAATGGCTTGATTTGCAAAGCGTTCTCCACAAGCTTGGTGCTAATGTGATTGCCGGTGCAGGTTCAAATCACATAAAGATCCACATACTCGTGCACGGGCATGGCTTCAAGTTTTTGCTGGTCCAGCGAAATATCTAGGATTTTTTGCTGCTGACGAGCAGGGAACATACGCGCTAGGTTGGTACGGAACTTTGCTTCTAGTAGCGGTATACCTTCTTGGCGGCGGCGCTTGTGGCCAATAGGATATTCGCACACCTTTTCGGGTAAGCGAGTTCCATCGCGAAATTCTACGCAAAGCGCGTTAGCGATGGAGCGCTTTTCGGGATCGTGATAATCCTTGGTAAAAGCAGGGTCTTCTATGCAAACGATTTTCTCACGTAAGGCGTCGATACATGGGTCTTGCGCGATGTCGTCTTCATAGTCGGCAGCCGTGAGGCGGCCGAACAGCAAGGGCACCGCTACCATGTACTGTACGCAATGATCACGGTCAGCCGGGTTGTTGAGCGAGCCTTTTTTGTCAATGATACGGATGCAGGCTTCGTGCGTACGGATGGTAATCTGCTTAATATCCTCAGCGGTCTTGCCGGCGATCTTAAGCTGTTGATGAAGGTCCATGGCGCACTCTACGGCCGTTTGCGAATGAAACTCGGCGGGGAAAGAAATCTTAAACAGCACATTCTCCATCACGTAGCTGCCGTAAGGGCGCTGGAATGTAAAGGGGCGGCCTTTAAACAGTACGTCGTAAAAGCCCCAGGTTTTGGCTGTTAATACCGATGGGTAGCCCATTTCGCCGGTGCGCGCCATTAGCGCGAGACGAACGGCCCGGCTGGTCGCGTCACCCGCCGCCCAACTTTTGCGGCTGCCCGTATTAGGGGCATGGCGATAGGTGCGTAAACTTTGGCCATCTACCCAGGCGAGCGATACCGCGTTGATAATTTCTTCGCGGTTTAAGCCTAGCATTTGCGCGACGATGGCAGTGGAGGCGACTTTGACCAGTACCACATGGTCTAGCCCCACTTTGTTAAAGGAGTTTTCCAGTGCAATGCAGCCTTGGATTTCGTGCGCTTTAATCATTGCGGTAAGCACGTCCCGCATGGATAACGGCTTTTTGCCAGCTGCAATCGCATTGCGCGAAAGCCAATCGGCGGTGGCGAGTATGCCGCCTAAATTGTCCGAAGGATGGCCCCATTCGGCCGCTAGCCAAGTATCGTTGAAATCCAGCCAACGAATCATGGCGCCGATATTGAAAGCGGCTTGGATTGGGTCTAACTGAAATTGGGTGCCAGGGACCTTGGCGCCATTGGGCACCACCGTGCCCGGCACAATGGGTCCTAAAAGCTTTTTGCAAGCAGGGTATTCCAGCGCCTCGAGTCCGCAGCCTAGGGTATCGATAAGGCAATTACGTGCCGTTTCATAAGCCAAACTGCTATTGATTTTATAGTTAAGCACATAATCCGCAATGTCAACGAGGACCTGATCGGGCTCCGGGCGGACGTTAGAGATATGGGTAGACATGAGCTTGCTTCCTAAGTGGTGCTTAGCCGAGCGGTCTATCAAACCATCCCGAGTGTCGGCCAGACATTGGGTTCATGCAGCAGGGTTTATTTACTTGCGCTGGTCAATCGGCACAAATTTCTTATCTTCAGGGCCTACATAATTGGCAGAGGGCCGGATAATCTTATTGTCGTTGCGTTGCTCAATAATATGAGCCGCCCAGCCAGCGGCACGTGCCATAACGAAAAGTGGCGTGAACATCGCAGTGGGCACACCCATCATGTGATAACTGACTGCCGAAAACCAGTCCAGGTTCGGAAACATTTTTTTGATGTCCCACATCACTGTTTCTAAGCGTTCGGCGATATCAAACATTTTAGTATTGCCAGCCTTACGCGAAAGATTGCGCGCCACTTCCTTGATGATTTTATTGCGTGGGTCAGACACCGTGTAGACCGGATGGCCAAATCCTATGATCACTTCTTTGGCTTCGACCCGGCGACGAATATCGGCTTCTGCTTCATCTGGCGTGTCATAACGCTTTTGCACCTCGAAGGCAATTTCGTTGGCGCCGCCGTGCTTGGGTCCACGTAGCGCGCCAATAGCACCAGCGATGGCCGAGTAGATGTCTGAACCGGTGCCTGCTACCACGCGGGCAGTAAAGGTGGAGGCGTTAAATTCGTGCTCAGCATATAGGTTTAGAGAAATGTGCATGGCCTTGGTCCAATCTGCGGGGGGCGGCTTACCATGCAATAGGTGCAAAAAATGGGCGCCGATGCTGTCATCATCGGTGTGGGTGTCTATGACACGGCCGTTATGACTGTAGTGGTACCAATACAGCAATGCCGGTCCTAAGCAGGCGATAAGCCGATCGGCAATATCACGCGCACCCGGAATACTGTGGTCGCTCTTTTCGGGCAACATGCACCCAAGCACGGACACGGCGGTTCGCATGATGTCCATGGGATGACTAGCGGCTGGCAGAACCTGCAGCACATTTTGTAGCTGGATAGGCAAGCCGCGCAGGCTGCACAATTTTTCTTTGTATGCCTTGAGCTCGGCCCTGGTAGGAAGCTTCCCGTGGATTAGCAGGTGAGCGATTTCTTCGAATTCGCAGGCGTCGGCGATATCCAGAATGTCATAGCCACGATAGTGCAAATCATTGCCGGAGCGGCCGACGCTACACAGGGCCGTGTTGCCCGCCACAACGCCAGAGAGTGCTACCGATTTCTTGGGTTTGAAATCGGTCTTGTCCCGAGCTTTGGCGGCTGGGGTGGGTGCTTTATTTGCAGCGATATTCATTTCTTCCTTCTTTCCTTCCCTATGAGGCGCAGCGCATATAGGCTATTGACGCTTATCCTACTTGGATTGCGTCTTCTGGAAAAGCGCATCTAGCTTGGACTCGAAGGCGTGATAGCCAATACGCTCATAGAGTTCTTCGCGGGTTTGCATAAGGTCCAACACATTTTTCTGATGACCGTCGCGTCGAATGGCGGTGTACACCGTTTCGGCTGCTTTATTCATGGCGCGAAAGGCAGAGAGGGGATAGAGCACCATGCCGACCCCGACGCTATGCAATTCTTTGACGGAAAACAGCGGTGTCTGACCAAATTCGGTAATGTTAGCCAGCACGGGTGCTGGCACGGCCTGGGTAAACCGTTCATAAGTAGACAGGTCGCATACGGCTTCGGCAAAGATAGCATCCGCGCCGGCTTCCACGCATGCCAGCGCCCGTTCGATGGCGGCCTCTACACCTTGCGAGGCAATAGCGTCGGTGCGGGCAATGAGGTAGAAGGCGCTGTCAGTGCGCGCGTCCGTTGCGGCTTTGATCCTATCGGTCATTTCCTCGGTGCTAACAAGTTCCTTGCCGGGACGATGACCGCAGCGCTTGGCACCTACTTGATCTTCTATGTGGCAGGCGGCAGCGCCGAACTTAATAAGACTTTTAACTGTTCGGGCGATATTGAAGGCGGAAGGGCCAAAGCCGGTGTCGATGTCCACCAGCAGGGGAAGGTCGCAGATATCTGTGATGCGTCGAACGTCTGTCAGCACGTCGTCTAATGTGTTGATGCCTAGGTCGGGCAGGCCCAGAGAGCCAGCGGCCACACCGCCGCCCGATAGGTAGATCGCGCGATAACCCGCGCGCTTAGCCAGCAGCGCATGATTGGCGTTGATCGCACCTATGATCTGCAACGGCTTTTCTTCTATTAGTGCGCGGCGAAAAAGGGCGCCTGGGGAGTCCGGTCTAGACATGAATTTCTCCTTTAAGGCGAACGCAATGTGAGGTTTGAAGGGCCAACCTTGAAGCCTAAATGTGTGCCGCCGTCACTTCTGTAAATCGGGCCCGCACGGCGGGCCCGATCAATGCATGTTGCAACAATTACTTCAGCAAATCTTTAACGCCATCGTGTTCTTCCAACAGTTCTTTCAGCGTTAAATCCATGCGTTCCCGGGAGAAAGTATCGATTTCCAGGCCCGTCACGCGCTGGTATTCGCCGTTTTCGGTCGTTACTGGCACGCCATAGAAGATGCCTTTGGGAATGCCATAGGACCCGTCGGAGGGTATGCCCATTGTGACCCACTTACCATTGCTGCCTAAAAGCCAATCGCGAACGTGATCAATGGCTGCGTTAGCCGCTGATGCAGCCGAGGACAAACCGCGCGCCTCGATGATCGCTGCGCCCCGCTTAGCCACGGTAGGAATAAAAATTTGACGGTTCCAATCTTCGTCGTTGATAAGGGGGGCCAATTTCTGCTCGCCGACGGTGGCAAAGCGGTAGTCGGGATACATGGTGGGCGAATGGTTGCCCCATACCACGAGACGTTCGATTTTGGTTACGGTTTGGCCTGCTTTAGCGGCTAGCTGCGACAAGGCGCGGTTATGGTCCAGGCGCATCATGGAAGTAATGTTTTTAGCAGGCAAATCGGGCGCCGACTTCATCGTGATATAGGCGTTTGTGTTAGCCGGATTGCCGACGACCAACACCTTAACGTTGCGGCTAGCTACTTCGTTTAAGGCCTTACCCTGAGCGATGAAGATCTGAGCATTGACGTGCAGCAGATCTTTACGCTCCATGCCCGGACCGCGGGGACGAGAGCCGACCAGTAGGGCCACGTCGGCGTCTTTAAACGCGGTGCGGGGATCGCGGTGAGCGGTTACTCCGTGCAGCAACGGAAAGGCGCAGTCATCCAGCTCCATCATGACGCCTTTGAGCGCCTTCTGGGCCTTTTCGTCGGGGATTTCTAACAGCTGCAGAATCACGGGCTGATCTTTGCCCAGCATTTCGCCGGAGGCAATGCGAAACAGTAAGGCGTAGCCGATCTGACCAGCGGCGCCTGTAACAGCGACCCGTAAAGCGGGCTTGGACATGAACGTTCTCCGTAAGGGGTTTAGCGGGAAAAATCTCGGCAAGCAGCCTAGAAGTAGGGCAACTGAATCCGCGCCGCAGGTGGGAGGGCGCCCGCAAACGGTGCTTATGCTAGAACTAATCTAGGGGAGCGTCAACCTGTCTTATATTTTATATAAGACATAAGAGATTGGACAACGGTAAGCGGCTTATGCCACAATGAGACATTTGTTGACCTAGCCAGGCGCGGCGCAGGCGTTAAAGCGTGAAACAGATGGTTAGCTATTCACGCGGCATGCATGACCAGTAGACATCACATATTAAGACATCCATGGCAGACGCAGACCCGCCGCCCGCTTCTCCTTCTCGTCTTCGCGCCGCAGCCTCGGCGGCCGCAGGCGCGGCGTTCAGCCCGCTGTATCGTCAAATCAAAGCGCTGCTGGTCCAGAGTTTGGACCGCGGCGAGTGGAAGCCCGGCGAGTTAATTCCTAGCGAAGTCGATCTTGCCGCGCGTTTTCAAGTCAGCCAAGGCACAGTACGGAAGGCAGTGGACGAACTGGCGGCTGAACATCTGTTATTGCGGCGCCAAGGCAAGGGCACCTTCGTCGCTACACATCAAGAAGCCCGCGTGCGCTACCGTTTTTTGCGTTTAGCGCCTGACGAAGAAGGCGTAGTCGGCCGAGCAGAGAGCCGTATTCTTGCCTGTCGGCGGCTGCGCGCACCGGCCGAAATTGCTCGTGCGCTAGATTTGCGGGCCGCAGAAGTCGTGGTGATGATCCGTCGTCTGCTCGCCATGAATGGCGCGCCCACGGTCCTTGATGACATTTGGCTGCCCGGGTCCATTTTTCGTGGTTTAACGCTTGAACTGTTAACAGCCAACCAGATGCCTTTGTACGGCTTATTCGAATCAAAGTTCGGCGTCAGTATGTTGCGCGCCGACGAAAAGCTTCGAGCTGTCCCCGCCTCTGAAGAAAGTGCTCGCTTGCTCACTATTCCCGTGGGCCAGCCCTTGTTGCAGGTGGATCGACTTTCTTATACCTATGGGGGCCGCCCTATGGAAATTCGTCGGGGGTTATACCTGACCGATCACTATCATTACCGCAATAGCTTGAATTGATAGAGTTCTGTTTAAGTGTTTGATATCAAGGGATGGTCTGGGCGAAAATGGCGCATTTACATTTACATTTATCTATAAGGTTCACGGCAATGTTGCCGCTTCCTCTTTTTATTCCCCAACCCTGAGGCTGTCATGTCCGATTCAGCTGCCAAGCCGCGCCCGCAGTTTCACAATATCAGCATTGTGCAAATCTTAAGGTACCGCCTTCCCTTAGCGGGTAAGGTGTCCATCCTGCATCGTGTGAGTGGCGCACTATTGTTTCTCTGTCTTCCCTTGGTCATATTGCCGCTCTTTGCAGCAAGTGTGGCCTCGCCGGAAAGCTACGCGCAGCTTTCGTCGTGCCTAAGTAATCCGCTCGTCAAGCTCATCGTTCTGGTGCTGATTTGGGGCTATCTACACCATTTCTTCGCTGGCATTCGATATCTGCTGTTGGATCTACACGTGGGTGTCGACAAAATCTCGGCGCAAAAAACCGCCGGCGTGGTGTTAGGCGTAAGTTTGGGCTTAACGCTGGTATTTGCTTTTAAGCTGTTCGGAGGGTTGTAAATGGCTACCCCCAAAAACGTCGGCGCTAAGCGTCTGGTGGTGGGCGCGCACTACGGCACCTTGGATTTTATCGCTCAGCGTATCACCGCCGTTATTCTTGCCGTCTATACGCTCATCCTTATCATCGGTCTGTTCTGTATGCCGGCCTACACTTATGAAAACTGGAAGGCGCTGTTTAACTTCCGCCTGTACGCCGTGCCTGTAGGGCAAATATTAGCCATGCTGGCCTTTCTGTCTCTTGCCTGGCATGCCTGGATCGGCGTTCGCGATATCTGGATGGACTATGTCAAGCCGGTGGGTGTGCGCATCCTACTGCAGGTGCTCACCATTTTATGGTTGCTCGCTTCCATCGTTTATTTCGCGCAAATCCTCTGGAGACTCTAAGCCGTGGTTGCTGTCATGAATTCATTGCCGCGCCGCCAGTTTGATGTTGTGGTGGTAGGCGCCGGCGGAGCCGGCATGCGCTGTTCCCTGCAATTGGCCCAGGCGGGCTTGTCCGTTGCCGTGCTATCGAAAGTATTCCCTACGCGTTCGCATACCGTGGCAGCGCAAGGAGGCATAGGGGCTTCGCTAGGTAACATGAGCGAAGACAGTTGGTACTGGCATATGTACGATACCGTCAAGGGCGCCGACTGGCTCGGCGATCAAGACGCCATTGAGTTCATGTGTCGCGAGGCGCCGCATGCCGTGTACGAGCTTGAACATTTTGGCATGCCTTTTGACCGTAATCCCAACGGTACGATTTATCAACGGCCATTCGGCGGTCACACGGCAAATTTTGGCGAGAAGCCCGTGCAGCGCGCCTGTGCCGCCGCCGATCGTACGGGCCATGCGCTATTGCATACCCTATACCAACGCAACGTCGCTGCCCGTACTCAGTTCTTCGTGGAATGGATGGCGTTGGATTTACTGCGCAACGAGGGCGGTGACGTTTTGGGCGTGACTGCCTTGGAAATGGAAACCGGTGACATCTATATTCTTGAAGCAAAGACGACGGTGCTAGCCACGGGTGGGGCTGGGCGGATTTGGGCCGCGTCGACCAATGCTTTCATCAATACCGGTGATGGATTAGGTATGGCGGCGCGGGCTGGTATTCCATTGCAGGATATGGAATTTTGGCAATTCCATCCCACCGGCGTAGCGGGGGCGGGTGTATTAATTACCGAAGGCGTTCGTGGTGAAGGCGGTATTTTGCTGAATAAGGACGGTGAACGGTTTATGGAGCGCTATGCTCCTACGCTAAAGGATTTAGCGCCGCGCGACTTCGTATCGCGTTCGATGGACCAAGAAATCAAAGAAGGTCGCGGCTGTGGACCAGACGGTAGCTATGTGGTGCTTAAGTTAGACCATTTAGGTGCGGAGGTGATCAACAAGCGCTTGCCGTCGATTCGCGAGATCTCCATTAAATTTGCCAATGTTGATCCCATTAAGGATCCGATTCCCGTTGTGCCCACTATCCACTATCAAATGGGCGGCATCCCCACCAATTATCATGGCCAGGTACTCACCTGGACGGGGGTTGAAAATAAGGTCATTAATGGCCTTTATGCCATCGGCGAATGCGCCGCGGTGTCGGTGCATGGCGCCAACCGCTTGGGCACCAATTCGCTGTTAGACCTTATTGTTTTTGGCCGTGCTGCTGGTAACCACATCGTCAATGCCCATCCTGAGCGTCAGCATGCGCACCAGCCGGTACCTAAGCAGGCTGTGGAGTTTTCTCTGGACCGCGTCAGCAAGCTAGAAGCCCGCACCTCAGGAGAAAAAACACAAAACGTGGGCAATGCTATTCGTATGTCCATGCAGCATCACTGTGGCGTATTCCGTACGCTTGCATTACTTAATAAAGGCGTAGACCAAATCGAAGCGTTGGCCGAGCAAGCTGAGCAGGTCTATTTTGAGGATAAGTCTAAGGTGTTTAACACTGCGCGTATCGAAGCGCTTGAATTGGCCAACATGGCCCAAGTCGCCCGCGCCACGATCAAATCCGCTGCCAATCGGACCGAAAGTCGCGGCGCCCACGCGCTGGATGATTTTCCTGCTCGCGACGACCAAAACTGGATCAAGCACACGCTTTGGTATGCCGAGGGCAGTCGCCTAGATTACAAGCCAGTTCAGATGAAGCCGCTGACGGTCGAGTCTTTTCCGCCTAAGGCGCGTACGTTCTAAGGAATGCGGTATGAGCACTAAGCTAAGCACCAACAGAACCGTGAAGTTTGAGATCTATCGCTACGACCCTGACAAGAACGAGCGGCCCTACATGCAGAAGCTGGATGTCGAGCTCCAGCCTACAGACAAGATGTTGCTCGACGCGCTGGTGCGCATCAAGAACGACGTCGACGATAGTTTGTCGCTGCGCCGCTCTTGCCGTGAAGGCGTATGTGGATCCGACGCCATGAATATTAATGGCAAGAACGGCCTTGCCTGTACGACCAATCTGCGCGAACTAAAGGAGCCCATCGTTTTAAAGCCATTACCTGGCTTGCCAGTCATCCGTGATCTCATTGTGGATATGACGCATTTCTTCAATCAATATCACTCAATTAGTCCGTATTTAATCAACGACACACCGCCGCCAGAACGCGAGCGCTTGCAGTCACCCGAAGCGCGTGAAGAGCTCGATGGTTTGTACGAGTGCATTTTATGTGCGTGCTGTTCTACTTCGTGTCCGTCGTTTTGGTGGAATCCCGACAAGTTCGTGGGCCCAGCAGGTCTGCTGCAAGCTTATCGCTTCATCGCCGATAGTCGTGACGAGGCGACCGGAGCGCGGCTAGACAATCTAGAAGATCCCTATCGCCTTTTCCGTTGCCATACCATCATGAACTGCGTCGACGTCTGTCCCAAAGGGCTGAACCCGACTAAGGCTATAGGAAAAATAAAGGAACTCTTAGTGCGCCGGACAGTCTAGTTGGACTGGTGGGCTAAGAGAAAGGGATGGGTGAGCTTACTAAACTTGAACAGGCGCAGCTGCGGTGGCGAGCACGGCGGGGGCTGCTCGAAAACGATTTAATCATTACCCGTTATCTGGATGCGTACCAGAGCCAGCTGACCAACGCGGATGTGGCCGCCCTTATGCGATTGTTTGCAATCGGGGATCATGACTTACTCGACCTGTTATTAGCGCGCACAGAACCCGAAGGTGAACTTGATACACCTCTTATGCGAAACATAATCGGCCGGATGCGCGACCTTTAATCTATCGTAAGGAAATGCGATGAATCTATCTAAGAAAAAAGCCACCCTGTCGTTTTCGGATGGCAGCCCTCCCGTTGAATTTCCCGTGTATGAAGGGACGGTCGGCCCGGAAGTCATCGATATCCGTAAGTTATATGGCCTTACGGGTATGTTTACGTTCGATCCCGGCTTTATGTCTACCGCTGCTTGCGCATCGAGCATCACCTATATAGATGGCGACAAGGGTGAGCTGCTCTATCGTGGTTACCCTATCGAGCAATTGGCAGTGAGCTGCGACTTCCTTGATATTTGCTATCTCATTCTAAATGGTGAGCTGCCTAACAAAACGCAAAAGCAGGAATTTGATTCTAAAGTCACCTATCACACCTTGGTGCACGAGCAGTTGCATTTTTTCCTGCGGGGTTTCCGTCGCGATGCGCATCCCATGGCGGTACTCACCGGTTTAGTGGGTGCGCTTTCAGCCTTCTACCACGACTCTACCGACGTCACCAATCCGAATCATCGTCAGGTGTCGGCTATACGCTTAATCGCTAAGATGCCGACGCTCGTCGCCATGGCCTATAAATACACGCTTGGTCAGCCGTTTATCTATCCGCAGAATAATTTGTCTTATACGGGTAATTTCCTGCGTATGATGTTCGCAACGCCATGCGAAGAGTACAAGGTCAACGAGGTCGTAGAGCGGGCGCTGGACCGCATTTTTATTTTGCATGCCGATCATGAGCAAAATGCTTCGACCTCCACCGTTCGCCTGTGCGGTTCATCTGGTACTAACCCTTTCGCAGCGATTGCAGCAGGGGTTGCATGCTTATGGGGCCCAGCGCACGGTGGTGCCAACGAAGCGTGCCTGCAAATGTTAGAAGAACTCCAGGCCAACGGCGGCGTTGCCAAGGTTGGCGAGTTCATGGAAAAAGTGAAGGACAAGAATTCAGGCGTGCGCTTAATGGGGTTTGGGCACCGTGTTTACAAGAACTACGATCCTCGTGCCAAGCTTATGCAAGAAACCTGCAAGGAAGTACTGAGCGCCCTAGGTCTAGAAAAAGATCCCTTGTTTAAACTGGCGATGGAGCTCGAACGCATCGCCCTCGAGGACAAGTACTTTGTCGACCGTAAGCTTTATCCCAACGTGGATTTTTATTCCGGCATCGTCCAGCGCGCCATCGGTATTCCGTCGGCGCTATTTACCGCTATTTTCGCGCTGGCCCGCACTGTAGGCTGGATTGCTCAATGGAACGAGATGCTGTCAGATCCCGATTACAAAATTGGCCGCCCTCGTCAGTTATTCACTGGGGTCGTTACCCGCAAGGTACCGCCGCGCGGCAGCCGTTAATAAAGTTTGTTCTATGGTTTAAACAAAAGCCGCCTGCGGGCGGCTTTTGTGCGCTAAAGACATAACGCGAGTGCGTTGCAAGCCAGGCGGGTCGCGACCCTAACTAGCAAGGCCTGGGCTAAGGGAGAGCTTACAGGGTGAGAGGCAATGCAAATTAATGGTGCATATGTTTTTCGACGGCTTCTTGTTGAGCGCCTACCACGGCAAAGGCTGTCATGTTGATGATGCGGCGCACGGTGGCGCTGGTGGTCAGAATGTGTATGGGGCGGGCGGCACCTAGCAAGATAGGGCCCATTGCCACACCGTTGCTGCCAGTCATCTTCAATAAATTGTAGGTGATATTGCCAGTATCTAAGTTGGGCATAATTAATAAATTTGCGGGCCCTTTGAGCGTACTGTCGGGATAAGCCAGCATGCGGATTTTTTCCGACAGTGCAGCATCGGCGTGCATTTCGCCGTCGATTTCTAGGTGGGGCGCGCGACTTGCAACGATCTTACGTGCCTTGGCCATTTTGCGCGAGGATTCGGTAGGCCGGCTACCAAAATTCGAGTGCGAGAGCAGAGCAATTTTGGGCACGACACCGAATCGCAACATTTCATTTGCGGCTTGGATGGTAATGTCGGCGACTTCTTCGGCGCTGGGGTTTTCATTAACGTGGGTGTCGGCGATAAAAAGTGTTTGGTTGGGTAGCATCAACGCATTGAGCGCGGCATAGGTCTGTACGCCCTTCTTGCGGCCAATGATCTCATCGACATATTGAAGCTGCTTATCGTAGTTGGTCGCCACGCCACACAACAATGCGTCAGCGTCACCACGGTGAAGTAGCATGGCGCCAATGAGCGTGTTGTGCTTGCGTATCATCGACTTGGCGATGGCCGGCGTGACGCCGGCGCGGCCGTTGAGTTTATAGTAGGCCGTCCAGCTTTCGTTGAAGCGGCTGTCGTCTTCGGGATCGACAATAGCAAAATCGCCGCCAGCCTTCAGGCGTAGGCCAAACTTCTCGAGGCGCATTTCGATGACGGCCGGCCGGCCTATTAAGATAGGTTGCGCCAGCTTTTCGTCCACGATGGTTTGCACCGCGCGCAGTACTCGCTCATCTTCGCCGTCAGCATAAATAACGCGTTTGGGTGTCTTTTGCGCTTCATGGAAAAGGGGGCGCATGAGCTGACTAGAATGATACACAAAGCCCATTAATTTCTGGCGATAGGCTTCGATGTCTACGATGGGGCGGGTGGCCACACCCGATGCGGCTGCAGCTATAGCTACCGCTGGCGCAATTTGGACGATCAGGCGGGGATCGAACGGTTTGGGAATAATGTAATTGCAGCCAAAACTTAGCTCTTGCCCGGCATAGGCGCGCGCGACTTCGTCGTTTTGCTCAGCTTGCGCTAATTCGGCGATGGCCTTGACGCAGGCTAATTTCATTTCCTCGGTGATACGGGTTGCGCCTGCATCCATAGCGCCACGGAAAATAAATGGGAAGCAAAGAACGTTGTTGACTTGGTTCGGGTAATCGGAACGACCCGTGGCGATAATGCAGTCCGGGCGGGCCGCTTTGGCGACTTCAGGGCGGATTTCGGGTTCAGGATTAGCCAAAGCAAGAACGAGAGGTCGGTCCGCCATTGTCTTTACCATCTCGCCGGTGAGGACGCCCGCGGTGGAGCAGCCTAAGAAGACGTCAGCGCCGCGCACCACGTCAGCTAGCGTGCGGGCATTCGTCTCTTGCGCATAGCGCAACTTGTTGGGCTCCATGTTGGCCTCACGGCCCTTCCAAATAACGCCACGAGAGTCCACCACGAAAATGTGTTCACGCTTGATACCCAGATGTACCAATAAATCTAAGCATGCAATGGCTGCAGCGCCGGCGCCGGAGCAAGCCAGTTTCACCTTGCTCATTTCTTTGCCGACTATCTTCATTCCATTGAGTACGGCTGCAGCGGAAATAATGGCGGTGCCATGTTGATCGTCGTGAAAGACAGGGATCTTCATCCGCTCACGCAGCTTTTTTTCTATGTAAAAACACTCTGGCGCTTTAATATCTTCTAGATTAATACCGCCCAGTGTGGGTTCTAGCGCGGCGATAAAGTCCACCAGCTTGTCTGGATCGCTTTCGGCTAGTTCGATGTCAAAGACGTCAATGCCGGCGAATTTCTTGAAAAGACAACCTTTACCTTCCATGACCGGCTTGGCTGCAAGAGGCCCAATGTTGCCCAGGCCCAACACGGCGGTGCCGTTAGTAATCACACCCACGAGATTACCGCGCGCGGTGTATTGGGAAGCGGCGTGGTCACCGTTTTCGTAGATAGCCATGCAAGCGGCGGCCACGCCAGGCGAGTAGGCAAGCGATAAGTCGTCCTGGTTTGCCAAAGGCTTAGTTGGGGTGACGGAAATTTTCCCTGGGGTGGGGGTAGCGTGGTAGTCCAGCGCCAATTTAGTAAGTGTTTCGTCCATTGTTGATAGAGCCTTACGGCAAAGCTAAAACAAATAAAAAGCGTTTAAGCGGGCTTGCGCCTGGCGCAAAAATGCCGACCATTTCAGCAGAAAGCGGCTCTCTAAGCTCGTTGCGGTGCAGCGAGGATGGCAAACCTTAGTTATTTTTCTGCGGAAAAACGGACTGAGTCGAGTCCGACAGCCTGGTCCAAAACGTTAAGGGCAACACCGACGGTGTGTAATTATTCATAAGCATCATTTCCCAGATATGACGATCCTAGCCGGTCAAAAGGCAGGTGGACCGAGAAAACTCAGTAGAAGGTAACGCTATTTAGGCATAGAATCCACAATTTGCAGGCTTTCAAATACCTTAATTACGCTTTGTCCGCATGCTGCGCAGCCTTGAAAACCAGATTAAATCCAGCGCGTTAAACCGGCACCAGCATTGCGGGTGGTGTGTCATACCCCTACAGTGCGGGGCATGCCAGTATCTTGTTTTTTTTGTAATGGGCCGAACAGGCCCAGAATTTTGCACCTCTCACATAACAGCGGAAGATACCAATGAGCGAGACGATGCGTGTCCCAGACAAGGTCGAGTTACCTGAACTCACTTTGCGTGGCGTCCTATTGGGCGCAGCGATAACGGTGATTTTCACTGCCTCCAATGTATTCTTAGGCCTTAAGGTGGGGCTGACGTTTTCTTCAGCCATTCCTGCTGCGGTCATTTCGATGTCGGTACTGCGCATGTTCAGCGGTTCTAACATCCTTGAAAACAACATGGTGCAGACCCAAGCATCAGCGGCAGGTACGTTGTCCGCGGTAATTTTTATTTTGCCGGCTTTGGTCATGATGGGGTATTGGCAGGGTTTTCCGTTTTGGCAAACGTTGGGTATATGTGTCGCGGGCGGCATGTTAGGCGTGATGTTTACTATTCCGCTGCGGCAGATCATGGTGGTGCAAAGCGATTTGCCGTATCCAGAAGGCGTGGCGGCGGCTGAGATATTACGCGTGGGACACGCCGGTCGCCTGGCTGAGGCGGATCACGACGAGATGGATCACGATCACGCAGGTACTGGCATGGCCGACATTGTCACGGGCGGTGTGGTGGCGGCTGTGGTGAGCTTTGCAGGAAGCGGTTCACGTGTGTTGGGCGAGAGCGTCAGTCTATGGCTATCGGCGGGCGCCGCCGTGTTTCGTCTGCCCATGGGGTTTTCGCTGGCCTTGCTAGGGGCGGGATATCTGATTGGTATCGGTGCCGGTTTAGCGATGCTGGCGGGGCTCGTGATCGCTTGGGGTATTGCGGTGCCAGTGCTCACTGCGACCACGCCTATGCCGGCGAGTGCGTCGATCTCGTCTTTTGCCACCACGCTTTGGACTTCCGAGGTGCGGTTCATAGGGGCGGGCGTCATAGGAATAGGCGCGCTCTGGACGTTGGCGACCTTGTTCATGCCTATGGTTAATGGCGTTAAAGCCTCCTTCTCAGCGCTAAGGGTGACAGGCAGCACCGCCGCAGCGAATGCAGCCCGCACCCAACGTGATTTGTCTCCGCTCTG
Organism: Hydra viridissima; assembly: GCA_014706445.1. NCBI lineage: Eukaryota > Metazoa > Cnidaria > Hydrozoa > Anthoathecata > Hydridae > Hydra > Hydra viridissima. The sequence continues at coordinate 2,146,950 of QPEY01000524.1, read as the reverse complement.
GATCTCGCTCATCACGTTGGTGCTCATCGCCATTCTGGTGGCCACGTTCGCTACATTTTTGACGGAGGCGCCGATTGCCAATGCATCTATTTGGGGCCTGGTCGTCTATGCGGTCGTATTTGCTGTGGTGTTCGGTTTTCTGGTCGCAGCGGCGTGCGGCTACATGGCGGGCATAGTGGGGTCATCCACCAGCCCTATCTCTGGTGTGGGTATTGTCGCCATGGTGTTGGTTTCCTTGCTCATGCTTGCCATCGATGGTCGGCAGGGATTACTAGCGGCTGACCAAGGTGCCAAGTTAGCGGTCGCGTTGGCGATTTTTACGACCTCGGCGGTGGTAGCTGTGGCCTCTATTTCCAATGACAACCTACAGGATCTGAAAACAGGCTGGCTGGTGGGGGCGACTCCCTGGCGTCAACAGGTCGCGCTGCTTATAGGCTGCGTGGCGGGTGCGGCGGTTATTTCGCCCGTGCTGGAACTGCTCTACCACGCTTACGGATTTGCGGATGCGTTACCGCGCCCCGATATGGATCCTAACGCGGCGCTTTCTGCGCCGCAGGCGACGCTTATGTTGGCCATTGCCAATGGGATATTCACCCATCAGTTGAACTGGACGATGATAATTGTGGGCGTAACAATAGGGGTGGCCCTCATCATCATTGATCAAATCCTAAAACGTGTTTGCCAGGGCGCACGTATTCCTGTGCTGGCCGTTGGTATAGGCATTTATTTGCCACCTTCGGTGAGTTCGCCGATTGTGGTGGGCGCCGTCTTAGCATGGTTGATAGAACGCTGGTTACGTCGACGCGCGGCTCAGCAAGGTAGACTCTACGAAGAATACGCTGAGCTACCTAATCGTCGGGGGGTGTTGTTGGCCTCAGGCTTAATCGTGGGCGAAAGCTTGGTGGGCGTGCTGATGGCTGCCGTGATAGGGGTCAGCGGTACTGAAACGCCGCTGGCCATTGTTGGGCCAGACTTCGCTGCTACCGCCTCATGGCTGGGCTTAGCGGTATTTGTTGTGGTCGCTATCTTGTTCTGCCGCTGGGTGCTCGCTGCCGCCGATGCAAACCATACGGCAGAGGCGGGGCGGTAACAGCGATAAATCGTTCGATTGCCGAATATCGCAGTGCGTGAAATATAGGCCGTTGGCGCCAGACACCTGTAAGTTCAAAGGGTTATACTCTTGCGCCATACGGCTTTTAAAGTTTTTTAGGCTCCTTTTAAGGCTTGTACGTGCCTTCTGCCTCTGCTGTCCGCTAATCGGGAAGCCCGTGTCGCGGAAGGTTTTCCTGCATCGTAACGAGTGAAGCGCTCGTAAAGGTGAAGCGTTTATTATGTCTACGGGAACAGAGTCCCTATCTACGTCTTATCTGTTTGGTGGCAATGCCCCTTACGTCGAAGAGCTTTACGAGGCCTACCTCGATAATCCGGCCGCGGTGCCTGATAATTGGCGATTGTATTTCGAGCAGCTACAGCATGTTGCTGCGCCAGACGGGCAAGAATCTACGCGCGATCAGGCCCACACGCCTGTCATCGCCTCGTTTGCGCAGCGCGCCAAGGCAAATGCCTTTGTGCAGCATGCGCAGCAGCCTGACCTCTCGGTTGCAAACAAGCAGGTATCAGTACAGTCGCTCATTGCGGCCTATCGTTCGCTTGGCTCGCACTTCGCTGACTTAGATCCTCTAAAACGCCAGGAACGACCTCATATCCCGGAGCTGGATCCTGCTTTCTACGATCTGACTGAAGCGGATCTAGATCAAACTTATTCGGCCACCAATACCTATTTCACGACCGCTAGCAGTATGACGCTGCGGGATATCTTGAAGGCATTGCGTGATACCTACTGCCGCACCATCGGCGCCGAATTTACGCATATCTCTGACCCGGCCGCCAAGCGCTGGATTCAAGAGCGTTTGGAGAGTACGCGCAGTACCCCCACTTATACTGTTGAAGAAAAGCGCCATATTCTGCAGCAGCTTACCGAATCCGAAGGTTTAGAGCGGTTTTTGCACACCAAATATGTAGGCCAGAAGCGTTTTTCACTCGAAGGTGGTGAGAGCTTCATCGCCGCGATGGACGAGGTGGTAAATCATGCCGGTGAAAGGGGTGTGCAAGAAATCGTGGTGGGTATGGCGCACCGCGGTCGCTTGAATCTGCTGGTTAATATCATGGGCAAGATGCCCGGTGATTTATTTGCTGAGTTTGAAGGCAAGCATGCCGAAGGCCTTGCGGCCGGCGACGTAAAGTATCACAACGGTTTTTCCAGTGACCTCTCCACGCGCGGCGGACCCGTTCATTTGTCACTCGCGTTCAATCCGTCCCATCTGGAAATCGTTAATCCGGTAGTCGAAGGTAGTGCTCGCGCTCGTCAAGAACGTCGCGGCGATCACGAAGGCAAGCAGGCGCTACCAGTCCTGGTGCACGGTGATGCTGCTTTTGCCGGCCAAGGCGTGGTGATGGAAACGCTAAACCTGGCGCAGACTCGGGGCTATGGCACCGGAGGCACGCTGCATATCGTTATCAATAATCAAATAGGCTTCACTACGTCCGATACGCGTGATGCGCGTTCCACGCTCTATTGCACCGACGTGGTCAAAATGATCGAGGTGCCGGTTTTTCACGTCAATGGCGACGATCCTGAAGCAGTCGTTTTTGTGACCAAGCTGGCGTTGGACTATCGTCTACAGTTTGGTCATGACGCTGTGGTGGACATTGTGTGTTTCCGCAAGTTGGGTCACAACGAACAGGATACGCCTTCGCTGACGCAACCGCTTATGTACAAACGCATCAGCCATCATCCTGGTACGCGCAAGCTGTATGCAGACAAGCTCCTAACACAAGGCGTGCTGGCCGAGGGCGAAGCTGAACAAATGGTGAAGGATTTTCGCCATGTCATGGAAGATGGCCAGCGCACCATTGAGCCGGTTCTAACCGATTACAAGAGTAAGTACGCTATCGACTGGTCGCCATTCTTAGGCGCCAAATGGACTGACCAGGGCGATACTGCCGTGCCGTTGGCAGAACTAAAGCGCATAGGCGAACGTATCACTACCTTACCCGAAGATTTTACCGTGCATCCATTGGTCGCCAAAATGTTGAAGGACCGCCACGCCATGGCCAAGGGTGAAATCAACCTCGATTGGGGCATGGGCGAGCATTTGGCTTTTGCGACGCTGGTCGCCTCCGGGTACGCTGTGCGCTTCACGGGGCAGGATTCTGGCCGTGGTACTTTCACTCACCGCCACGCCGTCCTGCATGATCAAAACCGCGAGCGCTGGAACGACGGTACTTATGTGCCGCTGCAAAACGTTTCGGAAGGGCAGGCGCCTTTTATGATTATAGATTCGGTGCTGTCCGAAGAAGCGGTATTGGCTTTTGAATACGGTTATTCAACTGCTGAGCCCAATACGCTTACCATTTGGGAAGCTCAGTTTGGCGATTTTGCCAACGGGGCACAAGTGGTGATCGACCAATTCATCAGTTCCGGTGAAGCAAAGTGGGGCCGTCAGTCGGGCCTAACGATGATGTTGCCGCATGGTTATGAAGGCCAAGGTCCAGAGCACTCGTCAGCGCGCATCGAGCGCTTTCTGCAGTTGTGCGCCGATAACAACATGCAAGTGGTCCAACCAACGACCGCCTCGCAGATTTTTCATTTGCTGCGTCGCCAAATGATTCGTCTGCTGCGCAAGCCACTGGTTATTTTCACGCCCAAGTCGCTCTTGCGTCACAAAGATGCGGGTTCGCCGTTGACCGAATTGGCCGGCGGCAGCTTCCGCACGGTGATCGGTGAAGTGGACGACACGATACAAGCCGCTGCCGTCAAACGTGTGCTGGTTTGCTCGGGTAAGGTTTACTACGACTTAGTTCACGCGCGTGCCGAACGTGGCGCCGACCACGTTGCCATTATTCGTGTCGAACAGCTATATCCGTTTGCGCATAAGGCGTTTGAAAGCGAGTTGCGCAAGTACCCGAAGGCGACCGAAGTAATCTGGGTGCAAGACGAACCACAGAATCAAGGATCTTGGTTTTCTATTCAGCACCACCTATACCAAAACATGACTGAAGGTCAAAAGCTGGGGTATGCCGGCCGTCCGGCTTCGGCTTCACCCGCTGTGGGCTATTTGGCCAAACATTTGGAACAGCAAAAAGTGCTGATAGACCAGGCTTACGCTGCCAAGTACAAGGGTTTCCTGCTGACGAAATAATCCTCTCGTCGACCACAGAATATTTACTTTCGGAATCAATACCATGGCTATGATTGATGTTGTTGTTCCCCAATTATCCGAATCGATTTCGGAAGCCACGCTCCTAACATGGAAAAAACAGGCTGGCGCCGCTGTCGAAGCTGACGAAATTCTTATTGAAGTAGAGACAGATAAAGTCGTGCTCGAAGTACCAGCGCCGACCTCTGGTGTATTGGCCGAAATCGTTAAGGGTGATGGCAGCACAGTGACTTCGGGTGAAGTGTTGGCACGCATTGATAACGCGGCCAAAACTGCTGCTACCCCCGCTAGCTCGCCGGCCAGCGTTGCCACTAAGGCCGCCCCAGCCGCCGCCGCTCCTACCGTCGTCGCGAGTGTCGCCCCGGCGGCTTCGCCGGCTGCCGCCAAAATTTTGTCCGACAAAGGCGTATCGCCCGCATCAGTTGAAGGCACCGGTCGTGGCGGGCGCATTACCAAAGGCGATGCCTTGGCAGCCGGCGCGGCCCCCGCGGCCGCTGCCAAACCAGCGGCGGTTGCCGTAGCGTCGCCCACCTTATCGCTAGACGGCCGTCCTGAGCAGCGCGTACCGATGAGCCGGCTGCGGGCCCGCATCGCCGAGCGTCTCCTGCAGTCGCAGCAAGAAAATGCCATTCTGACCACGTTCAACGAGGTCAACATGCAGGCGATTATTGACCTGCGCGGCAAATATAAAGATAAATTCGAAAAAGAACACGGCGTGAAGCTGGGGTTTATGTCGTTCTTCGTCAAGGCAGCGGTTGCGGCCCTGAAGAAGTACCCCATACTCAATGCCTCAGTAGACGGCAAGGACATCATCTATCACGGCTATTTCGACATCGGCATCGCCGTTGGCACGCCGCGGGGTTTGGTGGTGCCTATCCTGCGTAACGCCGATCAACTGTCGATTGCCGACATCGAAAAAGGCATTATGGATTTCGGCAAGCGAGCCGGCGAAGGCAAGCTGGCCATGGAAGAATTAATGGGCGGAACTTTCTCCATTTCTAATGGGGGTGTGTTTGGGTCCATGTTGTCGACCCCTATTATCAACCCGCCGCAGTCGGCCATTTTGGGTGTGCACGCTACCAAGGAGCGGCCGGTAGTAGAAAATGGCCAAATTGTGATTCGCCCCATCAACTACCTTGCTATGTCTTACGACCACCGCATTATCGACGGCCGCGAAGCGGTGCTGGGCTTGGTGGCTATGAAGGAGGCGTTAGAAGATCCACAGCGCATGCTGCTTGATCTATAAGCCGACCGATAGCCCGTTCTATTTTCCAGCTCTCGCGAGAACATTATGTCCAAACAATTTGACGTCGTCGTCATCGGCGCTGGCCCAGGCGGCTACATCGCCGCTATTCGCGCCGCTCAACTCGGCATGTCGGTGGCGTGCATCGATGCCTGGCAAAACGGTCAAGGCGGTCCGGCCCCGGGGGGTACCTGCACCAATGTGGGTTGCATCCCATCCAAAGCGTTATTGCAGTCGTCCGAGCATTTCGACCAGGCTAATCACCATTTTGCCAATCATGGTATTGAAGTGAAAGGCCTCAACCTTAAACTCGAGACGCTGTTGAGCCGCAAGAACAATGTGGTTAAGCAAAACAACGATGGCATTTTGTACTTGTTCAAGAAGAACAAGGTCACGTTCTTTCACGGTAAGGGTCAGTTTGTGGGCCAAGCCGAGGGCGGCTGGACCCTTAAGGTGACGGGCACTTCTGAAGCAAACCTAGTGGCTAAGCATGTGGTGATTGCGACGGGCTCTTCGGCGCGTGAATTGCCGGGTTTGCCATTCGATGAAAAGATGGTGCTTTCAAACGATGGTGCGCTCAATATAGGCACCGTGCCCAAATCGCTGGGCGTTATCGGCGCGGGCGTAATTGGCTTAGAGATGGGTAGCGTGTGGCGCCGTCTAGGCGCTAAGGTAACGATACTTGAAGCCATGCCGGAGTTTCTGGCTGCCGTGGACCAACAGGTAGCCAAGGAAGCGCTTAAGGCTTTTAACCAGCAGGGGTTAGAAATCCACATGGGCGTAAAGATCGGTGAAATCAAGGCTACCGGCAAGTCTATGACAGCGTCTTACGTCGATGCCAAGGGCACAGAACAGAAACTGGTGGTAGATAAATTAATCGTATCTATTGGCCGCGTTCCGTATACCGAGGGGCTTAATGCCGAAACCGTAGGTCTAAAGCTCGACGAGCGTGGTTTCATCGTCGTCGATGCAGACTGCAAAACTAACCTGCCCAACGTTTGGGCGGTGGGCGATGTGGTGCGCGGTCCGATGTTGGCGCATAAAGCCGAAGAAGAAGGCGTTGCCGTGGCTGAACGTATGGCGGGTCAGCACAGCCATGTAAATTTCAATACCGTGCCTTGGGTGATCTATACCTCTCCTGAAATCGCTTGGGTAGGTAAGAACGAGCAGCAACTCAAGGCTGAAGGCCGTCAGTACAAGGCCGGTAGTTTCCCCTTCCTCGCCAATGGTCGGGCGCGCGCGCTCGGTGATACGACTGGTTTTGCGAAAGTTATTGCCGACGCCCAAACCGATGAGGTGCTGGGCGTGCATATTATCGGACCCATGGCTTCGGAGCTTATTTCCGAGGCTGTGACAATCATGGAATTCCGCGGTGCCGCGGAAGACATTGCCCGCATTTGCCATGCGCACCCCACACTTTCGGAAGCCGTAAGAGAAGCCGCACTGGCCGTGGATAAGCGCGCCCTCAATTTTTGACCTCTGCGCAGATTGTCATGCTTATGGGTTAGCCGACGTTCGGCTAACCCTGCCATTCGCTTCACCAACAGCTGGACGGAACGGTGCCTGCTCGTTATTTTTCAGTTTTTCTGGTGCCATGAACGTTCGCGAGTACTACAAAAAGGCCCTGCTCGAAAGGGGATACATGGCGGATGCTGCGCAGAACAAGGCGATCGATCGCCTGCAGCAGTATTACGACGAGTGGGTACGCTTCAAAGCGATGCGGTCGAACGCAGTTAAAAAGCTGTTGAACCGGCCTGATGTGCCGCGCGGTATCTATCTTTGGGGTGGCGTGGGGCGCGGCAAGAGTTTTTTAATGGACGCGTTTTATGCCACCGTGCCGCTTGTGCGCAAGGCTCGCCTGCATTTTCACGAATTTATGCGTAGCGTGCATCGCGAGCTAGAAGAAGTGAAAGGCATGGCCGATCCGCTTGACGAGGTAGCTCGCCGCGTCGCCCGCCGCTATAGGCTAATCTGCTTCGACGAGTTCCATATTACCGATGTCGCCGACGCCATGATTTTGCACCGATTATTGTTGGGGCTTTTTAAGCATGGCACATCGTTCGTGATGACCTCTAATTACGAACCCTCTACGCTTTATCCAGACGGCTTAAATCGAGCTCGGGTGCTGCCGGCGATTGAGTTAATCCAAAATCGGATGGATATCCTCAATGTGGATGGCGGCGTGGACTATCGGCGCCGCTCGCTAGAGCAGGTGCAGTTTTATCATTGGCCTATAGACGATGAGGCCGAGGCCGCCCTCGCCGAGGCTTTTACTCGCTTGGCCGATAGGCCAGCGCAGGATCCGCTGTTGTATATCGAACATCGCGAGATTCGCGCTAAGGCTCTGGCCGGTGCGGTAGTGTGGTTCGATTTTGTCACTTTATGCGGGGGTCCGCGCTCGCAAAACGACTATTTGGAGTTGGCTAATCGCTTTCATGCCGTGATTTTATCCGGCGTGCCTCGCATGGGACCGCGCTTAGCATCCGAAGCACGTCGCTTCACTTGGCTTATAGATGTGCTTTACGACCACAAGGTCAAACTTATTATGTCAGCCGAATGCCCACCAGAAGAGCTCTACACGCAAGGCGTGCTGGTTAACGAATTTTATCGTACCGTCTCACGTATTCTGGAAATGCAGTCCAAGGCCTATCTAGAATCCGAGCGGCGGCAGACGGTTAGTCTTTAAGCGGCTACGCTTAGGGCCCATAAGCCGGTGGGGCGCAGTTAAACTACGCTTCTTCAGTGGTTATTCCTTTATTTTGCAACCCCGTTGTTTCGCCCATCGTTCATGACCACCCGCGTTCTTACTGGCATTACCCCCTCCGGCACGCCCCATCTTGGCAACTATGCGGGCGCCATTCGCCCTGCCGTTGCCGCTAGTACGTTGCCCGGCGTTAACGCCTTTTTTTTTCTGGCGGATTATCACGCGCTTATCAAGTGCGACGATCCATTGCGCCTGGCGCGGTCACGCATACAGATTGCCGCAACGTGGCTTGTAGCCGGACTCGATCCCGACCAAGTCACTTTTTACCGCCAGTCGGACATTCCCGAAATTCCCGAACTGTGCTGGATGCTCACCTGCGTCACACCGAAAGGCTTAATGAATCGCGCGCATGCCTATAAAGCGGCGGTTGATCAAAACGTAGCGAAGGCTGCCGAACCGGACGATGGGGTAAGCATGGGGCTATTCTCCTATCCGGTACTAATGGCGGCTGACATACTTCTCTTTAATGCCCACAAAGTGCCAGTAGGGCGGGACCAAATACAGCACCTGGAGATGGCACGTGACATCGCCCAGCGCTTCAATCATTTGTATGGCGGCGATTATTTTGTGTTGCCCGAGGTGGTCATCGAAGACGAGGTTGCGACGCTGCCAGGCTTGGACGGGCGTAAGATGTCAAAAAGCTATAACAACACCATTTCCCTGTTCGAGGGTACGAGCGATGATCTGCGTGCAGCCATTATGCGGATCATGACTGACTCGCGCCAGCCCGGCGTGCCTAAGGATGCCGAAAGCGCACATCTATACACCATTTATCGTGCCTTTGCTTCCGCTGATGAATCGGCCACGTTTCGCGCCCAGCTCGAACAAGGCATGGGCTGGGGCGATGCCAAACAGCTCCTATACGAGCGCCTTGAGCGTGAGTTGGCGCCTATGCGGGAACGATATGCTGCACTGATGGCTAACCCTGCTCGTATCGAAGAAATTCTGCAGGCTGGCGCCGCAAAGGCACGTGCCATTGCTATGCCATTTATGCAGCAGTTACGTAAAGCGGTGGGACTGCGCGGCCTAGATACGGTTGCTAGAGTCAATAAAACTGCGCCGGCAAAAAAAAGTGGCAAAGGGGCGCGTTTCGTCAGTTTTCGTGATGAAAATGGCGCTTATCGTTTTCGGCTGCTGGCTGCTGATGGCGAAGAACTCTTGTGCTCGGTGTCTTACTACAATCCGCACGAGGCTGGTGTTTTGATGCGTCGCCTTCAATCCGAGTCGCCTACAGCCATCTTAAGCGAGGACGATGCAAGCTATGTGGCAATGGTAGATGGCGTGGTAGTGGCTCGAGGACCTGCGGTCGATGGGGCGGCCGCAAAGCAGGCAAAGTTAACCAAAGCATGCGCGGCCTTAGCCTCTTTGTCTGAGGCCACGTAGTACCGCGCATAAGGTCTTTTTATCGCTTTAGCTTAGCGAACGCGTTTGCCATCGCACTATTCTTAGTGCCTGGCGTGCCATGGCGCGCATCAGTTTGGGGTCGACGCGCCGGGCGTTGAGAAGGGCGTACGCCATCGCTGTCGCGTCGCGCGGTCCCGTTGGCATCGTGCAGACGCATCGTTAGAGCAATGCGTTTGCGCGGCTTGTCTACCTCCAAAACCTTAACCGTTACAGTTTGGCCCACGCGGACAACGTCGCGCGGATCTTTAACAAATTTTTCGGCTAGGGCGGAAATATGAATCAACCCGTCTTGATGTACGCCCACATCTACAAAGGCGCCGAAATTCGCTACGTTGGTCACTACCCCCTCAAGCACCATGCCTGGATGTAAATCGTCAAGGGCTTGCACGCCTTCTTTAAATTGCGCCGTTTTAAACGCCGGCCGTGGGTCGCGTCCGGGTTTTTCTAATTCGGCGAAAATATCCTTTACAGTGGGAAGACCAAAACGCTCGTCGACGAATTCCGCTGGCGATACGCCTTTGAGGGCGTTGCGTTGACCGATAATGTGTTGTACTTCCATTTTAATTTTGGCGATGATGCGTTCAACCACTGGGTAGGCTTCGGGATGGACGGCTGAGGCATCTAGAGGATTTTCACCCTGGGGTATACGCAAAAAGCCTGCCGCTTGCTCGAAGGCTTTTTCGCCGAAACGCGGAACTTGACGCAAGGCCTCGCGCGTGGGGAAGGCGCCGTGTTCGTTGCGCCACGCGACAATATTTTTGGCAAGCGATGGGTTCAATCCCGAAACGCGTGCCAATAACGCTGCTGAAGCCGTGTTAACGTCCACCCCGACGGCATTAACGCAGTCTTCAACGACGGCATCGAGCGCGCGCGCTAGCTCGCGCTGATTAACATCATGCTGGTACTGGCCTACGCCGATAGCTTTTGGATCGATTTTGACGAGTTCCGCTAAAGGGTCTTGCAAGCGTCGAGCAATGGAGACGGCGCCGCGCAATGTGACGTCTAGATCGGGGAACTCCTGGGCGGCCAGTTCCGAGGCTGAGTACACCGAGGCGCCGGCTTCAGATACGACGACCCGCGTCAGGCCCAGTTCGGGATAGCAGCTAGCAACTTCTACCACCAGCTTTTCGCTTTCCCGGGAAGCCGTACCGTTGCCGATGGCAAACAGCTCGACCTGGTGGCGCGTTGCTAAGCTTGCTAGCGTGGCGATAGCGCCTTGGCGATCGCAGCGCGGCTCAAATGGATAAATGGTGGTGGTTTCTAAAACTTTGCCGGTAAGATCAATCACGGCGATTTTGCAGCCAGTACGTATGCCAGGATCTAGTCCAAGTACTGTTTTAGGACCGGCGGGCGCGGCCAGAAGCAGATCTTTAAGATTGGCAGCGAACACACGGATCGCTTCGGCCTCGGCGCTTTCACGCAGGCGGCCTATGAGCTCGCCTTCTAACAACGTAAGAAGCTTTACTCGCCAGGTCCAGCGGCAAACCTCTCCCAGCCAACGGGCGCGGGGCGGTGCATCGAGCGCAAAAAGATTACTTTCTAGCTTGAGAAACTGAGCAATACGGAGCACGCAGGGATGCGGTGTTTGGGTTTCGAGTTCGGCTTGGAGTCCTAACCGCAATTCGAGTATGTTCTGTTGGCGACCGCGTAGCAAAGCCAGTAGCCGATGCGACGGCAGTGTGCGAATGGGTTCATTAAAATCGAACCAGTCGCGGAAATTCGACCCTTCAGTTTCCTTACCTTCGGCCATCTTGGAATAGAGTAGGCCGGTGGTCCAAAGGTATTCGCGTAGTTGAGCCAGTAGATCGGCGTTTTCGGCATAGCGTTCGGCGAGTATGTCGCGGGCGCCATCTAGTGCGGTTTTAACATCGTTAATAGATGCGTCCGGATTCAGGTATTGCGTCGCCAGCGCTGCGGGATCGCTCGCCGGATCACTGAGGATGGCGTCGGCAAGCGGCTCTAGGCCGGCTGCGCGCGCGATTTGGGCGCGCGTGCGACGCTTGGGTTTGTAAGGCGCATAGAGGTCTTCTAAGCGCTGTTTGGTCTCGGCCTGAATAATTTCTTGCTGCAGTTCGGGGGTGAGTTTCCCCTGCTGCAGTACCGCTTCCAGAATGGCGGTGCGGCGTTCTTCTAATTCGCGCAGATAAAGTAGCCGCACTTCCAGCGTGCGCAAGACGGTATCGTCCAGCCCGCCCGTGGCTTCCTTGCGATAGCGCGCGATGAACGGAACGGTGGCGCCGTTGTCCAGCAAATCAACCGCTGCAGCGATCTGCGCGGTACGCACCCCGAGCTCAGTAGCCAGTTGGGCGAGGATACGCGTGCTGTCGATACCGGTATCGGTAGCGGTTGAGATAGTGGTAGTGTTGGACATCTCGATAGGGCAAAGGGAAATCAAGGGGCGGATTGTGCCATAACCCCTGTCACAAAAAGCGCGGACCAGGGAGGTTTTCAACACGCAGTTTGCGATCATTACAGCGCGGCCGCAGGGTACAGCATAGGGCCACTGCGTGAAAACGAGCGCAAAAAGGTATTATTCTTTCACCTCTTTTTATCGGTCCGATGCTCAACCTGCAGATTTCCGACCTTTTTGCTGACGACGGACCGCTAGCCCGCGCTATGTCGGGCTATCGCCTGCGCCGGCAGCAGGTGGAACTGGCTCAAGCCATTGAGCAAACCATCGCCACGCGCGGTATCCTGGTGGCCGAGGCAGGTACCGGTATAGGTAAAACCTGGGCCTACTTGGTTCCCGCCTTACTCAATGGCGGCAAGGTGCTGATTTCAACAGGTACCCGCACCTTGCAAGACCAATTGTTTATACGCGATCTGCCCCTGGTGCGCTCAGCCCTAGGGGCGCCGGTTAGCGCCGCATTGCTTAAAGGGCGCGGCAACTATGTTTGCCACTATCATCTTGACCGTCTACAGAGCGATGATAGATCTCTAAAGTCGCGCGCCGAGGTGGGTCAATTACGGCGGATTCAGGTCTTTGCCGATATGTCTACATCCGGCGATCGAGCCGATCTCAGTCAAGTGCCGGAGGAGGCGGAGATTTGGCAGCGTGTGACCTCCACGCGGGAGACCTGTCTGGGTCAAGAATGTCCGCGTATCCGCGATTGCTTTGTCGTCAAAGCGCGTCGGCAAGCGCAGGAGGCCGACGTGGTGGTGATCAATCATGCCCTATTTATGGCCGATTTTGTGTTGCGCGAAGAAGGTGTGACTGACTTACTGCCTACCGCCGATATCGTCATCTTTGACGAAGCCCACCAATTGCCAGATATTGCGACGAGGTTTCTAGGCAGCAGCGTTTCCTCCCACCAGCTGTTGGAATTCGGCAGAGCGGTCGAGGCAGCCGGCTTGGCGCATGCCCGCGAGGCCGCTAAGTGGAGTGATATCAGTCGACGCTTGGAAACCGCGACGCGCGAATTGCGGCTCAGCTGCGCCGCGGTGGAAAAGCTGCCGGGACGCAAGGCGACCTTTGAAGCCATTCCTGATCCGCAGTCGTTTGATGCTGCGCTGACCTCTTTGCAAGAAACGATAGAACTTATTGTCCAGGCCTTGTTCAGCGTAGCGGAAAAGCATCCCGATCTGGCGGGCGTTGCTCGCAGCGGTGCGGAGATTGCAGGTCGATTAAAGCGCTGGCGGACGCCTGACTGGAACGGCAATTCGTTGGCGATAAAAGAAGGTGAGCAATGCCAAGATGACACAGTGGCGGGACTTGCAGCCGCTGACATGAGTGCGGCGATGGGCGCTATCTCGGCAGGAACGACAAGCACGTCACCTTGGGTAGGACCCACTGTGCGCTGGGTGGAACAGGGAGTGCATCATGTGAGATTGCATTCAGCGCCACTGTCTATCGCCCAGGCTTTTTCGAAATATCGACAGTTTGGTCAAGCCTGGATACTGACTTCCGCCACTTTATCCGTGCATAACGATTTCAGCCATTTCACCCAGCAGCTCGGCTTGCACGAGGCCCACACCGGTAGCTGGGAATCTCCTTTCGACTACTCGACCCAGGCCCTGCTATATGTGCCGCGCGCCCTTCCCGAGCCGAATTCGCCCCAATTCGCTGACTGTTTTGTCGATGCGCTTATGCCTTTACTCAGCGCCAATCCAGGCGGAGCGCTGGTACTATGCACCACCTTGCGCGCTGTAGATCGATGCACCAGCCTGTTAGCGGCCCTATTCGAGAGCGAGGGCCTAAACTGGCCGCTCTTAAAACAAGGCACAAGTACGCGGCGCGATCTATTAGATCGGTTTCGCAAGCTCGAGCATCCGGTGTTGGTGGGCAGCGCTAGTTTTTGGGAAGGCATCGATTTGCCGGGTGATGTACTAACGCTAGTGGCGATTGACAAACTTCCGTTTGCACCGCCCGACGATCCCGTGGTTGAAGCCAGGTTACGCGCATGTCGTCAGCGCGGCGGCAACCCCTTTACACAATACCAGTTGCCCGAGGCAGCAATTGCGCTCAAGCAAGGTGCTGGACGCTTGGTTCGCACCGAAACTGACTGGGGCGTGTTAATGGTGGGTGATATGCGCCTAGTGGAAAAAACCTACGGCAAACATCTGTGGCGAGGTTTGCCGCCTTTTGCCCGTACGCGCGAGCTCAATGAGGTATTGGCTTTTTATCAGCGCAAGCGGGCAGAAAAAGCCGTGGCGGGTTGAAGATAGGCGCAATGCAGCGGAGGCTTACTTAGTTAGACGAAAACGGATTCCACCACCTTTTGTTGGATTTAAAACCCTGCTTAGTAAAGGTGCTGTTCGGGAAGTTTTTATCCAAAACGCGTTGGGCGTCGTTCTTGAGTTCTGTCATGCCTAGCTTATCGTAAGACTGCACCAGGATATAAAGCGCCTCTTCCGCCGCTGGCACGCCCTCGAAATCAGTAACCACCGTTTGGGCTCGGTTGGCGGCAGCGACATAGGCGCCGCGCGCGTAGTAGTAACGCGCTACATGAACCTCGTTCATGGCGATCGTATTGACTAGCCAGGCCACGCGCTGCTGGGCGTCAGACGTGTATTTGCTGTTAGGAAAACGCTTGATGAGTTCAGAGAAGGCGTCATAAGAAGCACGCAGGCCTTTAGGATCACGCTCCGCAGGGTCTTGGCGAGTGATGTCCGTCATGAAGGCGCTGGCCGGAGTGAAATTGAGCAGCCCCTTCAAATACAGCATGTAGTCGGTGTTAGGATGGTTAGGATAGAGCTGCTGGAAGCGGTCGATCGCAGCCATAGCTTGTTCGTTTTCGCCGTCTTTCCAGTTCACGTAGGCCAGGTCGATGATCGCCTGTTGGGCGTAGATCCCGAAAGGATAGCGGCTTTCAATGGCTGTTAAGCGCTCGCGCGCTTGGTTCCAGCCCCCGGATGCTATCTCTTCTTTGGCATCGGCGTAGAGTTGCTCGGCACTCCAGCTAGCGGTTTTGTCATATTTTGGTTTATTGCCTACGCACCCGCTAATGAGGGCGGCAATAAAAAGCGCGAGGACCACGCGCAGAGCTGCCCCGCTGCGGGAGGCGGGCGATGTAAAAGCAGCGAAGTGATGCATCACGACAGATTGTTCCTTGGTGGTAGCATGACAGGTTGATTATATGATTTGTCTTCATGCCGCATACAGTCGTCCATGTAGATGTGCCGTCTGACGAGGAGCCACAGGTTATTACGGTTCCCGCTGGCGTGCGTGCTGACCGGCTCGACAAAGTGCTGGCCTCGTTGTTGACCGAACACTCGCGCAGCCGCCTGCAAGCATGGATCGAAGCCGGCTACGTACAAGTCAATGGTGCCATTGCCAAGGTCAGGCAGGTGGTGGGCCCAGGTGACCAGCTGCTTATTTGGGCGCAGGCGACCCCCGACCAATTGGCCTTTACAGCCGAGCCCATTGAATTTGCGGTAGTGGCTGAAAGTCAGCACTGGCTGGTGGTGGACAAGCCTGCCGGCCTGGTCACCCATCCGGGGGCCGGTAATTGGAGTGGGACTTTACTAAATGGTTTGCTTTATCGCTATCCTGAACTGATGCAAGTGTGCCGAGCTGGCATCGTGCATCGCTTGGATAAGGATACTTCTGGGTTGATGGTAGTAGCGCGCAATGAGCTGGCCCGAATCCATTTGGTGCGCCAACTCCAAGCTCGCACCATGGGACGCGAGTACGTGGCTCTCGTGCACGGCTGGCTCGATCACGTTGGCAAAGTCGACCGCCCGCTCGGACGTGATGCTCGCGTGCCGGTCCGCATGAGCGTGGACCGTCCTCTAGCGCCTAAACCAGCGATGACCCATTATGCGCCGTCGCGCCGGGGCGAGGCTATTGAAGGCGGCCGCGTCACTGAAGTGGTTTGTCGCTTGCAAACCGGCCGCACGCATCAAATTCGGGTGCATATGGCAAGCTTGGGCCACCCTTTGCTGGCCGACCCCTTGTATGGAGGTAAGGTAATGGCCGGTGCAGCGCGGCAAATGTTGCATGCCAGCGCCTTACACTTTGACGATCCGGGCGACACCCGCCAACGCGTTTTCTCTGCCGTTGTTCCAGTAGATATGTCGCGCGTTATAGAGGCGATTCAATGGAAAGCCTGAGGCATCAACTTCCTGTTATTACCGGTTCCAAGTGGAACGGGGTGCACTATTTTTGCACCACCCGGGTCGGAGGCGTAGGCAGTGCGCCCTACGATACGTTGAACTTAGGTCTACACGTGGGCGACGAGCCCAAGGTTGTCGAGGAGAATCGCCGGCGGCTGCGGGTGATGGTGCCCTCCGATCCACTGTGGTTGCGGCAAGTGCACGGCGTTGGCGTCATCGATGCCGATAGGTTGTTGCCTAAAGAGCCCGTCGCGGATGCCAGTGTGACCTCGACGCCGGGACAGGTGCTCGCCATCATGGTGGCCGATTGTCTACCTATACTTATGGCAGATAGCGATGGTACGGTGCTGGGCGCCGCTCATGCGGGATGGCGTGGCCTAGTGCGCGGGGTGCTAGAGCACACCCTGCAAGCCATGCGCGCTAAGGCGCCGCAAAGTTTGAGCTGGCGTGCGTGGATCGGTCCGGGCATTGGACCAGATGCTTTCGAAGTAGGGCAAGAGGTACTGGACGCTTTTACGGCTGTTGATCCGCAGACCCAGACGTTTTTTGTTGCGCGCCATGGCTATCCAGGAAAATGGCTGGCGGACTTGCCTAGTTTAGTCCGGTGGCGCTTGCAGCAGGCCGGCGTAGCGCAAATTGACGCCTGTGACTTTTGCACAGCGAGTGATGCACGTCGTTTCTTTTCGTACAGACGGGACGGTTGCACGGGCCGTATGGCTATGCTGGCGTGGCTAAGCGAGGTCTAAAGAACACGCTGAATGATTTTATATACTCTGATTGACAGCTTAGAGGCCCCACGCGCCATCGATCAAGCTGTTCTTTTCCCAAGAGGTCGCAGTGAATGCCCATTTTTCCGCTACAGCGTCGATGCCGGTGAGCGTACCCCCCGAAGCCTTAGCAGAAATCCAAGCTGATTTTTCCCGTGAATGGCTGCGCCTTTCGGAACAGGCACGGCAGGGCCAATTGCCCCTGCTCCAAGATAAGCGTTTTGCTAGTCCTGCCTGGACTCAAAGCGGTTCGCACCTTCTTCTGGCGCACGCTTATTTGCTTTCAGCCCGCGCTTTGGCGCGCATGGTGGACGCGGCGCAGGTCAGCGAGCCCTGGCGTGACCGACTGCGTTTTTTTGTCATGCAATGGGTGGACGCGTTGTCGCCGGCCAATTTTCTCGCGCTTAACCCTGATGCCCAGCAGGCCATCGTAGAAACGGCGGGCGAGGCCTTGACAACGGGTCTTGCCAATTTGATGCAAGACCTGCGGAAAGGCCGTATCTCCCAAACTGATGAAACTCAGTTCGAAATTGGTCGCAACATCGCTGTCACGCCAGGACAGGTGGTGTTTGAGCATGCGTTGTTTCAGCTGATCCAGTATGCGCCCCAAACCCATCAGGTCTTTGAACGGCCTTTGGTCGTTATCCCGCCTAATATCAACAAGTACTACATCTTGGACTTGCAACCGTCGAACTCCTTTGTACACCACGCCGTGCAACAAGGTCAGACAGTCTTTATGGTGTCCTGGCGTAACCCCTTGCCCACGGATACAGATGGCATCGATACCGCTACGTGGACCGACTATCTGGAGGGGGTGCTCAAAGCGCTTGAAGTGGCTGCCGACATTACCAGCCAAGAGCGGGTAAATGCCCTCGGGTTTTGCGTCGGCGGTACGCTCTTAGCTTCAGCGTTGGCGCTGGCCCACGCCAGAGGTAGACGGCCGGTGGAATCGATCACTTTGCTCGCGTCGCTGCTGGATTTTCACGACACTGGGCAGCTCAAAGTTTTCGTCGACGAGGCGCATGCGTTGCTGCGTGATCAACAGCTCGGTAAGCGCGGCATTATGCCGGGCCGGGACTTGGCCACCACTTTTTCTTTTCTGCGCCCCAACGAACTGGTATGGAATTATGTGGTAGGTAACTATCTAAAGGGTCAAACCCCGCCTGCCTTTGACCTTTTGTTTTGGAATAGTGATAGCACAAACCTTCCCGGTCCGTTTTTCGCCTGGTATTTTCGTCATACGTATCTTGAGAATAACCTGAAGGCGCCTGGTCGCGTGCAAGTGGCGGGCGTGCCGTTGAACCTGACGCGGCTGAGCTTGCCCGCGTATATATTCGGCGCTCGCGAAGACCATATCGTGCCTTGGACCTCAGCTTATGCTTCGACGCAATTATTGCGGGGGCCACAACGTTTCGTGCTGGGGGCGTCGGGCCATATCGCTGGGGTTATTAACTCACCTGAAAAAAAACGCCGTAGCTATTGGGTGAACGAGCAGTTCGACAAGCCGTCTTTGCCGGGCGATCCCTATGTATGGCTGGCGCAGGCCACAGAGCGACCAGGTAGCTGGTGGCCTGATTGGGCCCAATGGCTAGAGCGCTATTCTGGAAAACGCATAAGGCCTAAGGCTAAGCAGGGAAACGCCCGCTATCGGCCTATCGAACCGGCGCCTGGGCGGTATGTAAAAGTCAGAGCGGATTAAAGGGGTCACTCGGTAAGCCCTAAAAAAATCTGGGGCGCCACAAACTCATCGCGGCGTGCGTCGCCTATTGGAGGGAAGTTCGAATGGATGGCAAACTGGCATATGTAACCGGTGGCATGGGCGGGATAGGAACAGCTATCTGCCAACGGCTGGCTAAAAACGGCTTTCGCGTGGTCGCCGGTTGCTCACCCAAGCGGGAGTACCAACCATGGCTAAACGAGCAAACCGCGCAGGGTTATACGTTTTATGCCTCGGTAGGCAACGTATCGGATTGGGATTCCACTGTGGCCGCATTCGAACGCGTCAAAGCAGAGTTCGGGCCCATCGACGTGCTGGTGAACAACGCGGGGATTACGCGCGATGGCCTCTTTCGTAAGATGTCCGTAGACGATTGGCGCGTGGTTATCGATACTAACCTAAACAGCCTTTTTAACGTCACCAAGCAAGTGATTGATGGCATGGTCGATCGTCAGTGGGGGCGGGTGATCAACATCAGTTCGGTCAATGGGCAGAAAGGTCAATTTGGCCAAACTAACTACTCCACCGCCAAGGCGGGCATACACGGGTTTACCATGGCGCTAGCCCAAGAAGTGGCCAGCAAGGGGGTGACGGTCAATACCGTATCGCCAGGCTATATAGGTACTGACATGGTGCGTGCCATTCGCCCCGAGGTGTTGGAAAAGATTGTGGCCACAATACCCGTGCGGCGGCTGGGCACGCCCGAAGAAATCGCTTCCATGGTGGCATGGCTAGCGTCTGACGAAGCGGGGTTTGCCACTGGTGCCGACTTCTCGCTCAACGGCGGCTTGCATATGAGCTAAAGCGGTGCGCAGCGCTGAAAATCTAGGTAGAGGGCCCCAGGCGTTACACTTCGCTATTGTCTTAAGCGATAAAAAAATGCCTCGGAAGAATCATGACACAGACCCCATCCAGCGCGGGCCCGCGCCTTATTAAAAAATATCCTAACCGCCGTTTGTACGATACACAGACCAGTACCTACATTACGCTGGCCGATGTAAAGCGATTAGTATTGGCCAATGAGGAGCTCCAGGTAATTGACGCTAAAAGCGGCGACGACCTTACGCGGAGCATCCTTCTGCAAATTATCTTAGAAGAAGAAAGCGGTGGGGTACCTATGTTCTCCTCAACCATGCTTTCACAAATCATTCGTTTTTACGGCCATGCTATGCAGGGCGTTATGGGTTCCTATCTCGAGAGGAACATCCAAGCCTTCATGGAAATCCAGGAACGCATAGCCGAACAATCCAAAGGCTTGTATGGCAATCAGTTCGGGCCTGAAGCGTGGGCTCATTTCATGAATGTGCAGGCGCCGCTTGTGCAAAACATGATGAACAGCTACATAGACCAAACTAAGAACCTGTTTGTGCAGATGGAAGACAAAATGCGCAACCAGACGCGAGCCATGTTCTCTACTTTTCCCTTCGCGTCGGGCGGTGGCCTGGACAGCGGCCGTAAATAAAGTAGAAGACGTTAGGCGGATCCGGCCGATTGTATCGGCCGTCTTGCACGGCGATTCATATGTTCCTCTGTAAAACCCTTGTCAGCTTCTATCGGTTATTATTATGAAAACGGTTCTTGTTTACATTTATGGCCGTTATTCATAACTCTATAAGGATCTGCACATGATGAAGACAAGCTTGGCGCTGGTGATGGGTCTTGCTGTTTCCGGTACAGCGTTGGCTGCTGAATATCCTATTGGCAAGCCGGTGACAAGGGACGGTATGGAGGTGGGTGCAGTCTATTTACAGCCGATTGAGATGGATCCGCCCGGCATGATGCGGCCCGCCAAGGATTCGGACATCCATCTTGAAGCTGACATTCACGCCACGGCGGGTAACAAAACAGGTTTTCCGGAAGGCGAGTGGCTGCCTTACCTCGTGGTGAAGTATGAAATTCAAAAGGTAGGGAGTGAAAAAGTGCAGAAGGGCATCTTTATGCCCATGGTGGCCAGCGATGGCCCCCACTATGGGGAAAACGTAAAATTAGAGGGGCCCGGAAAGTACAAGCTTAAGTACAGCATTCTGCCGCCGACGGCCAACAAGATGAATCATTTCGGTCGCCATATCGACAAGGAAACCGGCGTAGGTCCATGGTTTGCGCCGTTCGAACTCGACTTTGAGTTTGTCTACGCTGGTACTGGCAAAAAGGGCGGTTATTGATAATGTTTCGCCAGCACGCCGCGGTGGTCGCATTCTTATTTAGCATGGCCAGTCTCGCGCCTGTGCAGGCGGAGGAATTGCCTACCTTTACGCTGACATTTAAGCCTAATGGCACGTTCGAGCCGGCGCGGCTGGAAGTGCCGGCAGGCCGCTTCAAGATCGAGCTCATCAACGAAAGTCAGGAGCCGGTCGAGTTTGAAAGCATTCCCCTACGTAAAGAAAAAGTGCTCGGCCCGGGTGTGAAGTCGTTTGTCGTGATTACGATCTCCCGCCCAGGCGAGTATCCCTTTTTTGACGACTTCCACCAAGACGTGAAAGGTACGCTGGTGGTCAAGTCCAAAGACTAAACGGGTCATCTCTTTGGAACAGGTTCTTTTCGTCGTATGGCGCGAAAGCGTGGAAGCCTTGCTGGTGGTAGGCATACTTTATTCTTGGTTGCGTGCCAGTCCGCAAGGTCGCCGCGGTTTGCCTTACTTATGGAGCGGCGTCGTCGCGGGGCTGGGGCTGGCGTTTCTGCTGGCCCTGGTGTTGCTGGGCATTTCCTCGTGGTTAAGCGATGAAGGACAGGAGTGGTTTCAGGCCCTCATGTCGCTAGCGGCCTGCGCTCTTGTGGTGCAAATGGTGCTTTGGATGAAGAAGCACGGCCGCACTTTGAAAAGCGAGCTAGAACAAGGCGCTCGCGCCTCTGTTCAGCAGTCAAATTGGTGGGGTTTGCTCGTACTTGTCATGATTGCGGTGGCGCGCGAAGGCAGCGAGACGGTGGTGTTTCTTTATGGCACCGTCGCCGCGGGCCAAGGCAATGGCGAAATGGCAACGCTCACCTTGGCAGGCGTGGCGGGGCTGGTGGCGGCGCTGGGGACTTTTTTATTGTTGCAGTTGGGTGGGCGCTTTCTTACCTGGCGGCGTTTTTTTCGTATTACTGAGGTGTTGTTGCTATTGCTTGCCGGTTCCTTGCTGGTGGGTGGTCTCGATCATTTGATTTCACTGGGTGTGCTTTCTCCGCTGCTCGATCCAGTGTGGGATACCTCTGGGTTGCTGGATGACAGCAGGGGTCTAGGCAAAGTCCTGGCTGATTTCGCCGGTTATCGTGCTTACCCAGCGTTAACCTCGGTTTTGATGTGGCTGACATATTGGGTAGTCGTTTGGGTGTTGTTGCGTCGACTTGAGCATACGCGTGTGCGCGCGCCCTGCGCACTGAATTCCTCCTCTTGAGGCGACGTCTCTTTAGGCGTTTTTATTGATAGCTATGACAATCTTATGGCGGTAGCGCTTGCACGGGCAACTTCTCGTATCGGCGATTTTCTGCGCGACCACGCCTCGTTGCTACGTAAGCTGCAATGGGGCATAGTCCTCACCTACCTATTCCTAATGATTGTGCCGGCAGTTATGCCCTTGCCTGGCAACACGTCCTCCGTTTTCAACAACCTCACTCTCGCGGCGCAGTTTGCATTTTGGGGCATTTGGTGGCCGTTTGTACTGGTGTCTATACCCCTACTCGGCCGCGCTTGGTGTGGCTGGCTGTGCCCTGAAGGCATGCTTAGCGAATGGGCCAGCGAGCGTGGTCAAGGCCATGCCATCCCCAAATGGATGCGTTGGGGTGGTTGGCCATTCGTCACGTTTTCCTGTACAACGATATACGGCCAATTGGTTAGCGTTTACCAATATCCGTTAGCAGTGCTAGTGGTGTTGGGGGGGTCCACCGTGGCGGCCATGATCGTAGGCTGGCGCTATGGTCGCAGCAAGCGAGTTTGGTGCAAGTATCTTTGCCCAGTCAATGGGGTATTTAATTTGCTGGCTAAGCTGGCGCCCTGGTATTTCAAGGTTAACGAAGACGCGTGGCGCTATCCGGTCGTACGGATACAGACGATAAATTGTGCTCCTTTGGTGCCCTTACGGCACATGAAGGGCGCAGGCGATTGTCATATGTGTGGTCGTTGCAGTGAGTATCGCGGTGCTATTGCGCTGACTCCTCGCTCGCCAGAAAAAGAAATTGTGGAAATCGCCAACGCTGACGCGTGGCAGACTGCATTGATTTGTTTGGGCCTAATGGGCATTGCTATTGGCGCATTCTTATGGAGCGCCAGCCCTTGGTACGTGACCGCAAAGCAATGGGCGGCAAGCTGGCTGGTGACGCACGACATTTTCTGGCCACTGGCGGATAACGCGCCCTGGTTTATTCTGACCCACTATCCTGAGGTCAACGACAGTTTTTCGTGGTTGGATGGGGCCAGTATTTTATTGTTTATCGCCGCCGCCACGTTGATGGTAGGGGGCTGCTCGTACCTCTCGTTGTGGGTGGCCAATCGTCTAACACCCCTGGGGGCCGGCGCAGCTGCGCCTGACACTAAGCCAAATAACGCCGGCCTGCACCAATTGGCGCAGGCACTCATACCGGTTGCTGGGATGGGTGTGTTTTTGGGTTTGTCCGCCACTACCGTCACGCTACTTAAGCATGAAGGGCTACAAGCTGCGTGGGCGAATCCCGTGCGCTTTATGTTGTTGACGCTGGCGGTGGGTTGGTCTCTACGTCTGTTTTGGCGGTTGCTCAGCAAACGCGCCACCACGCTGCCGCGCCGGGTCGGGGCTTTTGTCACGCTTGTGTTAGGTTTGGCGCCATTCGGTGCGACATGGGTGTTGTTCTTCATCGTCTGGTGAGCGCTAAAGCAAGAAGGGCCGCAGGGAGGATACCCCGCGGCCCTTTGCTTATTCCGCCAATAGCGGTGTTCTTAAAGAAGAACGGTTAACTTATTTTTTGGCTTTGGCCGGATCCACTTGGATGTCGTTGACAACTTGCTTGACGCCTTTGACACCCCGGGCGACCTGAGCGGCGTGTTCGGTTTGCCTAGCGGTGCCCACTGTCCCCGTTAGGGTAACCACGCCGTTAAGTGTTTCCACCTTGATGTCGAGCGCACTGAGCGTTTTGTCCGCCACAATGGCAGCCTTTACCTTGGTGGTGACGACAGCGTCGGAGGTGTATTCACCGACCGATTGTCCAGATTTATCGCCGTCTTGGGCCGCCTCCGCAACGGTAAAGATCATGCTCATACCTAGTGCGGTAGCAATCATCAGCTTATGGAACTTCATGCTTATGCTCCTTCTTTGTGGTTGGTAAGGACTACGATCCGGCACCTGCTTTTTTTTTACGTAGTATACACATCGCAAAAAAATCAAAGCAGCGCCAACGGCCCTACGCTTAGGGATTACGGTCAAAAAACTCGCGCACTTCGCGCTGTGCTTCTTCTTTACTCTTGCCGTAACGCTCTTGAATTAAGCCCGCTAGGCGCTCTGCGTTTCCTTCGCTGCGAGTCAATTCGTCGTCAGTAAGTTGCCCCCAGGCGGCCTTAGCTTTACCAGCCAGTTGCTTCCATTTGCCGGCAAGGACGTCGCGATTCAAGCTCTCGTTTAACATATGTGCCTCCCATTTAACAGGGCGGGCTGCTGCACTAGGCAGTTGGCTCCGCGTTGATGACTACTCTGAACTACTTGCCTGTATCCTACGGGGCGCGTTTTACAAGTGTCAAAGCATCGTTGTGGGAAAATGTAAGCGTGTTGTCAGTCAAAAAAGTCGGTGCAACACCCTCTTGATTGCTTAGGTGTTCCGGCGCGTACAAGGAGGCACGACGGGGCGCATGGGGTGTGGCAGGCGCGCAGGGCTCATGCCGCTGTTACATATTTGCAGCCTTTTGACGGCATTGAATAGAGCTTCGTAACGGTTTGCTTACGCGCCGATCCGCCTAAAGGGGGGGGATTTCAGGCCGTTAAAGTAGGGAGGCTCAGGGTTAACCCCAGGCCCTTCTCCGCACTTGGCTTTGCGAGAACTCATCCGCCGGTCGGCATAACCCTTTTCTAGGAGCTGCGTAAATGCTTGCCCAATTGTCCAGTCAGAAGACTTCTGCACCCCCCGTTGCCACATCCTCTGGTTCGGCAACCCAAGCCGCCACGCGTGCCTCGGCCACCACCACAAGCACGCCATCGGATGGGAGCGCGGGTCCTGGCGTCATTACCCACATTTCCCCGGCGGCCCGCGCCGCTGCGGCGACGGAACCGACAAACCTGCCGCAAACGTCCTCTACGTCCAACGTCATCCTTGACTGCATGAGCGAGGCCCAAGCGCGCGCGATGAAAATAGGTGGACAAGCCATGACGACCCTACGTCCCGCCTTGAAAACTACCGTGGGAATCGCCCTCGACATGGCGTATGTGACAGAACTGTTTCTCGGAAACGCGATAGGCACCACTAAATACTTTAGCAAGGAAGAATATGTCGAGAAGTACGATATAGGCGCTGTCCTGGGGTATATACGCGATTATGTAAACGAAGCCACGGCGGCCGAGGAATCCTCCGCCGCCGGTCCGCAGGACGTCAATGCGGTGGCGCCAGACACCCGGAACAAAATTGAACGCTGGGTAGACCGGCTGCGCGGCCCTAAGGTGGAGGTGTTAGAGCATATTGCTGTGGGGGCAGCTGTTGGTTACGCGCTGGCCCGCATCGCACGTATACAACGGTGAGAGGGGGACTTTACGAGTAAACGGCGATCCCTCAATGTGCTTATGCATCATGCTCAGCCGGCTTGAGCAAACAGTGGCAAAAGTTGCGAAGCGTTGAGGGATTTATTCTATATGGGGACGTTTGGAGGGGGGAAGGCCGTCGCTGTTATCTGAAAAGTCATTAGGGCGCTTAAAGCTCTCTGCCTTGTCAGTATTAGACGTCCAATCCATTTCTTCCCCTTCTGTAGAGGAGCTGTGGTTTAGCGCTGCAAGGGCTTTTTGTTTAAACGAATCTGACGCTTGATATTCTGCTACAAATGTCATCAGCTTCTGCAAGCCCTCTTTTGACAAAGAAGGTTTAGCGTTAGCGAGAGCAGAAAGCACCATGGATTCAGTGTCCGGATCTCCAACTGCCATCTTCAACATTATCGTTGCATAGGGGGAAAAGCTTAAAGTATCAACTTTGCTAAGATCGATAATTGTTTTCACCAGCTGTTCTTGCTGATTTTTAGAAAGCACGTAGAAGTTAAGAATGAAGTCATACACTCCGCGATGAACATGGGGTGGATAGTTGCATGGAGGTGCATATGACCTACGGCCTGAAGTGCCGTTAATCTCGATGATTTTTTGGCGCAAACCCTCTTCGACCTGGCGCTCGTGCTCTTGTTGCTTTCTAGATGTCGGTGCGCTAGTCGGGACGCCCGTCTCACGGGCGTCTCGTAAGGCCCTTTCGGCGCTTCTCAAATTCTGAACAATGGGAGCCTCATTGGGGGGAGGGCCGTTTCTTAGACCCTCATTCGGTATGGGATGAGAAGATAGACGAGAAATTGTATTGTTGTTACTGGGCATACAAAAGTAGCGTCGTCGAAAAGTTTGAGCGGAGGATGGCTAGCTGTTGCTTGCACCACCACGAGGGTTTTTTGTTGCGCGACGGTGACGGCTAAAAGCACATCGACTTAAGAAATAGGTTAGTCGCAGCGACACACCCATCCCATATCAATGATGAATCCTTAGCTTTATTCAATGTTGCACAAATTGACCATTTTGGTGCGAAATCATAGACAGCTGTGGACAAAAAAGGGCGGCTCGAGTGCTTCTGCCGCCCTGTCTGTCATTGTCTAGCGCCGTCTAATTTGGTGGAGCCGGGGGGAATTGAACCCCCGTCCGCAAGCCCTCTGCAGCCAGTTCTACATGCGTAGTCGATTTATTTAGTTTTAACCTTGGGCTTAGCCAACCGACAGGCCGGACCAAGGCGATTCACGTAGTTTAAACCTGGGCCGTGTGACCCCAGCACAGGCCGATTCCTTATGCAATGACGCTGCTGCGGTTCGGAGTTGCCCCCTAGAGAGTTGCCTCTCTCCGCCTGACCTAAGGAAAAATCAGTGCAGCGGCCCGCTTATTTAAGCGGCGGCAACAGCTAAGTTGTCGTTGGCGTTTATAGCGTTCCAGTGGTTTAGCGAGCTTACTGGTGCTCGGCATGCCCTGAGATGTTTCGCGACCCACGTCGAATCCGGATCGGCCCCAAGGTCTACATTATAGCGCCACACCAATCTACGCGGAAGGCGCTATATGTTCAGAACGCTTGGGGGCGGAAGTAGCGGTTTAATCGCTGCCCAAAGCTCGGTGGGATGATGGGCGCAAGCGTCAGCCTGCCAGGTGAGGACGTCCTCGTTCAAGCCCAAGTAACCATAGGCCGCTGCGACGGCAGGCATACCCGCGGCGTGCGCGGCTTGGATGTCGCGCCTATCGTCTCCCACGTATACACAGTGCTTGGCCGCAAAGCCGGCCTGGCGCGCGGCATGTAACAGGGGGAGTGGATGCGGCTTAGTGTGGGCGGTCGTATCGCCGCAGACGAGCACCGCGCTGTGGCGGTTCAAACCTAGGGTTTCGACGATAGGAAGGGTAAGGTAGGTGACTTTATTAGTGACGATGCCCCATGCGAGTCCCCGGGTTCCCAAGTCCTGCAGCAAGGCTTGAATACCGGGAAAGAGTTGGGTATGGAGAGTAGAGCGCGCAGCATAGTCTTCTAGGAAACGCAAGCGAGTGGGTTCGTAGTCGGCATCTCCTGGCGCCAAATCCAGGGCTGCTCGCAGCAAACCACCAGCACCTTGCGAGGCAACTGGGCGTAAAGCTTCGTAGGGCAACGGCGTCAACCCATTACGCACCCGTTGTTGATTGGCTGCGGCTGCCAAATCGGGCCCCGTGTCGGCCAGGGTGCCATCTAGGTCGAACAGAATGAGGGCGCTCATTTGCGGGTGGACATCAAATAATTGATTGAGGCGTCGGACGACAGCGTATAGGTTTGCACCAGGGGATGGTAGGTGATACCGCGTATACCGATCGGCGTCAGCCCAGCGCGGCGAGCAGCGGCTGATAGCTCGCTGGGTTTAATGAATTGTTCGTAGGTATGCGTGCCGCGGGGTAGCATGCGCAGCATATATTCGGCGCCGATAATGGCCAAGAAAAATGACTTAGCGTTACGATTGAGGGTGGAAAAGCAGGCCCACCCGCCGGGCCGGGTAAGCGTGGCACAAGCTTGAATCACTGAGGCGGGATCCGGCACGTGTTCCAACATTTCCATGCAGGTGACAATATCGTAGCGCTCGGGTTCTGACCCAGCCAGTTCTTCTACCGACACCGCGCGATAATTCACTTTAATAGCCGATTCCAGACCATGTAGGCGCGCCACCGCGAGCGATTTTTCAGACAGGTCTATGCCGGTTACTTCGGCGCCGGCTGCTGCCATGCTTTCGGCAAGAATGCCGCCGCCGCAGCCGACGTCTAGGATTTTTTTGCCATGCAGTTGGCCCGCCGTTTCGACCAGCCACGCCAGGCGCAACGGGTTGATCGCATGAAGCGGCTTGAATTCGCCTTGCAGGTCCCACCAATGCGCGGCAAGCGCACTGAATTTGTCTAATTCAGTTGGATCTGCATTGGTGGCGCGGGGGGGAGAGTCGGCGGTAGTGATCATAAAAAAAGGCCTCGCTAGCGAGGCCTTTATTGTAACGAATAGCGCTACGATTATTGCTTGGTACCCACAATTTCAATTTCAACACGACGGTTCTTAGCGCGGCCGTCACGTGTTTTGTTGGAAGCGATGGGTTGCCCTTTACCCTTACCCTCGGTGTAAATACGGTTGGGCTCAATGCCTTTACCAATGAGGTAAGCTTTAACCGACTCGGCACGCCGTTCGGACAGCTTTTGGTTATAGGCGTTAGTACCGATGGCGTCGGTATGGCCCACGGCGATGATGGTCTCTAGTTCGACACCACGCGCTTGCGTAGCGACTTGGTCTAGCAACTGACGGCCCTCTGGCTTTATCGTGGCCTTGTCGAAATCAAAGAAGGTGTCGGCATTGAAGACCACCTTATTTGCCATCGGCGCAGGTTTAGCGGTGCTCGCTTGAGCGACCGGCACGCCGTCACAACCGGGAATGCCGGTGGCGGGGGTCCAGAACGCATTGCGCCAGCACAGTTCGTTGGTGCCATTTTTCCAGACCTCGCCAAAAGCGCCAGTCCAGTTATCGATGACTTGCATTTGTGGCACTTGCGCCGAAGCTGCCCCAGAAGCCGTAACAGCGGCGAAGGCGAGCGCTAGAGCGTATTTGGAGGGTTTGTTCATGTTTCTCCTCATTGAGCTTGAAGCTGATAGGTGACTCGCAGCGAATCCCCGTCGCATATCAGGAAAACGGGGCCAGTATAGCAACACGAAGAATAAGATCAAAAAAAATTGCATACGGGGTTTCCTGCGTGCTGGAAACAATCTTAAGGCATTTAGGGGGCTTTGGCTGCTCTTGGCCTAGCCATAAGCCCCGGATGGGAGCATTTCCACCTTAGCGGCGTTTTCCTTGTTGGTTTTTGGCAACATATGGGCGCTGTCTACGGTCTTTCATTTTCCGTCGAATCGAACCGACCGCGATGGTAGCGGGGCATAGAAGAGGTGTTCGGGTGATAGAATTTCCTGTTTATTCGGCGGTTTAGCCGGCCCGCTTAGCCGGCTTGGGTTTCCTCCCCTACATCCTTTAGTCTTATTTATATGGATTCCTTTGCCAAGGAGACGCTTCCGGTATCCCTGGAAGAAGAAATGCGCCGCAGCTACTTAGATTACGCCATGAGCGTAATCGTAGGACGAGCGCTGCCAGATGTGCGGGATGGTCTCAAGCCTGTACACCGGCGTGTGCTCTATGCAATGCATGAACTCAACAACGATTGGAACCGTCCCTATAAGAAATCCGCCCGTATCGTTGGCGACGTTATTGGTAAGTACCATCCGCATGGCGACCAGTCGGTCTACGACACCATTGTGCGCATGGCTCAAGATTTTTCCATGCGTTATATGTTGGTGGATGGGCAAGGCAATTTCGGTTCCGTTGATGGCGACAACCCGGCCGCCATGCGGTATACCGAGATTCGCTTAGCCAAAATCGCCCATGAACTGCTAGCTGATATAGATCAAGAAACGGTCGACTTTGGTCCGAATTATGACGGCAGTGAGCAAGAACCGCTGTTACTGCCCTCGCGTCTACCCAACCTGCTGGTTAACGGCAGTTCCGGCATCGCGGTGGGCATGGCCACCAATATCCCCCCCCACAATCTGCAAGAAGTGGTCGACGGCTGTCTGTATTGTTTACGCAATCCAGATTGCACTGTTGACGAGCTGCTCGACTTTATTCCGGCCCCTGATTTTCCCACTGGCGGCATTATCTATGGGGTCGCAGGTGTGCGCCAAGGTTATCGCACAGGCCGTGGCCGCCTTATCATGCGCGCCAAGACGCACTTCGAAGACATGGAAAAGGGCAACCGGCAAGCAATAGTCGTGGATGCCATTCCGTACCAGGTTAATAAAAAAACACTGCAAGAGCGCATCGCGGAGCTGGTTAACGAAAAAAAGATTGAAGGCATTGCCGATATTCGCGATGAATCTGACAAAGACGGCATGCGCTTAGTCATAGAGCTTAAGCGCGGTGAAGTGCCCGAAGTTATT
The DNA here is from genome assembly GCA_014706445.1 of Hydra viridissima. Taxonomy (NCBI): domain Eukaryota; kingdom Metazoa; phylum Cnidaria; class Hydrozoa; order Anthoathecata; family Hydridae; genus Hydra; species Hydra viridissima. Next base: position 2,116,647 of record QPEY01000524.1, on the reverse strand, counting down.
CTCAATAACTTATATAAAAACACGCAACTGCAAGACACCTTCGGAATGAACCTGGTAGCGCTGGTGGATGGCCAGCCTCGTCTGCTCAACCTGAAGCAGATGATTGTGTTCTTTCTCCAGCACCGCCGTGAAGTCGTCACCCGGCGCACGGTATTTCAGCTGCGCAAGGCGCGTGAGCGGGGCCACGTGCTGGAAGGTTTGGCTGTGGCGTTGGCTAACATCGATGACTTCATTGCTATTATCAAGGCGGCGCCTACGCCACCCGTGGCCCGCCAGGCACTCATGGCGCGTTCGTGGGACTCTTCTTTGGTCCGCGAAATGCTGGTGCGGGCAGATGGCGATGCCACTGGCGGCAGGGCGGCGTTTCGTCCGGAGGATTTGCATGAGCGCTTTGGCTTGCAGAGCGATGGCTTATATCGTCTGAGCGAGACGCAAGCGCAAGAAATTCTCAATATGCGCCTCCAGCGTCTCACTGGCTTAGAGCAAGACAAGATAGTGGGCGAGTACAAAGAAGTTATGTCGGCCATTGCCGACCTACTCGATATACTGGCGCGTCCCGAACGTATCACCACCATTATTAGCGACGAGCTGCAGGCCATTAAGGCTGAATTTTCGATTGGGGCTAAGGACGCGCGGCGCTCCTACATTGAGCGTAACGCAACCGAGCTTGACACCGAAGACCTTATTACCCCGGCCGATATGGTGGTGACGCTTTCGCATGGCGGTTACATTAAAAGCCAGCCTTTGTCAGAGTATCGCGCGCAAAAGCGTGGCGGGCGCGGCAAACAGGCCACCGCCATGAAGGAAAACGATTGGATAGATCAGCTTTTTATCGCTAATACACACGACTATTTACTTTGTTTCTCTAACCGTGGCCGGGTGTATTGGCTGAAGGTTTGGGAGGTGCCGCAGGGTACGCGCATCGCCCGTGGTAAGCCTATTGTGAATATGTTCCCGCTAATCGATGGCGAGAAAATTACAGTAGTGTTGCCCGTTAAAGAGTTCAGCGAAGATCACTACGTGTTCATGGCGACTTCGCGCGGCACGGTTAAAAAGACACCGTTGTCAGATTTTTCAAATCCCCGTAAGGCCGGCATTATTGCGGTGGACCTCGATGAGGGGGACTATCTCATCGGTGCCGATCTAACCGATGGCGAGCACGACGTCATGTTGTTCTCCGATGCTGGCAAAGCGGTACGCTTTGACGAGAACGACGTGCGCCCCATGGGGCGCAACGCGCGCGGCGTGCGCGGCATGATGCTCGACGAAAGCCAGACGGTCATCGCATTGCTAGTCGCGGGCGACGAAACCCAGAGTGTGCTTACGGCGACTGAGAACGGATATGGCAAGCGCACACCCATCACCGAATACACCCGCCATGGCCGCGGCACCAAGGGCATGATTGCCATTCAAACCAGTTCGCGCAATGGCAAGGTCGTAAGCGCAGTGTTGGTGAGACCTTCTGATGAAATAATGCTCATCACTACCGGTGGTGTGTTGGTGCGCACACGCGTGGCTGAAATTCGTCAAATGGGCCGCGCCACGCAAGGTGTCACTCTCATCAATGTCGACGGCGGCAGCGCCTTATCGGGCGTGCGCCGTGTCGTCGAAAGCGACGTCGACGTTGCTGAAGACGAAGACCAGCTCATCGGTGACGATCATGGCCCCGATGACGACTCGGAAGCCGCGGCGGAACCTACGGAATAATAATGGCTCGCCCCTGGAATTTTTCGGCGGGCCCTTCCGCGTTGCCTGAAGCGGTGTTGCAGCAAGCCGCCGCTGAAATGCGGGACTGGCGGGGCAGCGGGATGTCTGTCATGGAAATGAGTCACCGGGGCAAGCATTTTGGGCAAATCAACGATGAGGCCGAAGCAGATTTGCGTGAACTTCTGGCCTTACCCGACGATTATGCGGTGCTATTTATGCCAGGCGGGGCCACGGCTCAGAATGCCATCATTCCCATGAATCTTATGGGACGCCGTGGCAAATCGGTTGCGGATTTTGTGCTTACCGGCTATTGGTCGCAGCGGTCGTATCAGGAAGCGGCGCGTTATGGGGACGCGCAGGTGGTGGCAAGCAGTGGCAGGGCTACTCAGCTAGCGGACTGTGAGCAACCGCCCTGGACCTGGGTGCCGCCTGTAGCGTCTTGGCAGGTTCGCCAGCATGCCGACTATCTGCACCTATGCAGTAACGAAACCATAGGGGGCGTGGAGTTCGTTGATTGGCCGCAGCCTATTACCTTGGGCGCACCGGATGTGCCTCTCGTAGTAGATGCTTCATCGCATTTTCTCTCACGTTCTCTGCCCATAACGCGTACCGGTTTGACTTTCGCTGGCGCGCAAAAAAATGCGGGTCCTGCTGGCGTTACGATCGTTTTGATTCGGCATGATCTCATCGGTTATGCAAGCCCAAGTTGCCCAACGGCCTTTGATTATGCCAATGTTGCAGCGGCGCATTCTTGCTACAACACGCCGCCTACCTTCGCCATTTACATAGCTGGGCTGGTTTTTAAGTGGGTTAAAGCCCATGGGGGCATAGCGGGCATGGAAGCGACGAACAAAGCCAAGGCTGAGCTGCTGTATGGCTACCTAGAATCAACTTCGTTCTATCACAACCCAGTACAGAGGTCGTTTCAGTCTCGTATGAACGTGCCGTTCGTGCTGCACGATGATGCGCTTAACGAAACTTTTTTAAAAGGCGCTGAAGCGGTCGGCCTGATGCACCTTAAAGGTCACAAGAGCGTAGGTGGTATGCGCGCGTCTATCTATAACGCCCTGCCCTTAGCTGGCGTGCAGGCGCTGGTTCAATACATGAAAGATTTCGAATGCCGCTATGGATAATGATTTACAAGACAAACTTAAGCCATTGCGGTCTCGCATCGACACTCTAGACGCGCAAATACTCGATCTGATTTCGCAACGGGCACGGGTGGCGCAGCAAGTCGGCGAGCTTAAGCACGCGGTTCAGGCCGGCGGCCCAGTGCTACGTCCAGACCGCGAAGCTGAGGTCATACGCCGGCTGCAACAGCAAAACACCGGTCCACTGCCATCGCAGGACTTAGCTTCCATCTGGACCGAAATTATTTCCGCTTGCCGCGGGCTAGAACGGCCCCTCACCGTGGCTTTTCTAGGCCCGCAGGGATCTTTTTCGGAGCAGGCAGCGTTGGAGCAGTTTGGTCACGCGGTGCAGAAGTTGCCATGCCCGTCTTTTGATGAAGTATTTCGTGCAGTCGAGGGTGGACAAGCTGATGTCGGCATGGTGCCGGTGGAAAACTCCACCGAAGGCGCGGTGAATCGCTGCCTCGATTTGTTCTTAACCACACCATTAAAAATTATGGGCGAGCGCTCGCTCGAGGTACGTCATTGTTTAATGAACCGGGCGGGTTCCATGGACGCTGCCCAGACCCTGGCAGCGCATCCGCAAGCGCTGGCTCAGTGTCAGGAGTGGATTGCGCGTCATTATCCCAACCTGGCACAAAAAGCAGCCGCTAGCAATTCAGACGCCGCTCGCATGGCAGCAGCGGATCCCACGGTCGTGGCCATCGCGGGTGAAGTGGCGGCGACTGCATGGGACCTACAAGTGATCGCCTCTAACATCCAGGACGATCCCCATAACCGTACGCGTTTCTTAGCCATAGGCAATATCGATACCTTGCCTACGGGCAAAGATAAAACCAGTCTTATCCTTGCCGTACCGAACTGCGCTGGGGCGGTGCATCGCCTGCTAGCGCCGCTGGCAGACAACGGCGTGTCGATGTCTCGCTTGGAGTCGCGCCCGGCTCGTACCGGGCAGTGGGAGTATTACTTTTATGTAGATATGCTTGGCCATTGCGGTGATGCTGCGGTCCAGCGCGCATTGGCGGGCCTGCAGGCGCAGGCAGCGTTCTGTAAATTATTGGGTTCCTATCCCACCTAGTAAATAACCTGCGACTAAAGTCTAGGCTTTATTGTGAAGTGCAGACAGGGTCACCGTTTTTCCACCCCAGCATTAGGCGTATTTACATTGCCGGAGACTGTATGAACCGTCGCTTTACGCCTACTAACGAAGAAATAAATACGCCCCTCATTCCTGTATTGGCAGTGGTGGGCGTAGGGCTGATCGGTGGGTCGTTTGCCGCGGCCTTGCGCCAGGCTGGCGCTGTGGGACGGATAGTTGGGTTGGACCGCAGCGCCAGCGCCCTCCAACGGGCTGGTGAGCTGGGCCTTATCGACCAGATCGTGACGGTGGAAGAGGCGGCGCAAGCTGATTGCGTGCTGTTGGCCACGCCGGTGGGCGCGTTGGCGGTTGTGTTGGCGCAGTTAGCGCCCCACCTACATGAGCGCACCGTTCTCACCGATGTCGGCAGCACTAAGGCCGAAGTGGTGCAAGTTGCTCGGGCTGCACTGGGGGCACGAATAGCGCAGTTTGTGCCGGGTCACCCTATTGCCGGCACGGAAAGAACCGGTCCGGATGCTGCCGATTCCGCCTTGTACCAAGACCGCACGGTGATTCTTACGCCGCTCACTGAAAACGCCCCTTGCGCTCTTTCGCTCGTGCAGCAAGCATGGCAGCGCTGTGGCGCGCGAGTGCAGTATATGGATGCCACTCGTCATGATGGCGTGTTTGCCTCCGTCAGCCACTTGCCGCATTTACTGGCCGCAGTCTATATGAACCAAGTCGCCGCCAGTGCCGACGCAGCAATTCGGTTGGCTTTAGCCGGCTCTGGTTTCGGCGATTTCACCCGTATCGCTGCGGGTTCGCCCGAAATGTGGCGCGATATTTTTCTTTCTAACCGTAGTGCGCTGCAGGCAGAGTTAGCAGCGCTGCGTATAGCGTTAGAGCGTGCTCAACAAGCGCTCGACCTGGCTGACGGGCCGAGCCTGCAAGCGCTGTTAGAGCAAGCGGCGCAGGTGCGCCGCAATTGGCCTGTCGCGGTTGTTTCCTCATGACCGCATTACCTTATCTTGATTTGGTTCGCGCGCGCAGCACCAGGGGGGTGGTGACTCTGCCAGGTTCAAAAAGCATATCTAATCGCGTGTTGTTATTGGCGGCGCTGGCGCAAGGCGTGAGTGAACTCTGCGGATTGCTAGATTCGGATGACACGCGCCTCATGCTGGCTGCCCTGCGTCAATTGGGGGTGCCTATTACACAGCTCGATCAGGGGCGGGCGATAGTACAAGGCGCCTCGCGTTTTCCGGTGGAGAAGGCCAGCCTATTTCTGGGGAACGCGGGGACGGCTTTGCGTCCTCTGACTGCGGTCTTGGCGCTGATGGGTGGCCAATATCGCTTATCAGGCGTAGCGCGCATGCATGAGCGGCCTATTGGCGACTTAGTTGACGCCTTGCGTACGCTCGGCGCGCGGGTGGATTATCTGGGCCAGCCCGGATATCCGCCGCTTGCTATAGGTAAGGGCGACATACAAGCTCACGCGCCAGTGCGGGTAGAAGGGGCGGTTTCTAGTCAGTTTCTTACGGCGTTATTGTTGGCCGCGCCTTTATATGTGCAACGCAGCGATAAGCCACTGACGATCGAAGTGGTCGGTGAACTCATTTCCAAACCCTATATCGACATTACGCTCAATCTTATGGCGCGCTATGGTGTCGCAGTGCATCGCGATGGTTGGCGCCGGTTTACGATTACGCCGGGCGCTATCTACCGCAGTCCGAGTCGATTGGAAGTGGAGGGCGATGCCTCGTCAGCGTCCTATTTTTTGGCCCTAGGCGCCCTAGGAGGCGGCCCGGTACGGGTGATAGGCGTGGGTGGTGACAGCATCCAAGGAGACGTGGCATTTACGCAAACCTTGGCTAATATGGGAGCACATATTAGCTGCGGCTCCAATTGGATTGAGTGCAGCGGTGTAGAAGTGGCTAAAGGGCAAAAGCTCAAGGCCTTCGACACCGATTTCAACCGAACTCCAGATGCCGCCATGACCGCTGCGGTGCTGGCGCTTTATGCCGACGGCCCATGCCGGCTGCGTAATATTGGCAGTTGGCGCGTCAAGGAAACTGACCGAATTCATGCGATGCAAACTGAGCTGCAGAAGCTGGGCGCCAAAGTCGAGGCGGGCCCCGACTGGTTGACCATACGTCCCCCTGGCGACGGTGAGTGGCGCGACGCGCACATCGGCACCTGGGACGATCACCGTATGGCGATGTGTTTTTCACTGGCCGCGTTTGGTCCAACCGCCGTGCGTATTCTCGATCCCGGATGCGTCAGTAAGACGTTCCCCGACTATTTCGAGGTCTATGCCCGTCTCATCGCCGCTTAGCGAAAAGTCGTTTTTATGAACAACAGTGCGAACAGTTCGGCGATGAAAACCCCCTCGTGCGGCGAACTAGCCGTGCCTGTTATCACGATCGATGGCCCTACGGGTTCTGGGAAGGGGACGGTTGCGCATCACGTTGCCCAGTTTCTAGGATGGGAGGTACTCGATAGCGGCGCTTTATACCGCCTTACCGCTTTATCAGCGCTAAAACGCGGTATCGACCCCCAGGACGAAGTCGCTACGGCCGACGCGGCGCGCCGTCTTAATGCTCACTTCGATCGAGGCCAGATCTATTTAAATGGGCAGGAAGTTAGTCACGAGATTCGTGCAGAGGAAGTAGGCAATTTTGCGTCCCGTATCGCCGCATTCCCAGCGGTACGTCAGGCGCTGCTCGAGCGCCAGCGCGCGTTTCGCGTGCCGCCCGGCTTGGTTGCTGATGGTCGGGACATGGGGACGGTTGTCTTTCCCGATGCTGTCCTAAAAGTGTTTCTAGTGGCCGACGTCGAGGCGCGGGCTGAAAGACGGCGTAAGCAATTGATGGAAAAGGGAATTTCTGCTAAAATAGATGACCTTTTACGCGATATGCGCGAGCGTGATGCAAGAGATACGCAGCGCGTTAGCGCGCCTTTAGCGCCGGCCTCCGATGCTCGGATGCTCGATTCGTCGAATCTAACGGTGCAACAAACTGTGCAGGCAATACTCGATTTCTGGAATATCCGGAAAGCGGCGGTTTTAAAAGGTTCTGGCTCTGCCGGTTCGATATGACACCTTACGGCGGTTCCCTATGGGGATCGATCTGCACAAGCGTGGCGTATAGGCGGCAGTTTTTTCACTCCACCGGGGCGGCCTCTCCGCTTTGGTGTGTTTTTAACGGCCATTTCGGCCCAATGGATTTCAACCCCATGTCTTCCGTTTCCACTCCTGACGCCCGCAGCGAAAGCTTCGCCGATCTTTTTGCACAAAGCCTACAAAACCAGGATATGAAGTCCGGCGAGGTTATTAGTGCCGAAGTTGTGCGCATCGATCACAACTTCGTCGTCGTCAATGCCGGTCTGAAGTCTGAAGCGCTCATTCCCTTGGAAGAATTCTTAAATGACCAGGGCGAACTGGAAGTAAGCGCCGGCGATTTCGTCTCGGTAGCTATCGATTCGTTGGAAAATGGTTATGGCGACACCATTTTGTCGCGTGACCGCGCCAAGCGGCTGTCGGCGTGGTTGCAGCTGGAAAAAGCGCTCGAAAATGGCGAACTGGTGACCGGCACAATCACTGGCAAAGTGAAAGGCGGCCTAACCGTTATGACCAATGGCATCCGGGCTTTCTTGCCTGGTTCGTTGGTCGATTTGCGTCCGGTCAAAGACACTACGCCATACGAAGGCAAGACGCTCGAATTCAAGGTGATCAAGCTCGATCGCAAGCGCAACAATGTAGTGCTTTCGCGTCGCCAAGTGCTAGAAGCCAGTATGGGAGAAGAGCGTCAAAAGCTACTCGTTACGCTGCACGAAGGCGCGGTGGTGAAGGGCGTGGTCAAAAATATCACCGATTATGGCGCCTTCGTCGACCTGGGTGGTATCGATGGATTGCTGCACATTACCGACATGGCATGGCGCCGTGTCCGTCACCCCTCTGAAGTTCTGCAAGTGGGTCAAGAAGTCGAAGCCAAGGTGCTCAAGTTCGATCAAGAAAAGAGCCGCGTTTCCTTGGGCATCAAACAGTTGGGCGAAGACCCGTGGGTGGGCTTGGCCCGTCGTTATCCGCAAGGCACTCGCTTATTCGGCAAGGTCACCAACCTAACGGATTATGGGGCGTTTGTTGAAGTCGAATCGGGCATCGAAGGCTTGGTGCACGTTTCCGAAATGGATTGGACCAACAAAAACGTTGATCCGCGCAAAGTGGTCACCTTAGGCGAAGAAGTCGAAGTAATGGTCTTAGAAATCGATGAAGACCGTCGTCGTATTTCCTTGGGCATGAAGCAGTGCCGCCAAAATCCGTGGGAAGAGTTTGCCACCAACTTCAAGCGCGGTGACAAGGTGCGCGGCGCGATCAAGTCAATTACCGACTTTGGCGTATTTGTCGGCCTACCCGGCGGTATCGATGGTCTGGTTCATCTGTCCGACTTGTCTTGGGCCGAGACCGGCGAAGAAGCCGTTCGCAACTTCAAGAAAGGCGATGAACTCGAAGCCGTGGTTTTGGGTATAGATACCGACAAGGAGCGCATTTCACTGGGTGTTAAACAGCTGGAAGGCGATCCTTTTAACAACTTTGTAGCCACTCACGACAAAGGCGCTGTCGTTCCTGGTACTGTAAAGTCTGTGGAGCCTAAGGGTGCCGTGGTGACGTTGTCATTGGACGTTGAAGGTTATCTGCGCGCTTCCGAGATTTCATCCGGTCGGGTGGAAGATGCCACGACGGTGATGAATGCCGGCGACAATATCGAAGCCATGATAGTTAATGTCGACCGCAAGACGCGATCGATTCAGCTTTCTATCAAGGCTCGCGACAATGCGGAAACGGCGGACACATTGCAGCGCATGTCCGAAGCCAGCGCTTCCTCCGGGACCACTAACCTGGGCGCCTTGCTCAAGGCTAAGCTAGGCCAGCAGCGCACTGATGGTTAATACGTGACCAAGTCGGAGCTGATCGCCGCGCTGGCCGCCCGTTATCCGCAATTGGCTGCCCACGATACGGACTATGCCGTCAAAACGATACTCGAAGCAATGACCCAGGCTTTGGCCTCGGGTCAACGCATCGAGATTCGCGGCTTTGGCAGCTTCTCGTTGTCACGGCGATCACCGCGTATGGGTCGCAACCCAAAGTCGGGCGAGCAGGTGCGGGTGCCTGGTAAACAGGTGCCGCACTTCAAAGCAGGGAAAGACTTGCGAGAGCAGGTGGACGTCGGCTTTCGGTCGGAAGTGGGCTCGTACGCTTACAATTGACGATTCTGCATCCTTTGGAGCATGCGCCATGCGTTACCTTGTATGGGCTTTGCGATTGCTCATTTTTGTCGCAGTGCTGATGTTTGCGCTAAAGAATACTGAACCGGTGAAAGTCAATTTTTACGCAAACTACACAGTACAGGACGTTCCACTCATCGTGGTGATGTTGGTGGTTTTTGTGGTGGGTGCTGTATTTGGCTCGCTGCTGACGGTGCCCGCTGCCGTGCGTCGTCGCCGCGAGGCCACGCGCTTGCGCAAAGAGCTAGACCGCCTGCAAACGATTGCTGGCGGCCCTGGCGCGTCGCCTACCTCGCCGCCGGAAACGGTAGCGCCCATATTGCCCCTTTAATGCCCGGCCAGCCGGCTTAGCTGTTCCGTCTTCTTTACCGCAAGAATTCGCGCTGTGGATTTTGAACCTTGGTGGCTGATTTTTTTACCTCTATTGTTTGCCCTGGGTTGGCTGGCGGCACGCTTTGACATACGTCAAATGCTGTCTGAAACCCGCAACCTGCCGGATTCCTATTTTCGCGGCCTGAACTTTTTGCTTAATGAGCAGCCGGACAGGGCGATCGACGCATTTGTCGAAGTAGCCAAATTAGACCCTGAAACGACTGAACTGCATTTTGCGCTAGGGAGTCTATTTCGTCGCCGAGGCGAGATGGAGCGGGCGATTCGGGTCCACCAAAGTTTACTTAATCGTTCCGATCTTCCCACTTTGGAACGTGAGCATGCACAGCACGAGTTGGCCCAAGATTTTCTCAAGGCTGGCATGCTGGATCGTGCCGAAAGCGGCTTTGAACAGCTTAAAAATACTCGCTATGCACTGCCGGCGTTGCGATCGCTTATTCGGATTTATGAGTCCGAGCATGATTGGTTGCGCGCCATTGAAGCCGTGCAGGCTTTACGTGCGCTGGTGGACGAGCCTATTCCTCAAATCGCCCACTATTACTGTGAACTGGCGCAGACGGCTATGTCTCTAGAGCCGCCCGATATCGAGGGGGCCGTGGTCTCTCTAGATGCGGCCGATCGTGCTTATAAGTCTTTCCACGACGCCACCGAGTCCAGTAAAGGCGCCATGGTCCGCATCGCCATGTTGCGTGCGCGTCTCGCCGCCCTGTGTAACGACCCCCAACAGGAACGCCTGCATTTGGCGTCCGTACTCGCTAATGCCGCGGAGTATGCCGGCCTAGTCGCCGAATCGCTATTGGCGAATTACCGCAGTGCCGGTCAAGCGCGCGAAGGTTTAGCAGTGTTGCGCCAGCAATATACTGAGTATGCCTCACTGGACTTATTCAACGTCATCTTTCGTGAACTGCGCGCGCAGCAGGGCCCTGAGCTGGCATGGACCTTCGCGCGCGAGGCGCTGCGTCATCATCCGTCTTTACTGGGCTTAGATCGCCTGCTCGAGGCCGAATTGGCTACCCCAGGCGAGGCGCAGCAGGTCGGGGCTGTGCCCGGCGCCGACCTTATGCTGCTGCGCAGTCTTATCCATAAACATACTCAACGGCTGGATCGTTATGCCTGCCGTATTTGCGGTTTTCAAGCGCGTGGCTTTTACTGGCAATGTCCAGGTTGCAATGCTTGGGAGACTTACGCGCCGCGCCGGTTGGAAGAACTTGAATAATGGAATTTCCTGCTAAAGCGGCTTCGCGCTGCCGTATTTTGGTTATTGGCGACGTAATGCTAGACCGCTACTGGTTTGGAGAAGTCGATCGCATTTCACCGGAAGCGCCGGTTCCTGTCGTTCATGTGGCGCGACGAGAAGACCGTTTAGGCGGCGCTGCCAATGTGGCGCGCAACGTGGTGGCGCTGGGCGCGCAGGTAACCTTGTTGGGTATCGTAGGCGACGACGAAGCCGCTGATCACATACGTCTTTTAGCGCGTGAGAGTGGCGTACACGCCGATCTTGTTATCAGCGCTTGGCATCCGACTACATTGAAGATGCGCGTGTTGGGGCGCCAGCAACAGTTGTTGCGGGTGGATTTCGAACAGCGTCCCGCCTCATCCGCGTTGGACGCCCTAGACGCCTTGACGGCAAAGTATCTCGCTGAGCACGATATCATCGTTATATCGGATTATGCTAAAGGTGCGCTCGAGCGAGTAGCGTCGCTCATCGCCTTCGCCAATACCGCTAAGGTGCCCGTATTGGTTGACCCCAAGGGAGACGACTACCAGCGTTATCGCGGGGCGACGCTCATTACGCCCAACCGACTCGAAATGCAGCAGGCGGTGGGTCGTTGGCACTCAGAAGCGGACTTGGCTGAGCGAGCCCAGCGTCTACGAACCGAGCTGGACCTAGAAGCCCTTTTAGTGACACGCTCGCAGCAGGGGATGACATTATTTACGGAGGCTGGGCGGGAACACAGTGAGGCCCAGGCACATGAAGTATTCGATGTGTCTGGCGCTGGAGATACGGTGTTAGCGACGCTGGCGGTCGCACGCGCGGCGGGCTTGCCATGGTCACATGCTATGCAATGGGCCAATCGGGCCGGTGGCATTGCCGTCGGCAAGCTCGGCACCTCAGTCGTCACTGTCGCTGAATTAAGAGGGAAATTAACATGATCGTCGTGACAGGAGCCGCGGGTTTTATCGGTAGTAATCTTGTGCGCGGGCTTAACCGCCGTGGTATCCAAAACATTATTGCGGTGGATGATTTGAGCCAGGGCGATAAGTTCGTCAATTTGGTGGATTGTCAGATTGCCGATTATTTAGATCGTGATGACTTCCGTCAGCGTGTCGCGCAGGGTCGGTTGCCTAAAATCGCCGCTATGCTACATCAGGGCGCCTGTTCCGATACCACGGAGCGCGACGGTCGCTACATGCTGGACAATAACTATCGCGTTACGTTGGAGTTATTTGAATACTGCCAGGCGCAGCGTATTCCGTTCTTGTATGCATCGTCGGCAGCGGTGTATGGGAGTTCATCGCATTGCATGGAAGACCCGGCGCATGAAGGGCCGCTAAATGTTTATGGCTATTCGAAACTGCTGTTCGACCAGGTCCTACGGATGCGCATGGCAAACCTGACGGCGCAGGTGGTGGGACTGCGCTACTTCAATGTATATGGGCAGCACGAGCAGCATAAGGGCCGCATGGCGTCTGTCGCTTTCCATAACATGAATCAATTTTTGGCCGATGGCTATGTCAAATTGTTTGCAGGCTGGGACGGCTATGCCGATGGCGAGCAAAGTCGCGACTTCATTTCGATCGAGGATGTCGTGGCTGTTAACTTGCATTTTTTGGACCATCCTCAGCATTCTGGGATTTTTAATTGTGGCACCGGTCGGGCCCAGCCGTTTAACGATGTGGCGGCGGCGGTAGTTAATACACTACGCGCCGAACAAGGCGAGGCGGCGCTGTCTTTGCCTGACCTCGTCGCACGGGGCCTGATTCGCTATATTCCGTTTCCCGAAGATTTAAAAGGCCGTTACCAGAGCTATACCAAGGCGGATGTGATAAAGCTGCGAGCAACGGGTTTCCACAGTCCCATGCACGATGTCCAAACTGGGGTAGCAAAATACGTGCATTACTGGCGCGACCGTCAGCAAGTTGGTCGGTCGCCTTCTCGCCCCGCTTAGACCCAGTAAGTTTCTGCAGTAGTTCCCCCAATGGATAGTTTGATTCACCGCGTACTCAAGCGGCGTGCGCGGCAGTCATGATGACAAGGTGGCAGGCCAGCCGGCTTGCCGCCGATTTTTGTCATTGGAGAACTTCCATGAATCCTTTTTTGCAGAATCCCGTTGCTACGCCCAGGCCCGTCGTTCGCAAATCCATACGGGCACTGTCGTCCCAGCGTGTGCCAACTGCTGGCGTGACTCGCCATTTTCTTGTGCGATCGATTGGGCGCCTAGCGTTTGCGGCGGGTTTAGCCTTGTCGTCTGCGCCATCGTATGCCCTAGACGTCAATACCGCTACGGCCGCTGAACTTGAAACCATACGGGGCGTGGGACCCAGAACTGCAGAGACCATCATCAAGGAACGCGATCGTGGCGGCAAGTTTGCGTCGTTCAACGATTTGTCCGAACGGGTGCGAGGCATAGGGCAGAAAAAGGCGCAAGCCCTGCAAGCGGCAGGGTTGAGCGTCGGTGACGCTGTCCCTAGCATGGGGTCTATAGGATTAGGTGCCCGGCCCGCGCGGCATCAACCTTCTGCCGCTACGCGCGCCACGCCGTAGTGGCTTCATAGCATGGGCGTTTCAGGGAGGCTAAAAAGCCGCACCCAGCATTTGGCCGAAGCGCGCCGCCGCTCGGCCCACTGGATCATGCGCGAAGGAATTCAGCAGTATGTCCAGCGCGAGGAGGCCAAAGAGAGCTTCAACCAGGAGGCTATAGCCTCCTGGTCGGCCTATCAGGAAACCAGCCGGCATTTAATTGCTTGCTCGCTGGTTTTCAATTGCCAACGCTAGGTCGGCCACTGAAGTCGCGTAGAAATAGCTACGGTTGTACGCTGTTAGCGCAAAGAAATTCTCTGTGGCCACACGGTATTGGGCCGTTCCATGCAGCTCCTCTGGCAGGTCAATCACCCCTAATGGCTGTTGTTGCCACAAACCGCTCGCGGTGCTGGACAGCAGGCGGGCGCCAGCTCGTTGCAAGCCAAACCAATCCGTAGTCGGTTTAAGCCCACCATCGACCAGGCCAGACGAGTCAGGCGGCAAAGTCACCGGTGCGAACACCGGTATCTCGCGTCGCCAACCATGCTGCTGGAGGAAATTACCAACAGACATGATGGTGTCTTCGACGCTATTTACTAGATCGATGTGACCATCTTCATTACCGTCAACGGCATAACGCATGATGCTGCCCGGCATAAATTGCGGCATGCCCATCGCTCCGGCATACGAGCCACGAATCTGCGGCGCAATTTTGCCGCGCAAACAAAGCGTAATAAAGTCGCTTAACTGCGCCCGGAACATGGCGACGCGTTCTGGTTTGGCGGGTTCCGGGTGATCGAAGGCCATCGTAGTGAGCGCATCCAATACCTTAAAGCTACCCATGTGGCGACCGTAAAGGGTTTCCACGCCAATGATCGCGACAATAATGGACGCAGGTACGCCATATTGCTGTGTAGCCTGCTCAAGCACGCGGCGATTTTCGTCCCAGAAGACGATGCCCCAAGCAATACGCTTAGGTTCAACAAAGCGAGCTTGATAGCTTCGCCAGCTGCGCCAAATTTTCTGGCCCGGCCGCGTGGTATTAAGGCGGGCTACTGTGTGGTTGTATCGGGCGTTTAACAAGATGGCCAGCACATCTTTTAACGGCAGCTTGCGCTCGGTGGCGAGTTGTTGGGCGTAAACATCGACTTCTGGGCGGATTTGCCCGGACGGTGTGAGAACGGCCGGTACCGTTGAATCGGCCTCGGCAGCATCCGCCGCGGTAGCGGGAAGGCGGCCGCGGGTGGAAGCCGAAAGCGTTTGGGATGGCGTTTCCGAGATGGCCGCCGGCCCGCGATGGGAAGTGGCGCAACCGGCGACTAGCCCAGCAATGACGCCAATCTGCAATATATGTCGGCAAATTAACATCCTGTTTTTAGTATGTTCTGAGCGAGGCGGCATATCGCTGTTGTTATCGAAAAGGCCAGCGCCTAAATGATCACGAGTGAGGTTGTAGAATCTCGCTAGGATCCAACCCGGTGCCTGGCGCTGGCCGGTCACCCTTATTTTGGAGGCTTTGCATGAAGGTGCTGGTACCTGTCAAGCGCGTAGTGGACTATAACGTCAAGATACGCGTCAAGTCGGACCAAACCGGCGTGGACCTTGCTAATGTGAAGATGTCGATGAATCCATTCGACGAAATCGCTATTGAGGAAGCAACGCGCTTGAAAGAAAAGGGCATAGCCACTGAAATCATTGCGGTCTCGTGTGGCGTTACTCAGTGCCAAGAGACGTTGCGCACCGCCATGGCTATAGGCGCCGATCGCGCTATCTTAGTGCAAACTGAGGTCGAGTTGCAGCCGCTGGCCGTAGCCAAACTGCTGCGGGCCGTTGTGGAAAAAGAGCAGCCCCAATTAGTGATTTTGGGCAAGCAAGCTATCGACGATGACGCCAACCAGACGGGCCAAATGTTGGCTGCCCTGCTGGACTGGCCGCAAGCTACTTTTGCGAGCAAGCTTGAGTTGGCCGACGGTAAGGCGATTGTCACTCGGGAAGTTGATGGTGGGTTAGAAACGCTCATGCTCAAATTGCCGGCGATTATTACCACCGATCTGCGTTTAAATGAGCCCCGCTACGTTACGTTGCCCAACATTATGAAAGCGAAGAAAAAGCCGTTGGATACTTTGTCGCCGCAAGATTGTGGGGTTGATCCTGCACCGCGTCTAAAAACGCTTAAAGTTTCTGAGCCGGCTGCTCGCCGCGCTGGGATTAAAGTGCCAGACGTGGCCACCTTGGTCGACAAACTTAAGAACGAAGCGAAGGTAGTGTGAGATGACGACGCTAATTATTGCCGAACACGATAACACTCAGCTTAAAGGCGCAACCCTTAATACGGTCGCAGCGGCAGCCAAGCTGGGTGGCGATAGGCATATCTTGGTGGCGGGAGGCAAGGCGGCGGCCGTTGCGCAGCAGGCCGCACAAGTCGAGGGCGTAGCCAAAGTGCTGTGGGCTGATGGCGACGCGCTTGCCGCAGGCCTGGCCGAAAATTTGGCGGCGCAAGTGCTAGCCGTGGCTTCAGCTTACAGCCATATTCTTTTTGCGGCGACCGCCTCCGGCAAGAATATCGCGCCACGGGTGGCCGCTAAGCTCGACGTAGCCCAAATTTCCGACATTATTGCCGTAGAGTCCGTCGACACTTTTCAACGCCCCATCTATGCCGGTAACGCTTTAGCCACCGTCCAATCGAGCGATCCGATTAAAGTCATCACCGTGCGTACGACAGGCTTTGAGGCGGTGGCGGCGCAAGGCGGCGCGGCCCCGATCGAAACTATCGCCGCCGTGTCCGACTGTGGCCTGTCATCGTTCTTGCGGCGTGAAGCCGCCCAGAGCGATCGCCCTGAGCTGGCCGGCGCGCGCGTTGTAGTGGCGGGAGGGCGCGGTCTAGGTAGCGCCGAAAATTTTAAGATGCTGTATCCCTTGGCCGATAAGCTAGGCGCGGCGCTTGGCGCTTCGCGCGCGGCCGTCGACGCCGGGTATGCGCCCAACGACTGGCAGGTAGGGCAAACCGGCAAAATCGTCGCGCCGCAGGTCTATGTGGCAGTGGGGATTTCAGGCGCCATCCAACACTTGGCTGGTATGAAAGATTCTAAAGTGATTGTGGCCATCAATAAGGACCCAGAAGCGCCGATTTTCTCGGTGGCGGATTATGGCCTGGTGGGTGACTTATTTCAATTAGTGCCGGAGCTGACCAATGCGTTATAGGTCCTCCGTTATGCTTCCTTACCAATTCTGCACTCGCCATATCGTACGGTAGCGAGGGTCGTCTTCCTTGGGTGAAGAAGCCGAAGAACATAAAAATGGCGAAGTTTGGCTAAGAAATTGCGATCTTGGTGGGAACCTAGTACCGGGTGTACCAGTCCAAGCGCTGAATGATCCAACGGCCATTTGTGGGCCATCGCTAAAACGTTCATCACTATTTTAGTGATCGATTCCGAACTTTCGTTGCTGAAAAAACTCCAAATTACGCTACCGGCCCGTGGGTGTGCCCATGTTGCGGCCATACGTCATGGCGATTTTTAGGCAAGGAAATCAGATGAGTGAACCCGTCGCAGAAAAAAGCGTTCGTGTCGCGGTATTTGACCGTTATCCCACGGCGCTGCAAGGCATAGCTGCAGTAGTGGAACAAACGCCTGACTTTCAGGTCACGGTGGCTTGTTCGAATCTCGGAAGATTTTTTGATGCACTGCGCGAAACCGCCTGCGATATTGCAATTGTCGACATTTCGGACGAAGCGAGCACCAACGGTTACGTGGGCGGCTCGTCTATGCTGCGTCGCCTGCGCTTAAAGTGGCCCAATATGCGTTTAATTGCCTTTAGTCCGATTCAGGATGCCGAGGCTGAATATGTTGCATTCATGGCCGGCGCTAATGCGTTTGTGCCAATGGCAGCGTCGGCCGAGTTGTTGCGCGAGGCCATATCTAAAGCGCCTTCGGCCCGGGAGGCCTTGTTGGTCGTACGTCAAGGCAAACTGGTTCTGGAGCGACCCAAGACCAAAAAAAAGGCTCTCACGCTCCGAGAGCGAGAAATTCTCCGCTGTTTGGCGCTTGGGCTGAATGGAACGGCGACCAGCCAACGTTTATGCCGCAGTGCCAAGACGGTTAGCACGCAAAAACGTAATGCCATGCGCAAGCTCGGTCTGGAAAGCGAGCTGGCGTTGGCGTCGTACCTAGAGCGTAACGTGTGGTGAAGTGGCTGCGTTATAGCCGTAGGAAACCATAGCCAAGGGCTTGCCGTCGCCGCTGATATATATTGACGTCCATAGGGCCCTGGCCAGCGGACGGCGGGATAGAAAAGCGCGGCGCCCACCGGCCCCTAGCGCAAGCAAAAGCAGCGGGCGAGAGGAAAGTGCTGACGCCACTAGCAGGGCGTGCGCCGGGTGATGTGGTGGATTGAGTATCAGGTAGCATGACGCCTCCTGGCACGAGTCTAAAAACAAACTGACGCTTAAGCGTCGATGTACTGATATGGTATGCCCAGCGAGGAAGAGTAGGGACGACTTATCCTTCCATTTTGCAAGGGTTTGTAGCGGCCCGGTCGGTATAATTGGTCGTTTGCACTACGCAGCTTGTGCCCGAGTTTGCCCGCTCTGTTGCCGCCTTGACTGATCTCGCTCAACATCCCGTCGCCGCGGAACTCGTTGCCGTTTTGGGGGCGGTCACCCACGGCCAGCCACGGGTTCTTACCACTGAAAATGCCCAAGCGCTTCCGGCCGGGCCGTTTGAGTTAAGCCACCGATCGCTCCAAGCCGGCCTGCGCGCTTGGGTTGAAACACGCACCCGTCATCCGCTCGGCTATGTGGAGCAGCTTTACACCTTTGCCGACCGCGATCGCTTTGATCAGCGAGGGGTGCACGTCATTTCAATCAGTTATCTGGGGCTCACGCGCGAGGCCAGCCAGCCTGATGCACCAGCACAGTGGCAAGACTGGTATCGTTATTTCCCTTGGGAAGACTGGCGCGGGGGTAGGCCGCCCTTAATCACGCAAGTGATTGCGCCTAGGCTCGCGCAATGGGCGCAAGGGGCTGAAGATTCCACCACGCGCGCCCAGCGCCGTCAGCGCGCGGCCTTGACATTTGGCTTAGATGCCGACAGCTGGAACGAGGAGCTGGTGTTGCAACGTTATGAATTGCTATTTGAGGCGGGTTTGGTACCCGAAGCTCATCGTCGCGGCACTTCCTCAACTGAGGTGGTGCCTGCAGTAAGCATGCGCCATGATCATCGACGCATATTAGCCACGGGGATCGCCCGCTTGCGCGCCAAAATAAAGTACCGTCCTATGGTGTTCGAGCTCATGCCGCAAGAATTTACCTTCCTGCAGTTGCAGCAAGCAGTGGAGGCGCTGGCTGGACGACGACTGCATAAACAGAATTTTCGACGGCTTATTGAGCAGCAAGCTTTAGTCGAAGAAACAGGCGCCATGGCTTCCAATGTCGCCGGTCGGCCGGCCAAGCTTTTTCGTTTTCGGCGCGACGTACGCTTAGAGCGCGCTTTTGTCGGCAGCAAGTTGCCGCTGTCACGTGGACCTTGAGGCGGCGATGCAGCCTATTTGCAGTTCAATTTGAGACTAAATTTATGACTGGTAACGCTATCTGTGACTTGACTGAAGTCGCGGCTGCAAGTGGCCCTGCGGTGGCGTCTCTTCCCGCCCTTATGCTAGAGCCGCTAGTACGTGTTGCCTTACTTGAAGATTTAGGTCGGGCTGGCGACATCACGACGCAGGCGATTGTTCCGGTCGGCAGTCGTGCTCGCACTCAGTTGGTGACGCGTCGCCCTGGTGTGCTGGCCGGACTGGACTTAGCCCGGTTGGCGTTTCGTCTTATGGATGACGACCTCGTCTTCGAGACGCGGGTGGTAGACGGCGCGCGTTTGGCGGCGGGCGAGGTGATTGCCACCCTGGAAGGCAGCGCTCGGGCCATGCTTGCTGCTGAGCGCACAGCGCTCAATTTTTTATGCCACTTAAGCGGCGTGGCCACCGCCACGGCAGCGGTGGTCGATGCGGTGCGGCCTTATGGTGCCAAAGTAACTTGCACCCGTAAGACGATGCCAGGTATGCGGGCGTTACAGAAGTACGCCGTACGTGTAGGCGGCGGCAGCAATCACCGGTTTGGCTTGGACGACGCTGTGCTAATTAAAGACAACCATATCGCCCTCGCCGGCGGGTTGCGCATCGCGGTAGAACGGGCGCGAGCGGGGGTCGGTCACTTAGTGAAGATTGAGGTAGAGATTGATACGCTAGCGCAGCTTGACGAAGCGCTGGCCATGGGGGTAGATGTTGTGTTGCTTGACAATATGACGCCCGTCGTATTGCGAGAAGCGGTACGCAGAGCAAGAGGAAGCGCGCTCACTGAAGCGTCTGGTGGCATCACGCTCGAGAATGCGGCTGAAGTGGCGGCGACGGGGGTCGATTTAATGGCGATAGGCTGGCTCACGCACAGCGCCCGCGCGCTGGATATTGGTCTTGACGCTTGAGCGTTCGCCAACGCATAACGCACATTCAGTCTGCCAGCCTATTTTTATATTTCCATACCTGGTACCACGGTGGAAAATCCACTATCCACATGGGTGATTTCTCCTGTCACGCCGGCGGCTAAGTCCGATAGCAGGAAGGCGGCCACGTTGCCTACGTTTTCAATCGTGACGTTGCGGCGTAGCGGAGCATGCGTTTCCACGAATTTCAAAATAGACGAAAAATCTTTAATGCCGCTTGCTGCTAGCGTTTTGATGGGGCCGGCTGAGATGCCATTAGCGCGAATGCCGCGTGGCCCGAGGGCGGTGGCTAAATAGCGCACGCTGGCTTCGAGCGAGGCCTTGGCTAGACCCATGGTGTTGTAATTAGGGACTGCTCTCTCGGCGCCAAGGTAGCTTAAGGTGAGCAGGGCCGCTTTGCGGTCTTGCATGAGGGGGAGGGCGGCCTTAGCCATGGCTGGAAAGCTGTACGCGGAGATGTCGTGTGCAATGCGAAAAGCCTCGCGTGACAAACCCTCTAGAAAGTCGCCAGCAATTGATTCGCGCGGCGCGAAGCCGATTGAATGCACAAGACCCTCTAAACCATGCCAATGCTGGCCCAATTCAGCGAAGGCGGCTGCAATTTGCCCGTCCTCAGCCACGTCGCAAGGTAGGACAATCTTGCTATTAAATTCAGCGGCGTATTCGGACACCCGGTCTTTAAAGCGGTCGCCCACATACGTGAAAGCCAGTTCGGCGCCTTCGCGATGGCAAGCTTGCGCGATGCCGTAGGCGATGGAACGGTTAGACAGTACACCTGTAATGAGGATGCGTTTGCCGGCGAGAAAACCCATTTCGATTCCCTTCTTGTTGGAAACTGCTTATTTTAGGCATAGCAACGGCATGTACGGGCGCCGCTCTATGTTAATTGCCGGCAGGAGTAGGCGGTATACGCAGCAAGCTGCCCGCTTGCAGATAATTGTCTTTGATATTGTTTGCCCCGCGCAGCGCTGCGACGGAGGTCTTGTATTGCCGAGCCAGTGAAAACAGGGTGTCGCCAGCGCGAATTTTGTGTGTACGTAGGCCCGGTTTAATAACGGTGCGTCGCTGCGTCGCTGTGCGGACGATCTTAAAAGCGGGCCTAGTACGGTTGTTCCAAGAGCCGGCCGGCGTGGTCAGCGACGCCAGACGTAGATTGTCTGAACCAGGCACGAGTAGCAATTGCGTCGATGCCAATTTCTGGCGAGCAGAAATATCATTAATTCTACGCAGCATAGCTTCGGATACGCCGAAACGGCGGGCGATAGCCGCATATGATTCGCCTCGCTGGGCGCGATACACCTTCCAGGTGCTCAAGTCGCCTTTATAGTTGCTGAGATTGGCGTTGAAGATCTTTACCCGGTCAATTGGCAGCAGCAGGTTAGGTCCACATTCAAAGCGAATAAGGGGGCGGTTGAAGGCGGGGTTTAAAGCCTTGAACTCGTCTAGCGGCATTTCGGCGAGCTGGGCGGCCAATTCCAAGTCGATATCACGTTCTTTCTGTACCGTGACGAAATAGGGCGAATTGGCGACGGGTGGCAACATCACAGCATATTGCTGCGGTTTGGCAATGATATTTTTAATGGCCTGCAGCTTTGGCACGTAGTTGCGCGCTTCGATGGGTAGGTCTAGCGATAAATAATCGGTGGGCAGTTTGTCCATTTCATTCTTGGCGATGGCGCGCTGCACGGTGCCTTCACCGGCGTTATACGAAGCGAGCGCCAAGTACCAATCGCCCTGGGTGTCAAATAACGCGGCAAGGTAGTCGAGCGCGGCCTGGGTAGAGGCGATAGGGTCGCGCCGTTCATCCCGCCACCAGTCTTGCTTAAGATTGAAATGTTGGGCGGTAGTGGGAATAAATTGCCATAAGCCGGAGGCTTGCGAGCGTGATAAGGCGGTGGGGTCATAAGCGCTTTCGACAAAAGGAAGAAGCGCTAATTCGGTGGGCAAACCGCGCCGATTAACTTCGTCGACGATGTAATACAAGTATTTGCCGGCGTGCTCGGCCATGCGCTGCACCGATTCAGGGTGAGCCGCATAGTACTCTGTCCATTGCTGGACGAGATCGGTATCTAGGTTAGGAATGGCGAAACCGCGACGTATACGCTCCCATGCATCGTTGGCAGGACGAGTAAGGTCTATGGTGCGAGCAGTGTATTTAGGAGTGTGTTTGGGAAGAATGTCCGCGGCATTTTTGCTGAGATGGGGTTGGCTGGTGGGAGTGGCACAGCCAGTTAAAACTACTAGTAGTAAGGGCAAGAAGTGTCGTATATGATTCATTGGCAGAGCGTCACTTGAAATTATTTTTCCATTCGCGCAGAGCAGCAAAGACTTCAACTGGCGTCAACAAAGCGCGCTTGGCCCATGTGGTAGCTGCGTCGATAACCTGAGCCTGTTCGGTGCGTAGAAACGGATTGAGCGCTCGCTCGCGTCGAATCGACGAGGGCAGCGTAGGCGAGCCTTGTTGTCGCAGTTGTCCTGCTTGTTGGTACCATTGTTGCAAGGAACGATTGCTGGGGTCGACGGCCAGCGCCCAGCGCAAATTGGCGATAGTGTACTCGTGGCCGCAGCAAATTTTGGTGTTGGCGGGTAAGGCAGCGAGCTTTTGTAGTGAATGCAGCATTTGCGCCGCTGTCCCTTCAAACAGTCGGCCGCAGCCACAAGCAAATAGGGTGTCGCCACAGAATAGTAGGTGTTGCTCGCCTGGGGCCCGACCGTAGTAGGCAATATGGCCAGCGGTATGGCCTGGTACGTCGAGTACGCGCATATCCAAGCCAAGTTTGGGCACACACACGGCATCACCCTCACCTAGGGCAATATCACAGCGCGGCAGCGATTCTCGCGCCGGCCCATACACGATGGCACCCGTATGACGAGATAATTCGAGCACCCCTCCCACATGATCGCTATGATGATGCGTGAGTAGAATGGCAGCGAGTTTGAGCTGCCGGCGTGCCAGTAGGGCCAATACGGGGTCGGCTTCTCCTGGGTCCACCACTACCGCAGCGGTATCGTTTAACACTGTCCAGATATAGTTGTCGGACAAGGCAGGCAAAGGCAAGACGGTAGCGTCTTTGACGCCGCCGCCTGTAGGGGCAGGTGCGGCTTGCATCATAAGGATGATTAGTGTGGCAGAAGAAACTGCGCCAATTGTAGAACTGGCCGAATGGTTCCAGACGCCGCCAGGGCGATATGTGCTGGCGTGGGAGCAGGCCCAATTCGATGCCGCGGTGGCCAACGTCTTTGGTTATCATGCCTGGCAGTTGGGGCTGCCTCAACTCAATTTGTTGCGCCATAATCGCATGCCGTTTAAGGCCTGCGTTGGCACCGAACTGTCCTCGCCGGGGTTCGCCGCGAGCTGGCAAACTGCCATTGTAGCTTGTCCCGAGGCGTTACCTTTTGCCTCCCAAAGTATCGACTTGCTAGTACTGCCTCATACGTTTGAATGTACCGACGCGCCGCATGCCGTATTGCGTGAAGTTGAGCGGGTGTTAGTCCCGGAAGGTCGCGTCGTCGTTTCCGGCTTCAATCCCTGGAGCTTATGGGGATTGCGTCACTGCATGCCGGGCATGGATCCTTGGTTGCCCCATCCGCCGTCGGCTTCCGTATCGCTACTGCGCCTAAAAGATTGGTTTAAGCTTTTGTCTTTCGAATTTGAGCACGACTATTTCGGTTGCTATAGACCAGCCTGTCGCAGCGAGAAGTGGCTCAAGCGTTGGCATTTCCTCGAAGCAGCCGGCAAGCGGTGGTGGGAGGTCGGGGGCGCGGTCTACCTCATTTCCGCCGTCAAGCGCGTGGCCGGCGTGCGCCTTATTGGACCCGCCTGGAAAAAAAAGCGTAAGCGTGCGCGCGCTGCTTCGGTAGTGGTTCATCGCCAGACTGGTCTTTAGCATGGCTAAGCCACCCAATAACAAGCGGACAATATATGTTGGACAACAACGCAGACAGTCCAGCGGTTGAGATCTGGACCGATGGTGCATGTAAAGGTAATCCCGGACCAGGTGGATGGGGAGTATTACTGCGAGCGGGACAGCATGAAAAGACCCTGCATGGAAGCGAGGCTTGCACCACTAATAATCGCATGGAATTGGTCGCCGTTATTGAAGGCTTACGCGCTTTACGGCGGCCGTGCTGCGTCATCATTCATACCGACTCGCAGTATGTCATGAAAGGTATGACCGAATGGTTAAGCAACTGGAAACAGCGTAGCTGGCTCACCGCCGATAAGAAACCCGTCAAGAATGCCGACCTCTGGCAAGCGCTCGAGAAAGAGGTGGCACGGCACCAAGTGTTGTGGCGCTGGGTACGTGGTCACGCAGGCGATGCGAATAATGAACGGGCCGACCAATTGGCTAACCTGGGGGCCGAATTGGCGCTTAAGTGCTAACATTGCCCAGCGTGCTTTCTTGCGATAGAAGCAAAAATTTGCATCACCATGCGCCAGATAATCTTTGATACCGAAACTACCGGACTAGAGCCCAGTCAGGGTCATCGCATTATTGAAATCGGCTGCGTGGAAATTATTAATCGCGCCGTCACGGGTAATCACCTGCACATTTATTTAAACCCTGACCGCGACAGCGACCCCGAGGCGCTGGCGGTGCATGGTCTTACCACGGAATTTTTGGCCGACAAGCCCCGCTTTGCTGACGTGGTGGACGATTTCTTAAAATTTATCGCTGGTACGGAGCTTATTGCCCACAACGCCGCCTTCGACGTTAAGTTCTTTAACGCCGAGTTGGAACGGTTAGGGCTACCCGCTATCGCGGACTGTTGTCAGTGCATCACCGATTCACTCCACCATGCCCGTACGCTACATCCGGGCAAGCGTAATTCTTTGGATGCTTTATGCGATCGCTACGGTATTTCCAATGCGCAGCGCACATTGCATGGCGCTTTGCTAGATTCACAGTTGCTAGCCGAAGTATGGCTAGCCATGACGCGCGGCCAGGAGGCGTTGCTCATCGACGCAGAGTACAGCGTATCGACGGCTAACGGTGAGAGTGAAGTATGGGGTCGGTTTGACGGTACGCTGCTTAAGGTGTTGCCAGCCAGCGCCGAAGAATTAGCCGAGCATGAGCAATATCTGATCGCTCTAGATGATTCGGTGCGTGGGCAGTGTGTGTGGCGACAGCGCGAGATGCTAGGCCAAAACGCGGTAGCAGACACCGTTTAGGCCGTTCGGTGTGTTCGGTGCATTTTGCGCTGCCTTTTGGGCCCATGCTAAAATTTTTTATCTGCTGGGTGGTTAGCTCAGTGGTAGAGCACTGCCTTCACACGGCAGGGGTCACAAGTTCGAAACTTGTACCACCCACCAGCACGTTGCGAAGAAAAATCTATCTCCCGCTACCTTGGTTTCCATTTCGTCGCCATCTTCGCAACCGCACACCGAGGGCGCCGGCTTCTCTGGCACAGGTGTGCACTACGATGCGCGTATTAGCTGCGTCGTTCCTTGTTTGAACGAATGCGAAAACCTGCGTGTATTGCTACCGGCGCTGCAGGCGCGCCTGGAACGGCTATGCACCAGTTGGGAAGTCATTATTGCTGATGACGGCAGTACCGACGGTACGGCCGCGCTGATGGCGGAATGGTCCCGCCGCGCAGGCTTTCGTTATGTGCAGCTATCGCGTAATTTTGGCAAGGAAGCGGCGCTAACTGCCGGCCTGGAAGAGGCCGACGGCGATGCAGTCATCTGTATGGACGCCGACATGCAGCACCCCCCTTCATTAATCGACGAGATGTTAGCGCGTTGGCAAGCTGGGGTAGAAATGGTCTACGCGGTGCGCGCCGATCGTACCGATGAGTCGTGGGTTAAGCGATCCGGTGCTAAGTGGTTCTATCGCTTGCTTAGCAACACACGTGGCGTGGAAGTGCCGGCTCATGCCGGCGACTTCCGTCTGATGGACCGCCGGGTAGTCCAAACCTTAATATCGCTGCCAGAGCGTACACGCTTTATGAAGGGGCTATACGCCTGGGTGGGCTTCAAAACCGAAGCGCTTCCCTACGAGCCCGCCCAGCGCGCGCATGGGCAGAGTCGCTTTGGCACGTGGCGTCTGGTACGTCTGGCGTTAGTGGGTCTGACTGCATTTACGACTTGGCCGTTGCGTATGGTCAGCCTTATTGGCTGTATGTTTGCGTTGCTGTCTCTGGCCTATGGCTGCTACCTCGTCATTAATTATTGGCTTAACGGCAATACGGTGTCCGGCTGGACGACCATAGTCGCCGCTTTACTTTTTTTCGCTGGCGTGAATCTGATTTCGCTGGGGGTGGTGGGCGAATACGTCGCGCGCATCTTCGATGAGGTCAAGGGCCGGCCGCTATACGTGGTGCGCAAGAAGCAGGGACGCGCCGCGCAGGCAGAAAGGAAAAATGGACGATGAGCCAGCCCTCGGTATTCATACAAGATCGGTCAACCCAAAACCAGTCAACGCAAAATCAGCCGGGCCCCTGGGTTCGCCCATGTATCGTCTTGCTCGCTGCGGCGATATGGCTGGCCGGCTTGGCCTGGTTGCGTCCTCTCACGCTGCCTGATGAAGGGCGTTATGCAGGCGTTGCGTGGGAAATGCTGCGTTCTGGCTCCTACGCGGTACCGCTCATCAACGGTATGCCCTATTTTCATAAGCCACCGCTTTATTATTGGTTGACCCAGATTTCTTTTTTTATCTTTGGCATTAATGAATGGGCGGCGCGCTTGCCTTCCCTATTGGCCGCATGGGCGGCGATTGCCGCTATGTATGCCTTCGCGCGCCGTTATCGTGGTGCCCGTCATGCTACTTGGGTGGTGCTGATCTTAGCTACTTTGCCCTTTTATTACGGCGGTGCTCAATTTGCCAACCTCGACATGACCCTGGCGGGCATGATCACACTTTGCATATTGGCAGGCGCGAGTACCGCGCTGCGCGTCGAAAAGGGCGAGCCGTATCGCGCCATGTCGCTCGCTACGGGCGCTGCGGCCGCGCTTGCCGTACTGGCTAAGGGTTTGGTCGGCATCGTACTCCCTGTCGCAATCTTGTTTGTGTGGTTGGTGCTGGGGCGGCGCGGACGGGCGTTGCGGGCCCTACTTTGGCCACCTGCCATCTTGGTCTTTGCAGTGATCGCCGTACCGTGGTTCTGGCTCATGCAACAGCGATACCCGGGTTTTTTTCACTATTTTTTCATCTACCAGCACTTTCAGCGTTTCGCGGCCTCAGGTTTCAATAACGTGCAGCCAGTCTGGTTTTACCTGCCCGTCATAATAGGTCTGACACTGCCGTGGGTGTTATGGGGAAGAGGGGTCTTGCGCCGGGCATTTTGGACTGAAGCGGCGACCTGCGACTTGCGTCGCCTTATGGCCATATGGGTTCTTGTAGTAGTAGGTTTTTTTTCTGTACCCAGTTCCAAGCTGATTGGTTACGTCTTGCCGGCGTTGCCTCCCTTGGCTTTCTTGTTGGCTGAAGGGGCGCTGCAGGCGTTGCGCCTACAACCAAGCGTCGCGCGACAGCGTCTAGTTCGTATCACGTTGGGCGCAGCAATATGCATTTGTGTGTTGGCTGTGATGGTTGCAGTCTTTAAAGGTCACCGTAATGCCAAGGACTTAGGACGTGCTATCCGCGCCGAACTACGGCCGGGCGATACGCTGGTTACTTTGCATACGTATCCCTTCGATCTCGGACTGCAAGTCCGTGCCCCTGCGCCTATCTGGGTGGTAGACGATTGGCAGAACCCTGATATTGCTGTGCGAGACAACTGGCGTAAGGAACTCTACGACGCCGCGGTGTTTGACGCGCGAGTAGGCGGCCGGGTATTGCTCTCTGGCGCCGAGTTACAGGCGCGTCTATGCGTGGCCCCGCAGGGTAGTCGCTATTGGATATACGGGGTGCCGCGCGACCTCCACCAGTATGCCGTACTCAGTGGCTTAGAGCCGCGGCTGAGCGAGGCTAAATATGTCGTGTGGCTATTGCAGGTAGATGCTGCTTTCAAGGGACGGGTCTGCGGCGAAATGCCCACAGGCGGCTAGCTAGGAAGGTAAGGACCGCTACAGCGATAAGTATGAGGGCAAGCAGAACGTCGTAGCGTATGCCAGTGGTACGTAGTAGCAAGCTATACGACGCTTCGTTCACAAAAAAACTTATTGCCGAAATGGTGAAAAATCGGCGTGCCGCCCGGCCTACGGGTTGAGCCGCGCGTCGGAAAGTGAGTCGGTAATGGCCCGTGAAAGAAACCAGGAAGGCGATTATCCAGCCCACCGCATTGGCCAGCAGTGGCCGCATGGCGATGCGCTCTATGCAGAGGACGGCCACAGACCAGTGCGTAAAGGCAGCGGCGCAGCCTACTGCGATAAACCAGCTTACTTCTCGAATGAGGGCGCGCATGGGGGAGAGTAGCGGAAAACAGAATAAAGCCAGCACGTCGCTATGCCGACGCATTGTTGTGTGCGGCGATGATTTTGGCATGAATGCCGACATTGATTATGGCATGCTCGAATTAGCCCATATGCGACGCTTAAGCGGCATTAGTTGTCTGGTTGAAGGGCCAACCTTTGCGCAGCATGCCAGTACGTTGGTCTCCACGCCAGCCGAGTTGGGCTTGCACCTTAATCTCACTGAAAACTTTGGCAGTCTTTCCTCACGCTGGCCGCTGCGTACATTAATCCTGCGCAGCTATGCGCGCCGAGTCGATCCCACCTGGATAGATGCGCTATTGCAGGCGCAGTTTGAGGCATTCGAACAGACGCTCGGTCGTGTCCCTGCCTATATCGATGGTCACCAGCACGTGCATCAGCTTCCCATCGTACGTGAGCGTCTGCTGGTATTTATGGCACGGCGCTATGGGGCTAATTTGCCGTGGTTGCGCTACACCGCACCGGGCGGGCAGCGCGGCATTCCGCTCATGTTGCGAGTTAAGGCCCGTATCATTGGGGCGCTGGGCGCTGCCGCTCTAGCAGATGCCGCCAGCCGTTACGGCCTGCGCATGAACCGGCGTTTACTTGGCGTATACGATTTTCGTGGTGGCCGTGATCGGTATGCCGGTTTGCTGCAGCACTGGTTAAATAATGCGCAGGACGGCGATTTACTCATGTGTCATCCTGCGTTACGCGATGGGGGTGATGCCTTAGGGCCGCAGCGTGCCGCTGAGTTTGCGGTGCTTGCAAGCGCTGACGCAGGCGATTGGCTGCATCGCCGCCAGATCGAGGTGACGTCTTTCGCATCATGGGCAGACTCGCAGCCAGTACGCGAAACGTAAGCTTTGCCGTCTTACAATGAAGTTGATAGATTGTTTTTTTGTGCGTAGGGCCGTCGAGCTCTACAGTGAAAGATTATAATTTTAGTGAAGCTCACTTCGCTCTTAGTGGTTCAAGCATTTATTATGTCCTTGCCTATTAGACCCATCACCGCAAGCTTTGCGGTCGCCCCGCAACTGGGCCCAGACGATATGCCTGAAGTGGCTGCTGCTGGCTATCGCAGCATTATTATCAATCGTCCTGATTTTGAAGGTGGGCCGGATCAACCTACAGCTGCTGCCGTGTCTCAGGCGGCGCTGGATGCCGGGCTCCAAGTGCAATACCAGCCGGTTGTAAGCAGCGCCATGACAGCTGCCGATGTGGCGCGTTTTGCCGAGTTGCTGGATCGCCTTCCTACTCCCATATTAGCGTACTGTCGCACCGGCACGCGCTGCGCGACGCTATATGCCGCGGCATTAGAAAATAATGGCGCTCAATAGAGTAATCTGTACTGTGGCCAGGAAATAATCTCTGTAACATGGATTCTTTAAGGAGCGGCTATGTTTAAGAAAATCCTGATTCCCACCGACGGTTCTCCGCTTTCCGCTCAGGCTGCCAACGCCGGCATTTGTTTTGCTCGTTCCACCGGTGCAGAAATCGTCGCCTTGCATGTGGCCCAGCCATTCGCAATGTTCGGTCTGGATGGCATGGCGGCAGCCTACGCTATCTCTGACGAAGATTATGAAAAAGTCACGGCCGAACAGGCTGAAAAGTACTTGCAGCAAATCCAAGACCGCGCCGATACGGCTGGCGTCAAAGTGCAGCGACGGGCCGTCTACAACTTTGGGGTCGCTGACGGTATTGTTCAGGCTGCCACTGAAAATGGTTGCGACCTTATTTTCATCGGTAGTCACGGTCGCAGTGGTTTGTCGCGCTTGTTGCTAGGCAGTGTGACGGCCAAAGTCCTATCGTTAGCAACGATTGCCGTGCTTGTCTACCGAGTCAAAGAAGAGAAGTAAAACCCCGCATAGGGGCAAGTTAGCCACGTTCATTTATTGTTGCCAATGATTGAATTGCGTGGCGAAATTGCCAGGTCTATGGCTGCTGTCTAGCTGATCACGGAGTATGTGAGTCCAAGCGGTGTGGCAGGCGGCTGTTGAGCCGGGTAGGGAAAAGATAAGCGTATGGTTAGCAAACCCTGCCAGCGCCCGGCACTGCAGCGCCGTGCTACCCATTTCTTCGTAAGAGACATGACGAAAGAGTTCGCCAAAGCCAGGGATCGGTTCATCTAGCAAGGGCGTAATGGCAAGGGGCGTTGAGTGGCGGTGTGAAAAACCGGTGCCACCAGCGATGATAATGACCTGCACTTCAGGGTCGGCGATCCAGTCGCTGACAAGACGGCGGATTTGGTAAATATTCTTTTTGACGATATTGCGGCGCACGCATTGATGGCCCGCGTGTGCCAGCGCTTCTGCCAATAAGTTGCCGGACGTATCGTTACCCGCAGTGCGCGTGTTGCTGACGGTCAGGACGGCGCAGGCGAGGGATACTTTCTTTTCGTTCATGAGCATTCCTTCTAGGCCTTGCCAGCGCGGCCATTTTAGCTAGGTTGGGCCGCTTAAGTCTTGAATATGTATGATAGACGACTTGTGTAGGGGTGAGACGTTTTTCGACCCATTACTGCGCAGCTTGGGCTTGCAGCCCTAGCTTTTTCAGCAGCGCCTGATCGGCTTGCATGCGGGGGTTGGCCGTGGTTAACAATTCTTCGCCATAGAACATAGAGTTAGCGCCTGCTAAAAAGCACAAGGCTTGTTCCGCTTCGCTCATGTCCTCTCGCCCCGCTGACAAACGGACCGTGGCGCGTGGCATGGTGATGCGCGCTACCGCGATGGTCCGAATAAACTCGAAGGTGTCTAGCGTTTCAATACCTGCCAAAGGCGTACCTTCTACCTGCACCAATTTATTGATGGGCACCGATTCAGGATAGGGCTGCATATTGGCCAACTGGGCGATGAGGCCGGCGCGTATTCGGCGCGATTCCCCCATGCCTACAATGCCGCCGCAGCATACACGGATACCAGCCTCGCGTACATGTTCTAGCGTATCAAGCCGGTCTTGATAAGTACGCGTTGAAATGATGTGTCCGTAGAATTCGGGCGCGGTGTCCAGGTTATGGTTGTAGTAGTCCAAGCCGGCTTCCTTTAACTGGCAGGCTTGGTCCTGCGTGAGCATGCCCAGCGTGACGCACGTTTCCATGCCCAGCGCTTTTACTGCGCGCACCATCTCAGCGACGGCCTTTAAATGGCGGGGTTTGGGGCTGCGCCAGGCGGCGCCCATGCAAAAACGTTGCGCTCCCGCCGCTTGCGCTGCTTGAGCCGCTGTCAGCACGTCAGACAACTGCATTAACTTGTCCGCATCGAGTCCCGTGTCGTAATGGGCGGATTGGGGACAGTATGCGCAATCTTCGGGACAGCCGCCGGTTTTAATGGAAAGCAAAGTGGAGAGCTGAATGCTGTTCGCATCGAAGTGCTGGCGATGAACTTGTTGGGCACGATAGATCAAGTCCATGAAGGGGAGTTCGTAAAGCGCAAGAACCGTATCGATATTCCATGCTGAATCTTCGACGGATATCGGCGAGGTAAGCGGGGGTAGAGGGAGGTAGGCGGTGTGCACGCAACGGCTCCTACAAAACGAATGAACGGTCGATGGGTTGAACGCGACCATGGATCGTAGGGCTTGGCGCCAATACCAGCAACATAAAACTTGATGGGTTTTTAGAGAAAGATGGTAGGCTTATCTATGATAAAGCCTATTTTTATAAATAAATCGCGCAAACGCCTGGCTTCTTTTCATGGCCGCTCAAACTAATTTTTTGTTTCATTATGTAAATTGGACGGGGGCATTTGGCCTCTTCCCTGATCAGGGAACGCCTCACAACTGCGAGCCCCCATGCTCTGGCTATCTCCTCATTTGAGACCAGCCGAGGAACGGCGCTCGCTTCATTCGGTGCAGGCGAAATTTACATTTGCTGCCCCATCCGCTTTTTCTAATGGTTGATTTTTAATGATCAACTAAGAGAGGAGGGGATGGCGGTATAGACCGATCCAGCTGTTTATCGGGCTACATAAGTGTTTGCCAAAGCAATATTTACCGACTGATCTGTTCTTTCGCTTAATGAATAGTGAAAGAACGAATCGATATCTAAGTTGGTATCCGGGTTTACGCGAACGCAAGAAAGGGAACTAAGAGGTTTCTATGTTACTTAAGGTGGCGCTGCGATCAAAACATATCTATTAATTTCTCTTGGTTATCTCGCACTAAATGATCAAATGGCTGTTTCTCGTCAGAGTTGAGAGAAAATAGGTTTCTAGATTTTTATAAGGAGTATTTCCATGTCATTTATTTCGCACGTTAACAATACCTGTTTTATTCCTCCCATTAAAAATACTCGAGTCGCCACTACTCCGAACCATAATCTGCCTGCACAAAAGCCGATGGGAATTATTAATAAGATTAGTCACGAAAAGCCTTCTGACTCCGCCACGAGTTCTGCAAACTTAGAGTCTGCAACCCCATTTGCTATGACAGCGGCCTGTTATTTTGCATCAAAGATCTACATGGCAGACACACAAAAGAGTTCGGTGCTATGCGGCATGCTTAGCCCTGCCGTACAGGCGGCTGGGAATTACGTTTATCAGAAGACCATACGTAAGCTCCCCTGTCAAGTAGACGTTGGCAAATAGACGTTCGGAGCAAGGGTTAGCCTAGGCATGAACTGCACAGGCGGCAGACCGCCCAGTGCTTCGTGCGGGCGGTATTCGTTGTAGTCGAGCAGCCAGCGGTCGGTGATCGCTTGTACTTGCTTAAGATTGGCAAACAAGTGAGCATTGAGCACCTCAGTGCGGTAAGTTCGGTTAAAACGTTCGATGAACGCATTTTGGTTTGGCTTGCCCGGTTGAATGTAGCGAACGGCGATGCTTTTGGCGGCCGCCCATTGGGTAAAAGCCAGCGAAACGAACTCTGGCCCATTATCCATACGTATAGCTTGAGGCACACCATAGCAATCGACTAGGCGGCTCAGAACGCGTATCAGCCGCGCTGACGTGATCGAAGTGCCTACCTCAATGGCCAGACATCGCGGTTTGCTTCCATCGATGACATTTAGGGTTCGGAATGGCCGCCCGAGTACAAGGCGTCATGCATAAAGTCTAGTGCCCAGCAGCGATTGGGTTCAGCGGCCAGATCCAACGGCTGAGGAAGCCGTTCAGGCAATCGCTTTTTACAGCGTCGAGGCAGATTCAATCCCATATCGCAATAAACCCGATGCACGTTTTTTGTTCCAGCCACGACCATCGAGCCGCAACCGGGTAAAACACTTCCAGAATCCCCAGCGACTATGTCGCGTAACAAGGGTGTTAAGCGCATCGATCACCTCGGCATCACGCTCGGATGTTGGCATTGACCTCTTGTAGTACGCCGCCCGCGATAGGCCGCAAATCTGACAGGCTCGAGTAATCGAGAGCTTGGCTTGCATCAACTGCTCGACAATCTCGCGCCTGGCCGACGGCGTTAAGATTTTCGGTTCAGAACCTCTTTGATCGCCGAGTTCTCCAGCGCCAAATCCGCATACATGCGCTTGAGCTTGGCGTTTTCTGCTTCCAACCCGCGCAGGCGCTGCAGTTCGGATACCTGCACACCTGAATACTTACTTTTCCAAACGTAGTACGTGGCATTACTGATGCCATGCTTGCGACACAGCTCGGCAACCGGCAGACCCATCTCCCCTTCTTGGAGCACTGCAACGATTTGACTTTCTGTAAACCTGCTTTTCTTCACGGGAATCTCCGTCTTAAGGAGGCCCCGAAATTCTACCGACCAACGTCTACTTAAAGGGGGAGCTTACGCCCTCCCATATATAATATTAATTATATATCGCGTTCATCGATGCCCGACTATAAGACCTAAGTGATAGGAACAGTGAGTGTCTATAATAATTATAGCTGCGACCCCATTTTAGCTCTCTCCACGCCCGTGTCCGCGCCATTTACGCTTACCGATTTCGACTACACGCTACCGCCCGAACTCATCGCCCAATCGCCCCCGCCGCAGCGCGGCCGCAGCCGCCTACTGCATCTAGACGCTCACGGCGCGCTCCATGACTTGCAATTTGCGGATTTGACTGGGCTGCTGCGGCCGGGCGACTTGCTGGTATTTAACGACACGCAGGTCATCAAGGCGAGACTAAATGGCTATAAAGCCAGCGGCGGCAAAGTTGAGGTGCTGGTAGAACGCATTACCGAGCGTGACCGCGCGCTGGCGCAGGTGCGGGCCAGTAAATCGCCGGCCCCAGGTACGATGCTGCGCCTAGCCGACGCTTTTGACGTGGTAGTGCTGGGACGCACCGGAGAATTGTTCGATCTGCGCTTTGCAGGCCCCGTACTAGATTTGCTAAAAGCGCATGGAACCACCCCCCTGCCACCCTACATTACCCGCGCCGCCGATGACACTGATGAGGCGCGTTACCAAACTGTGTACGCTCGCGAGCCGGGCGCTGTGGCGGCGCCCACCGCCGGTTTGCATTTCGAACAAACCATGCTTGAGCGGCTAGAGGCACTGGGCGTGCGCCGTGCATTTGTCACGCTGCACGTGGGAGCCGGTACCTTTCAACCGGTACGGGTGCGAGATCTGGCGCAGCATAAGATGCACGCCGAGTGGTATACCGTGCCGCCTGCCACGGCCACCGCCGTGGCGCAAGTCAAGGCAGCGAACGGCCGCGTGATAGCCGTAGGAACAACCAGCATTCGCGCCTTAGAATCCGCCGCCGCCCAGACGCCGCCCGGCATGCCGCTCGCTGCCGCCGAGGGCGACACGCGCCTTTTCATAACACCGGGCTACCGTTGGCGCGTGGCCGACGCCCTAATCACTAATTTCCATCTGCCGCAATCCACCCTATTAATGTTGGTTACGGCGCTAGCCGGCATGGAACCCATACGCCGCGCCTACGCCCACGCTATCGCCCAAGGCTACCGTTTTTTTAGTTATGGCGATGCCATGTTTATCGAATCACCCTTTGCATCTACCTTATGACTGGATTGAATTTCGAGCTACTCGCCACGGATGGCCAGGCTCGTCGTGGCCGCCTGACACTAAACCATGGCGAGGTGCACACCCCTATCTTTATGCCCGTGGGTACCTACGGCAGCGTCAAGGCGATGCTACCGCACGAGGTCAAAGCAGCAGGCGGGCAGATTGTATTGGGCAACACTTTCCACCTTTGGCTGCGTCCGGGTACCGACATCCTCGACCAACATGGCGGTCTGCATGGTTTCATGCAATGGGATCAACCCATTTTGACCGACTCTGGCGGGTTTCAGGTCTTTAGTCTGCAAGGCATGCGCAAGATTAGTGAGGAAGGCGTTAAGTTTGCCTCGCCAATCGACGGCGCGCGGTTATTTCTCACACCTGAAGAATCCATGCGTATTCAGCGCTCGCTTAATTCCGACATCGCCATGGTGTTTGACGAATGCACGCCCTACGCCATAGAAGGCCGGCCTGCCACCACTGAACAAGCTGGCCGCTCTATGCGCATGTCATTACGTTGGGCCCGCCGCTCGCGTGATGAAGCAAACCGATTGGAAAATCCCAACGCTCTGTTTGGCATTGTTCAGGGCGGCATGTATGAATCGCTGCGCGACGAATCTTTGGCCGGACTGATCGACATCGGGTTCGACGGCTACGCCATCGGCGGCCTATCGGTCGGCGAACCTAAGGAAGATATGCGGCGCATTCTCGCGCACCTGTCGTCCCGTCTACCTGCTGGCGCCCCCCGCTACCTCATGGGTGTCGGCACACCAGAAGACTTAGTCGAAGGGGTAGCGCGCGGTGTCGACATGTTCGATTGCGTCTTGCCTACCCGCAATGCCCGCAATGGCTGGTTGTTTACGCGCTATGGCGATATCAAGATTCGCAACGCCAAGTACCGCAACGACACCCGACCCCTAGACCCTACCTGTCATTGCCCCACCTGTGGGGGTTTCTCGCGGGCTTACCTACACCACCTACAGCGCATCAATGAAATCGCCGGTGCGCGGCTCAACACCATGCATAACTTGCACTTTTATTTAAGCCTCATGCAAGAAATGCGAGATGCGATTGCGGCTGGCCGTTTCCAGGCCTGGCGACTAAGCTTCGCTGCCGACCGCGCCCGCGGCGTGGAATAGCTGGCAGCGCCTACCCGCCTGCCTGTTGACCGTGCGCCAACCTGGCTACAATAGCCGGCTTGCCATTCTTGCGCACGAAATGTGCGCCACGAATCCTATACATCCAAATACAACAGGAGATTATCCATGTCCGCTCTCGACACCGCCAGCCTCACCTTAGCTCAGGCTGCTCCGCAGGGAAACGCGCTGATGGGCATGTTGCCCATTATCCTCATGTTCGTGATTCTTTATTTTTTGATGATACGCCCGCAGATGAAGCGGCAAAAAGAACACCGTAACTTAGTGGGCTCCCTTGCCAAAGGGGATGAAATCGTCACCGCCAGCGGCATACTGGGCAAAGTCAGCAAGGTTAACGATAATTATCTTACGGTAGAAGTCGCCGAACTCGCCGACAAGCCGGTAGAAATTATTCTGCAGAAAACATCGGTATCGACGGTACTACCTAAAGGCACCCTTAAGTCTTTATAAATTTATTTGGGACTTACCTCACGTCGCCTTTCGTCCTCCCATTATCCATAACAATATGCATTAGCCGGCTATGAACCGCTATCCTTTTTGGAAATACATGATGGTACTGGTAGCGGTGGCCATCGGCCTACTTTACACGCTACCCAATTTCTACGGCGAATCGCCGGCAGTGCAAGTCTCCAGCGCCAAGGCCACCCTCAAGGTAGAGCCCGCGCTCATGGCACAGATAGAAAGCATATTGGCTCAAGCCAAGCTGCCTGCCAACGGCGTTTATTACGAGCGCAACGGCCCGCTTGGCACCGTACGCATTCGCTTTCCCTCTACAGATGTGCAGCTGCAAGCGCGCGACTTGCTCGATAAATCGCTCAATACGGTTTCCGGCGATCCGCACTACACCGTCGCGCTCAATTTGCTGCCCGCTTCACCCTCATGGATGCAAACCCTGGGCTGGTTCGAACCCAAACCTATGTATCTCGGGCTAGACCTGCGCGGCGGTGTGCATTTCTTGCTACAGGTCGACCTGCAAGGCGCTCTAACCGCCCGCTATGACGCCATGGCAGCCGATGCCCGCTCAGTCCTGCGCGATCAGCGCATCACTGCGATTTCGGTTGAACGCGCTGGCATGGCGGTGGTGGCTATTTTTCCTGATGCGGCTAGCCGTGATCGCGCT
The DNA here is from genome assembly GCA_014706445.1 of Hydra viridissima. Lineage (NCBI taxonomy): Eukaryota > Metazoa > Cnidaria > Hydrozoa > Anthoathecata > Hydridae > Hydra > Hydra viridissima. The sequence continues at coordinate 2,079,281 of QPEY01000524.1, read as the reverse complement.
ATTTCGTTGCTGCGCAGCCGTCTGCCTGACCTTACTTTCGCCGAGCCACAAGACAGTGCCCGCCCGCAACTGGTAGGTGTTTTGGACAACACCGCCGTCACCCGGGTGCAGGAAGCGGCACTTAAGCAAAACATCACCACTTTGCACAACCGCATTAATGAGCTAGGCGTGGCTGAAGCGGTAATTCAGCAGCAGGGCGCCGACCGCATTGTGGTGCAATTACCGGGTGTACAAGACGTGGCCAAAGCCAAAGAACTGCTGGGCCGCACCGCCACGCTTGAAGTACGCATGGTAGACGACACACCCGCTGCCTTAGCGACCGATACCGTGCCCTTCGGTCTAGAGCGTTACACCGACCGCAATGGATTATCCATTTTAGTGCGCCGTCAAGTCATACTCACCGGCGAGAACTTGCAAGACGCCCAGCCGGGGCGCGACGCGCAAACTCAACAACCAGCAGTACACCTTACACTCGACGCCAAAGGGGCACGTATTTTTCGCGACGTCACCCGTGACAACGTAGGGAAACGCATGGCCATCTTGCTGTTCGAAAACGGTAAGGGCGAAGTGATAACAGCGCCGGTGATTCGCGGCGAAATCGCCGGTGGCCAGGTGCAGATATCGGGCAGCATGACGGCCCAGGAAGCTGCCGACACCGCACTGTTACTCCGCGCGGGCGCTTTGGCTGCGCCGATGTCTATTATTGAAGAGCGCACCATAGGCCCAAGCTTAGGCGCAGACAATATTTCTAAGGGCTTTCATTCCACGCTTTATGGCTTCATTGCCATCGGCGTCTTCATTATCTTGTACTACCGCTTGTTTGGAGTGTTTTCTACGATAGGGTTGGCGGTTAACCTGCTGCTACTACTCGCCCTGCTTTCTATGCTACAGGCGACCCTAACACTGCCCGGCATTGCCGCCATCGCCCTTACGCTAGGCATGGCCATCGACTCCAATGTACTTATTAACGAGCGCGTCCGCGAAGAGCTGCGCAACGGCGCCAGCCCTCATCAAGCCATCCACCATGGCTTCGAGCGGGCCTGGGGCACCATTCTAGATTCCAACCTAACGACGCTTATCGTCGGGCTAGCGCTACTGGCCTTCGGCTCAGGTCCGATCCGCGGGTTTGCGGTGGTGCACTGCCTGGGGATTCTGACCTCGATGTTTTCTTCCGTGGTCGGCGTACGAGCACTGGTTAACCTATGGTATGGCCGCAAGAAAAAACTGCTCAAGATTTCTGTGGGTCAGATATGGAAGCCTAAAGAACATTAATTCTCGCGGGCTGCAGCGCCTGCCGTCGTGACGAATAAAAAAAGGCAACACATGGAATTTTTTCGGATACATCGCACCATCCCGTTTATGCGCCATGCCTTGGTGCTCAACGCCATCAGCTTGGTGACTTTTCTGCTAGCGGTTTTTTTTATTATGACGCGCGGCTTTCATTTCTCTATCGAATTCACGGGTGGCACCGTGATGGAAGTGAATTACGCTCAGTCAGCGCCGTTGGAACAGGTACGCAGCGTGGTATCTGCGCTGGGTTATAGCGACTTTCAGGTGCAGCACTTTGGCACCTCACGCGATGTAATGATTAGGTTGCCTGTCACCGCTGGTACAACCTCAGCTTCCCAAAGCGAAACGGTGTTTAAGGCGCTAAAAGCGGCCAATCCGGAGGCCCTGCTGCGTCGCGTCGAATTTGTCGGCCCGCAAGTGGGGCAAGAACTGCTACACAACGGCTTAATGGCGTTGCTATTTGTGGTGTTAGGTATCGTCGTTTACCTAGGATTCCGCTTTGAATGGAAGTTCGCGGTAGCCGGCGTTTTGGCTAATCTACACGACGTCGTGATTATTTTGGGCTTCTTTGCCTTCTTTCAGTGGGAGTTTTCACTGTCGGTACTGGCCGGCGTGCTCGCTGTGCTGGGTTATTCGGTCAATGAATCAGTCGTTATCATGGACCGCATTCGCGAAAATTTCCGCAAACAACGCCAAGCCACCGTGCGCGAGGTGATCGACGGCGCCATCACTCAAACCATTTCCCGCACCATGATTACCCACGGCTCCACACAAATAATGGTGCTCTCCATGCTGTTTTTTGGCGGCCCGACCTTGCACTACTTCGCCTTGGCATTGACTATTGGTATCTGGTTTGGCATTTATTCCTCGGTGTTCGTGGCAGCGGCACTAGCCATGTGGATGGGCATCAAGCGCGAGGATCTTATTAAGCCAGTTAAAAAGCAAACAGAAACGGAAATCGTCTAATTTCAAAGCTGCGGTTCTTATTTGGAGCGGGCGGCGTGGTGCGCCCAACAACATGCAGCGCAATGCTAAGTAGCGGGGCCCGGATCTCGGGGTCGGGATTAGCAATCAATTTGTTAAAAACGCTGAGAACAACTTCGCGCTCCCCCTTATCCAGGAGGTCTACGTTGGATAAGAAACCTTCTAACGTAGAAGCTTTCGCCTGGTCGGTGAGGGGGGTGTCGCGCATATCATTAACGACTTGCTGGTAGAGATCTTTTGGCACGTATTTTAGATTCCAGCCCATTAAGCGCAGGCCCTCAATCTTTTTCAATTGAGCGGCACAATGAGGAGGGCGAGAAACAAGCTTTTCAACTATTTGTCTAACCAGGCCTTCATCTAAGTTAGCTTCGGCCATGCCTTCGATCCAATTAACTAGCGCATCAAAGCTCTTTGTAAGGTTCATAAGGTGCTTGTGTGCCTCGCTATCCAAGTGAATAGCGCGATTAGCCAGCTGCCCGACTACTAACTGCTGCCAGTCTGCATTATCGATACGCTCTACTTTATTAAAGAGCACCTCGTGCAGCTCCTTCACCTCCAAGAACGCTCTTCTCTGCGCCAGACCAATCAATATTTGCGGCAACTTCATCTCTTCATACTTATTCAATTCCTCTGAGATGAAATGTTTGCGTTCTAACGGGTCTTTGATTTCTTTTGCAGCTTTGATGAGTTTGTCGTACTGTTCCGAGGTCAGGTCGGTGTCTTCATTCTCCCTCACGGTTAATAACTTAACTCCCACTGCTTCATGGAGCTGCGTGATAGCTGTAATAATCTTGTTCTGAATCTCAGGCAAAGGGCAAATCTCTAGCTGGAACTGTAGTTCTTCCAAGACCAAAGTCAGTGCATCCTCTGCTCGAAGAGGCTCTTCGGCTATTTCCTGCACCATAGTAAAAAACATACGCTGTGCTGGAAGGCTTAAGTAGCTCACCGCTCGACTAAGACGGCTGATAGCGTAAATCTTCTCGTTTGGGTTCGCGATCGTGCGCACGGCTGCAACCAGTTGATCCACGGCCTCCTTAGTTAAAAAGCTCAACAGGGGTATACCGCGGTCACTTATGAGAATCTTCAGGTTGGACGGCTGGAGCTCCGCCGCGGTTATTTCGCCTTCTCTGATATTCGTCGGCACGAGCTCATTAAAGTATTTAGTCAAAGTCTTTATAGGAAACTCGTTTAGAGAGAACTTAGGAGATTCAAGTGTCGAAGAAACCAACATGGAGTTAAGCTCGGCATAGTCTCTGTTGTTGTCCACCTCTTGTAGATCAGCAGAAAAGCAGGAAGGAGCGTATGTGCGCTCGCGAATGCTTTCTTGGGAAGGTTGGCTACGTAAGCAGCATAAGAGATTCGTGATGTATGTCATAAGGCCACCCGCCTAGTCAAGCGCGCTCAAACCAACGCCAAGGGGGCCGCACCGCCCAGACTTGGCTTTCAGCGCAAATACGCGGCGCCAGCCCATGTACGGTAATCATGGCGATAAATGCCGCCGCGCCCACGTCCGACAAATAATGGTCTAAATTGATTAAGCGGCTTATCGCTACCATCACGGCCACTATCATGGCGGGCCAGCGCCAGGCCGGTTGGATCACGCCAATCACCGTTGCCACCATGAAGGCTGTAAGGGTATGGCTGGAAGGAAAGGAATCAAAAGGCTTGCCGCTAAAGGGAGCGCCTAGGCCATATATACCCTCATCAAAGAATACTTTCGGCCGCGCCCGCGCCACTCCCTTCTTAAGGATCCACGTCACTAGCCCCCCCACTGTCATCGTAGCAAGCAGCAACAGACTCCCGCGCGTCCAACTCGCATAGAGAGCTCGCGCTGGTCCTACCCGCCCTCGGGCAATGGCATATAGCGACCCCCCATAAACCACCAAGGCAGCACCCACGTACATGCCGCTATTTCCTAAGCGGCCAATCTGTTGGAAGAAGCGATCGACGCCCGGCGTAACGTTTTGCTGCAGGAAGACGGCCAGCGATAGATCAACCCGCCAAGCGCTGCCGACGAGTAATAAGAGGATGACCAGCCCCCACAGCCATGGCTGGGCAATGCGGCAACGACGAACAAGATGGGACTTAGAAAAAGACGGGGAGGAATCTGATTGCACGGTAAACCCGCTAAAACTCAAGCGAAGGCTTATCGTAGCCGGCAAATGCTATCCAAACCCAAGATAACCGGCTGCCTTGCGCTAAAATATCCGTTTTTATTTTTTATATAACCCGAGATAACCTCTTATCTTCACCCACATCAGCCCTCAACCCACAGCAATCTCTAATCTTACCTTCCCATTGCCCCCGGGATCTACACCCGCTACGGCCTACCATGCAAGAAACCCATGCAAGAAACGCTTCTTAAACGCAACGGTGCTACCCCTTGCGCACCCACCAACACCCAGCCGCGCAAGCTCTATATCCGTACCTTTGGCTGCCAGATGAACGAGTATGACTCAAGCAAAATGGCAGACCTCTTGCATGCCGAGCAAGGCTTCGAGTTGACCGATAAGCCAGAAGAGGCTGATGTCATTCTATTCAATACTTGTTCGGTGCGAGAAAAAGCCCAGGAAAAAGTCTTCTCCGATTTAGGTAGGGTGCGACACCTTAAAGAAGTCAAGCCAGAACTGGTGATCGGTGTGGGCGGTTGCGTCGCTAGTCAGGAAGGCGAGGCTATTGTTAAGCGCGCGCCTTATGTCGACGTCGTCTTCGGCCCGCAAACATTGCACCGTCTGCCTGAGTTGATCAGGCAACGGCGTATGCAGGGCCGGCCGCAAGTAGACATTCGCTTTCCCGAAATCGAAAAATTCGACGCCCTACCCCCGCCTCGGGTAGAAGGCTCGACGGCGTTTGTGTCCATCATGGAGGGCTGCAGCAAATACTGTAGCTTCTGCGTGGTGCCCTACACACGCGGCGAGGAAGTCTCGCGCCCTTTCGACGACGTGCTGCTTGAGGTGGCAGATTTAGCCGACCAAGGCGTGAAAGAAGTTACCCTACTGGGTCAAAACGTCAACGCCTACCGCGGTCTGATGAGTGAATTGGGCGAAATCGCCGATTTTGCGCAGCTGCTCGAATACATACACGACATTCCCGGTATTGAGCGCATCCGCTACACTACTTCGCATCCCCGAGAAATGACTCAGCGCATGATGCAAGCGTACGCGACGCTGCCTAAGCTGGTTTCATTTTTGCACCTGCCGGTTCAGTCAGGCAGCGACCGTGTGCTAGCAGCGATGAAGCGCGGCTATACCACCTTAGAATTCAAGTCGGTCGTACGGCGGCTACGCGCCGCGCGGCCCACTCTTACGCTGTCGTCAGATTTCATCGTGGGCTTTCCGGGTGAAACTGAGGAAGATTTTACAAAGACGCTGCAGCTCATCGAAGAGGTCGGCTTCGATACTTCTTTCTCTTTTATTTATTCGCGTCGTCCTGGCACACCCGCTGCCGACTTGCATGACGATACGCCGCACGAGCTTAAACTGCGCCGCTTACAGCGCTTGCAAGCGCTCATTAATAGCCAGGCCGCCACCATCGCGCACGCCATGATAGGCACCCGGCAACGCATTCTGCTCGAGGGCCCTTCTCGCCGCAATCCTAACGAACTCACGGGCCGCACAGAAAATAACCGTATCGTTAATTGTGCCGCGCCTGCTCGTCTCATCGGTCACATGGTCGATGTCATCATCACCGAAGCGCACACCAATTCGCTACGCGCGCGTATTGCCGACTGTAGCAACGCAGCACTGCATTCCCTATGAAGGCTTCCGGTAGTCGCGACCGACGCAAACTATCCAAGCTTGTTCTCCTTGACGGCGACAACACCCACTTGGCCAATCTATGCGGTCCTTTAGACGAAAATCTGCGTCAGCTAGCGGATGGCATGGGCGTAAAACTGGCGCGGCGCGGCAACCGCATCACGATCGAAGGCGAACAGGCCGCACTGGGCGAACGCGCGCTTAAACGCTTGCACGAACAGGCAACGCATCGCGCGCTAACCGTCGACGATATCCAACTGGGATTAGTTGAAATGGGGATAGGCCGCGCCACCGAGGACGCGTCCGGCCAGACGTCTTGCAACCCGGCGGTCCTGCCCATGGCGGACGATGAAAGTAATGACCTCCTCACGCTGCGCACGCGCCGCACCGACCTGCGGCCGCGTACGCACCGCCAGCGCGCTTACTTAAACAACATACTCGCTCATGACATTACCTTCGGCGTGGGCCCCGCCGGCACGGGCAAGACCTGGCTGGCAGTAGCCTGCGCCATCGACGCGCTGGAGCGCGACATGGTGCAGCGGCTGGTACTTACCCGTCCGGCGGTTGAGGCAGGCGAACGACTAGGCTTTTTGCCAGGTGACCTAGCGCAAAAGGTGGACCCTTATCTACGCCCACTGTATGACGCGCTGTACGACCTAATGGGCTTTGAGCGCGTGCAGCGCCTATTTGAGAAGCAGACGATCGAAATCGCCCCTCTGGCTTATATGCGCGGGCGCACGCTAAATCATGCCTTTGTCATCTTGGACGAAGCCCAAAACACGACGCCAGAGCAAATGAAAATGTTCCTCACGCGTATTGGCTTCGGCAGTAAAGCGGTGATTACCGGCGATCCCTCGCAAGTTGATCTGCCGCGCGGCCAGCAAAGCGGCTTAATGCATGGCGTTAAGGTACTTGAGGCTATCCAAGGTATAGCCACCACGCAATTTACCAGCCGGGACGTCGTGCGCCATCCGTTAGTCGCACGTATCGTTGACGCTTACGACCGCGCCGCTGAAGATGCTTCCTAAGCTGGTCATGGCGGTCCAGTACGGCATAAACGCCCCCCACCTGCCGCGCTGGCGACTCAGACGCTGGGTATGGCGCGCCCTTGGGGCGGCGCAAGAAGACAGGCTAACCTTGTTTGCCGTGGCTGAGATTGCCGTGCGTCTAGTCGGCCAAGCGGAAGGCCGCCGACTAAACCGCGAGTTCCGTGGCCGCGACTATGCCACCAACGTATTAACTTTTGCCTACGGTGTAGACGCCTACGGCACAGCTCGTGGCGATATTGTTATCTGTGTACCCGTCATGGTGCGCGAAGCGCGTGCCCAGCGTAAAGCACTGCTGGACCACGCCGCCCACCTGACAGTACATGGCGTCCTACATGCGTTGGGGTATGACCACATCGTGCAACGCGACGCCAGCCGCATGCAAGCCTTGGAATCCGCCATTTTGGCGCGCATGAGCGTGCCCAACCCCTACCCGTAACCATGTGTAGGCTTTCTGACCCCCCGTACGCATAACATGGCGATATTCAGTTATGCTGATCATTTCGAAACTTGTCCAGCTGGACGATGCCTGACCCTCATTCTGCCAACGACGCGCAACCCTTGCGCGCTTCTAAAACGACTAAATCCCTGCTTGACCGTCTGTTGTCCTTGGTGCGCCGTGAGCCTGAGGACCGCGAAGGCATCAAGGCTATTCTAGAAGTCGCCCATGAGCGCGACCTACTCGATGCCGAGTCATACAAAATGATTAGGGGCGCCCTTGCCGTATCAGAGCGCACAGTAGGCGACGTCATGGTGCCTCGTCCACGCATGGACCTGCTCGATGTTGCCCAACCTCTGCCGGCGCTGCTCTCTACCGTTCTAGAGACCGCACATTCCCGTTTTCCGGTGTATGAGGGCGATCGCGACAACGTCATAGGCATTTTGCTCGCCAAAGACTTATTACGCTGCATGCTGGACGCTACGATCGAGATCCGCTCGCTCATGCGGCCCGCTGTCTTTATCCCGGAATCGAAGCGACTAAACGTATTGCTGCACGAGTTTCGCGCCAGCCGCAACCATCAGGCTATCGTCATCGACGAGCACGGGGGAATTTCAGGTCTGGTCACCATGGAAGATGTACTCGAACAAATTGTCGGTGACATTGAAGACGAATTTGACGAAGATGAAGAAGACACTATCTTTCCGGAAGGGGAGAACCAATGGCGGGTCATGGCAAGCACCGAAATCAGTCACTTTAACGACACTTTCGGTACCTCGCTGCCCGACGACGAATACGACAGCGTCGGCGGCTGGCTAAGTGGTCAGTTAGGACGAATTCCCGGTCGCGGTGACGCCGCCAATATAGAAAGGCTGCGCATCGAGGTCATACGGGCCGATGCGCGCCGGGCGCTGTGGCTACGTGTTAAGCGTAGCGCCGACCCGGCGCCTGACGCACCATGTCTATGATTGCGACGCGACAGACCGCATTCACCCTACGCGGCGCTATGGGTCTATTGGCGACGGGCGCAATCCACGCGCTCGCTTTTAGTCCGGGGCCGTTCCCTAGTTGGGCGCTGGCGGCAGTGCAAATCGTCACCCTTGCTGTGGTGGCCCGCGCCAGCCTGTGGGCACCGTCGCCAGGGCAGGCCTTTAGCCGGGGATGGCTATTTGGCTTTGCCAACTTTTCAGTAGGCCTGTACTGGATCTACATTAGCCTACACACGTACGGCGACTTGGCCGCGCCGCTCGCTTTGACTGGCGTACTAGCGTTTACGGCTTTTCTCGCCCTGTTCCCGGCTTTGGCTTGCGGTCTGGCGCGTGTGCTTACCCCCATGCGCAGTGTGGGCGGCTCGAACATGCGCGTAGCGCCAGCTCACGCTTTCTATGCTGGGCTCGCCTGGGCGGCTGCCTGGAGCGCCTTTGAATGGGTGCGTGGGTCGCTTTGGTCCGGTTTTCCGTGGCTAAATATTGGCTACGCCCACGTCGATAGCCCCCTGGCCGGCTGGGCTCCCCTACTGGGCGTGTACGGCATGGCTTTTTTTGCTGCTTTCGGCGCAGTCGTGGTAGCCGCCCTATGGCGACCCGCAACCCTGCCCCATCCAGCCGGACTGGGATGGATAAGCAGCTTAGCCGTCATCACCATGCTAGCCGGATGGGGATTAGGCGGCATCTCATGGTCGCATCCCATTGGCCAGCTGCTGCCTCTGCGCCTAGTGCAAGGCAATGTCGAGCAATCGCAAAAATTCGACCCGAGGCTGTTGCAGGAAGGGCTCATCCAGCACATAAAGTTGGCCTCCCTGCCCCCTGCTGCTGATGCCCCCGCGCCCCAACTCATCATTCTTCCCGAAACCGTGCTGCCGGTCTACCAAGACAGCTTAGATCCGCAAATATGGGAAATATGGACCGGCATTGCCGCCAAACAGAAAGCCACTATTGCAATGGGCCTACCGCTACATGACCCCAGCAATGGTCTGCACCGCTACACCAACAGCGTTATCGGTTTTGACGGCTTTACGCCAGTGTCGCAGTTGCGGCGCGGCGCCACCGGCATGCGCTATGACAAACATCATTTAGTGCCTTGGGGCGAATATATTCCCCCAGGCTTTCATTGGTTCGTCAACCTGCTCGCCATTCCGCTGGGCGACTTCGATCGCGGACCCTTGCGCCAAGCGCCTTTTGCGCTAGCGGGCCAGCGCGTTGCCTTCAATATTTGCTATGAGGATCTATTTGGTGAAGAACTGCTGCCAGCGTTATTGCCGGGTCCGAACGGCGAACCCGGGGCAACGATTTTGGCCAACGTCAGCAATCTAGGCTGGTTTGGCCACTCTTTAGCGTTGGGCCAGCATCTGCAAATCGGCCGTTTGCGCACGCTAGAAACCAGCCGGCCTTTGGTGACGGCCACCAACACCGGCATCACCGCTGCCATCGATGCTCGCGGACGGGTGATGGCGGCCCTCCCCCCCCACCAAGCCGACGTGCTCGCTGTGAGCGTACAAGGCATGACGGGTTTGACGCCTTATGCGCGCTTCGGCGACAAGCCAGCACTGGCGCTCATCGCCCTCGCCCTCATAACTGCGATAGGCCGTAAATACTGGAAACAAGGCGCTTAGAAGGGGGCGCATCAAAAATCGTCCCTGCTTTCTGCGGCAGCTTTTCTGCGCGCAACCTACGCCATAGCCGGGTCCAAACTTGCATGCCCCAAAAAACTTCGGCATAATTTCGGTTCTTTGCCTGGTGCATTAACAAATGCAACACGACGCTTAGACATCTTAGTGAAGTCAGTTTGTTTTAGCGCGTCGGGGGTATAGCTCAGCTGGGAGAGCGCTTGCATGGCATGCAAGAGGTCAGCGGTTCGATCCCGCTTACCTCCACCAGAGCCCAAGACAGCGTATGCTGTAAAAAGTCGAACCGAGCTGTTTTTCCAACTCGAAGCGACTAAAGTTGTATGAACTGTAGCTAGTCCGGTCCCCTTCGTCTAGAGGCCTAGGACATCACCCTTTCACGGTGAGTACAGGGGTTCGAATCCCCTAGGGGACGCCAACTGCCTCATTGGCAGCTAACAATAGTAAAAAAAGACGTAAACCGCTGCGGAGCGGTAGTTCAGTTGGTTAGAATACCGGCCTGTCACGCCGGGGGTCGCGGGTTCGAGCCCCGTCCGCTCCGCCACTAACAGCATCAAGCAGTGCAAATGAGTCCCGCCCAATCTGCGGTCAGGGGCTTTTCTATTGGGCGCGCAGTGCATAATAGTGCCGATAAGGTCAAGTCGGCCCCGCCCGAGCCAGCGAGAGACTCCCCTTGCGCGACTCGACGTTGCACCCCCCAATCTTGTGACAGACCCCCTCAGATCGACACACCGTCTCGGACTGGTGCAACGTAAACGTCATCTGCTCCTCGGTGAACTTCGACTTCACCGAGGAGCCCCAAGCTGGGGCCCTATAAAAGCTATCTCGCCCAGCCCCGGCACAAGGGTGCACAAACGCAGCGAAGTTGATACATACCGAAATCGTCGCTATGGGCTCTACGGGGGCCAGCACGATTCGCCACGCCGTGCAGCAATTTATCAGGCTGCTGCACGGGCCGTAGGAGCATGTTCTTCAGCCGACGATGAGACCAGTGAGGAATACGTCTGCTTAACGCTATTGGCTAGCTTGGTAGCAAGCTGCGCACTCTTAAGGGCCACTGCGGCGCACCCTAATGGGTTGTTTTGGATAGAAAGGAAGGGTAAAGCTGTAGCAGCTACAGCTAGATAACCCGTAGCAGCGCCGAGGGTGCCTGCCACAGCTTCTTCGAATGGACTCAGCGAAGAGAACTGACTAGACGAGAGGGGCATGTCTGAGGTTTCTTGTATCGTAAGCTCCCCCTTTAAGTAGACGTTGGTCGGTAGAATTTCGGGGCCTCCTTAAGACGGAGATTCCCGTGAAGAAAAGCAGGTTTACAGAAAGTCAAATCGTTGCAGTGCTCCAAGAAGGGGAGATGGGTCTGCCGGTTGCCGAGCTGTGTCGCAAGCATGGCATCAGTAATGCCACGTACTACGTTTGGAAAAGTAAGTATTCAGGTGTGCAGGTATCCGAACTGCAGCGCCTGCGCGAGTTGGAAGCAGAAAACGCCAAGCTCAAGCGCATGTATGCGGATTTGGCGCTGGAGAACTCGGCGATCAAAGAGGTTCTGAACCGAAAATCTTAACGCCGTCGGCCAGGCGCGAGATTGTCGAGCAGTTGATGCAAGCCAAGCTCTCGATTACTCGAGCCTGTCAGATTTGCGGCCTATCGCGGGCGGCGTACTACAAGAGGTCAATGCCAACATCCGAGCGTGATGCCGAGGTGATCGATGCGCTTAACACCCTTGTTACGCGACATAGTCGCTGGGGATTCTGGAAGTGTTTTACCCGGTTGCGGCTCGATGGTCGTGGCTGGAACAAAAAACGGGTGCATCGGGTTTATTGCGATATGGGATTGAATCTGCCTCGACGCTGTAAAAAGCGATTGCCTGAACGGCTTCCTCAGCCGTTGGATCTGGCCGCTGAACCCAATCGCTGCTGGGCACTAGACTTTATGCATGACGCCTTGTACTGCGGGCGGCCATTCCGAACCCTAAATGTCATCGATGAAGCAAACCGCGAGTGTCTGGCCATTGAGGTAGGCACTTCGATCACGTCAGCGCGGCTGATACGCGTTCTGAGCCGCCTAGTCGATTGCTATGGTGTGCCTCAAGCTATACGTATGGATAATGGGCCAGAGTTCGTTTCGCTGGCTTTTACCCAATGGGCGGCCGCCAAAAGCATCGCCGTTCGCTACATTCAACCGGGCAAGCCAAACCAAAATGCGTTCATCGAACGTTTTAACCGAACTTACCGCACTGAGGTGCTCAATGCTCACTTGTTTGCCAATCTTAAGCAAGTACAAGCGATCACCGACCGCTGGCTGCTCGACTACAACGAATACCGCCCGCACGAAGCACTGGGCGGTCTGCCGCCTGTGCAGTTCATGCCTAGGCTAACCCTTGCTCCGAACGTCTATTTGCCAACGTCTACTTGACAGGGGAGCTTACGAGGGCACTATGCTCACATTCAAGGTCACGACAGTAGGGGCGTCAGCTGGCTTCATCCTCACTAAAGAGGCGATGGCACGGCTTAAGGTGAAGAAAGGGGACACGGTGTATCTGACGGAGGCGCCGGAGGGCGGCTACCGGATTACACCCTATGACCCTGATTTTGAGCGCCAGATGAGGCTGGCGGAAGAGATCATGCATGACGACCGCGATATCTTGCGGACGCTGGCCAAGTGACTGCTTGGCGATGGGTACGCGCGGATCTTATCTATGCGGCGCATGATCGCCAGTTGGCGGAACATGGTGGTCTAGACGGCGTGCGCGACATAGGCGCTGTGGAGTCGGCATTAGCGCGGCTGCAGAACCGCGATCGTTACGACAAGGTGGACGCTGCGGCACTAGCGGCCGCGTATGCCTATGGCTTGGCTCGTAATCACGGTTTCGCGGATGGCAACAAGCGGATTGCATGGATTGCCGCGCGCTTGTTTCTTGCCGACAATGGCTATCGCTTGCGTTTTGATGCGGCCGACGCAGTGAGGACGATGGAAGGCGTTGCCGCTGGCGAGATCAATGAGGGGCAACTTGCAGAGTGGTTTCGGCAACGGGTTGTGCTGGCTTGATGCTCATCGCCGTCGATAAGACGGTGCTATGAGAGGGAAGAATACGCATGGATAAATGGCGGCCAATCCTCAGGCGATGTTTAGCAGTGTGCATCCTATTAGGGGGAGGTGCTACCACTGTAGGAGCGCAGAATCTGCCCCCCGCATTGGCGAGCGCCTGGCAAGCGACTGGTTTACCTACCGAGTCATTGTCGCTGGTGGTGCAGGAAATTGGCGGACAGCGCCTGGTGACCTTAAACGCTCAACAACCGCGCAATCCCGCTTCAGTCATGAAGTTAGTCACCACCTGGGCCGCGTTGTCAGAACTGGGGCCGAATTACACCTGGCGTACCGAGCTTTTGGCCGATCCCGGTGTCCGGCCCGACGCCCGCGGCGTGCTGCGTGGTGCGTTGTATCTACGCGCCGGTGGCGACCCGCAGTTTTCACTGCAAGACTTGTGGATGCTATTGCGCGAACTGCGTCTGCGGGGGATCAAGCAAATCGCCGATCTCATCATAGATCGTAGTATTTTTGGCGATGTGGCGATTGATCCCGGTGCTTTCGATGGGGCCCCCGACCGGGCTTACAACGCCAGTCCGGATGCGCTGATGGTGGGCTTTGGCGCCTTACGGCTGCTTTTTATCCCCAATCCAGCGGCCGGCAAATGGACGCCAGTGATAGACCCACCTTTGCCCGGCCTCAAAATCGACGGACAAATAGAGTGGGTTGACGGCGATTGTTCCGAGGAGGCGGAGGTAAGCACGGATCCCGTGCTGACGCCGCAAGGCGTGTCTATCCGGGTCGCGGGTAAGATGGCCGGCGCTTGTGGCGAGTTTAGCCTGTACCGCCTGGCCCTATCGCAGAATGCGTACGCCGCCGCGGTGTTCCGCCTAATGTGGCGAGAATTAGGTGGCATCTTTAAAGGTACGGTGCGTGCGGGCACGGTGCCGCTCGATGCCGTGCTCCTCGCGCGGCACGAGTCGCCCATGTTGACGGAAACGATACGCAAGATTAACAAGTACAGCAACAACGTCATGACGCGTACGCTGCTACTCACTTTAGGCGCCGAGCGCGGGTGTCGCCCGGCCACTGTTATGGGCAGTGCCGCAGTGGCCACGGATGTGTTGCGTCGGCAAGGGCTGAGTGCATCCGAGCTCATCATCGATAATGGCGCCGGCATATCGCGCAATGCGCGGGTGTCGGCGGATAGCCTGGTTTCTTTGTTAAGCCTGGCTTGGAGTTCTCCCTATATGCCAGAGTTTATTTCTTCGCTATCCATCGCTGGGCTAGATGGCACGCGACGGCGGCACAACCACGTCGGCGTGCAAGGCATGGCACATCTAAAAACAGGCACACTTCGTGACGTGAAAGCTTTGGCTGGTTATGTGCAAGGGGCCAGTGGCAAGCGCTATGTGGTGGTCAGTCTCGTTAACCACGAACAAGCGGTGGCGGTTAATCCTTTCAATGATGCATTGATCGAGTGGTTGGTTGAACGGAATTAATGCTTAGAGAGCGTACGCTTGCCGCCGATGACAATTTTTTCTCTTGCTATGTGTCCGGAGCATCTCCATGCCGGTTCATGAACTTCATCATCCGCTTATTCGCCATAAGCTGGGCATGATGCGTCGCGCTGATCTTAGTCCCAAAAATTTTCGCGAGCTTGGGCGAGAAATTGCCGTCATGCTCACCTATGAGGCGGCAAAAGATATGCCTCTGATACCGGAGACGGTGCAAGCTTGGTGTGGGGCCGTAGAAGTGGAGAAGATCGCCGGCAAAAAAGTAACGGTGGTGCCGATTCTGCGGGCAGGTCTCAGCATGCTAGAAGGGGTCTTAAGCCTTATTCCAAGCGCCAAGGTGAGTATGGTGGGCGTTGCCCGCAACGAAGAGACGCTAGAGGCGCACACTTATCTTGAGAAGCTAGTCGCAGAGCTAAACCAGCGACTCGCGTTAGTGGTAGATCCCATGCTCGCCACGGGCGGGACCATGGTAGCCACCCTAGACCTGCTTAAGCGCGCCCAATGCCGCCAAATAAAGGCATTGGTGCTAGTGGCTGCGCCACAAGGTATTGCCGCCGTCATGGCAAAACACCCAGATGTTCATATCTATACGGCCTCGATTGATGAGGGATTGAACGAACGGGGGTACATTTTGCCGGGGTTGGGTGATGCCGGCGATCGAACTTTTGGCACCCAGCAGAAGTTGGAATAAGGCTTACTGCGGGGCTTACCACGGCCGCATCCAGCCTCTGCCTGGGGGGTGGGCATTAAAAGATATGGCGCAAGCCCATTCCCATACCCACTTGTGATGATTGGCCGGCGATTTCGGGGCTGGCGGCATCGAATACTTTGTTGTAGTCGATGGTGCCGTAGACCTGAGTACGCTTCGACAGCGAATATTCGGCCAGCCCAACAAGTGCGTAGCGTTTGCCCGAATCACCGTCTTCAACCAAATTCTTACTGGTGTCCAGGTAGGCTGCCCCGGTCAGGGCCCACTGAGGTGTCGCTTGCCAAGTAGCACCGACGAAGTAGCCGTTGTCTTTGCGTTCTAGGCCGTTATCTGGGAGGTTGTTGTTAGCCATGATGCTATTAACAAAACCTGTTTGATCGCGGCCGTTGAAGTAGCCCGCGAAGTATCGGGCAGTGTCTGCCTGATACGCTACGTTTAAGTTCCATACGCGCTGCGCATAGTCGGAGTGGGTAGGTGAGCGGGTAAATTGGTAGCCGCCGCCCACCACCAGCTCGTCGGCTTTATAGCTTAGGGTGCCCCCGTACTGCTGCCCAAGCTTGTTGTCTTGAAGGCTTTCACCAAAACCATAGGAAAGGATGAGATCGAAGCCGGCCAGGTTGCTGTTGCGATATCGCACCGAGTCCGAGCTACGGCCGCGCGACATGGCGACCGGCAGCCATGAGTTTTGGCTGTAGTTACCCACGGTGAGGGGGTCAAAAGTGTCGCCCAGAATGGTAAACAAGGGCGTATCTTGCCGTCCCAGCGAGAGGGCGCCGATTTCTTTACCGTCTAACCCCACGTAGGAGGCGCGGCTAAACAGGCTATTGGTATCGCTTAGCGAGCCGTTGGCGTTGTTGAAGCCGCTTTCTAGACGGAAGAAAGCCGTGTTGCCATTTCCTAGATCTTCCACGCCTTTCAGGCCCCAGCGGCTGTTTGTAACAGCGCCATTTTCCATGGATAGGCGGCTGTGGTCGGTATTAGGACCATTGCCCGTACTTAGGTAACGCACGCTAACATCGGCAATACCGTAGAGAGTGACGCCACTTTCGGCAGCGGCTGCGCTGGCGGACAGACCGACCAGCGCGATGGCACAAGCGATTCGCTTCATTTTTTTCCTTTGATTATTGGGCGCAAACGTATTTGTTTGCGTTCATATAGTCTGAAAAAGTTACCATATGGATAAAGAAGCGAGGCCCATGTGCCACCGGTAAATTATCTGATTCTTAGGTTTCCCTTAGATTAAGCAGGCGCCGGTTGTGGCCCGCAGGCCACAGGCGATTAATCCGTGTTGGCTGCCCACGTTGTGGATGCATTTCGCCAATGGGTAGGATTGAATAAAACAAATAGACACTCTGATATCAACGGTAGCAATATATCTTTGCTGTTACGGCCTGCTCAGGATGACGAGACGACTAGGTCTTTATTCTTGCTGGCATACCAATATCGCAAGGAGCGATCATGGCGGGATTTTTTGATGCACTGGCAAGCGCAGAATTGTTTCTTCTAGGCGTCTTGGTAGACCGGGTCGAGCCGGCGCAGACGTGGGTCGCCGATTTAGTGGCACTACCACCCGCTGGCAACAGCCAAACAGAAGTGGAGTTTCGTGACGAGCATTACCGTACCGCGTTGGGCTAGGCGACCGTTGATCCAAATCGGTCGTTGATAAATTTAACGTTCGGCGCTCACCACCAACCAGCGCCCATAGAGCGACTGCTTGCTTCCGCATTGCTGCCAGTAGGCACGTTCATCAGTTGTTTGCGCAGCGGCCGCTTTGCGACGGCAGTAGGCTTCCCCAGGCCAACCGAGTAAGCGTTCCAAGACATGTTTGGGCTTGGGCTCATCTACTTCGTGCAGGCGAACATTGCGGAATCCGCAGTGGGTGAGCATTAAATGTAGCTGCGGAAACGAAAACGGGAAGTACGTTATATAGTCGCCCCGCTTCTTGCCATACATAGGGCTGAATCCAGAATGGAAACCGCGCAGAAGAAATTGGCCGCGTGAGGCTGCGTACCATGTATTAGGCGTTGTGATAATGACTGTGCCCCCCGCCCGGAGGACACTGCGGAATCCTGACAGGGCGATGCCAGGGTTGGCTAGGAGATGTAGCGCTTCACCGCACACCACTGCGTCGTACGTTTGTTGCATTTCCGGCAAGGGCTCATCAAGATCGTGCCTCTGAATAGCTCGATAGGTAGGCACATTGTCCGGATATTCCCAAAGTCCTAAGCCGTCGATCTGCGCGTTTGGCTGAATGCGCGCGAATTCGCTACCCAGCCAGCCGTGACCGCAGGGGGCATCGAGCACCATCCGAACTTTCTGTTCGCACAGGATCTTCAGCACCACTGAGTGGTAGGGCTTCCTCTTTATGGGCGGAAGGGCCAGCATGAGTATGGTCGTTCTTCGAGGATTAACGTGGGACACGAACCGTAACACGCAGAGAAATAGCGAAGTCGTGGAATAAAGGCAGTTCTGCCACTTTTTTGTTCGGTCGCGTTGGTAACGGGTTCCCTGCTGCCTTGACCCGGCGCGGCACGGCGCGTGCTAGAAGGCGCCGCGAGGGACGACAATTAAGTAAGAAAGGAAGCTGCATGGATTTTGCCGTTTTTATTGCCTTTTCCCAGCGCCAGCCCTGGGTTTACGTCGCTTTCAGCGCGCTGGTAGGCATCGTCGTTGCCCTCGTCGTGCACCGTGTGAGCGCCTTGGTGCTACTGCGCGTTACGCGCCGGCGCATTATGCCGGCGGTACTGGTGCAACATGCGTATACACCTAGCCGGTGGGTGTTAGTAGCACTTATTTTGCAACTGGTGTGGCAAGGCGCGCCTGATGACCTGCGCGGCATTGTGGGGACCCGCGAGATTAGTCGCCTTGTGCTCATCGCCGCACTGACTTGGCTAATTGCTCGCTGTTGCACGGCCATCAGCGAGGGCGTTATCCGTCTTCATCCCGCCGACGGTACGGACAATCTCGGCGCCCGGCGTATCCATACTCAAACGCGGCTGTTGGTGCGGTGCGTTAACCTCATCGTGCTGTTGGTGGGGCTTGCCGCCATGCTGATGACGTATCCCGCCGTGCGGCAGATTGGCGCCAGCCTCATGGCCTCCGCCGGTCTAATGGGTTTGGTGGCGGGTTTTGCCGCACGGCCGGTATTGGGTAACCTGATTGCCGGCCTACAAATCGCCATTACTCAGCCGATACGATTGGACGATGTGCTGATCGTGCAGGGCGAATGGGGACGAGTAGAGGAAATCACCGGTGCCTACGTGGTGATACGTATCTGGGACGAACGTCGCCTGGTGGTTCCTTTGCAGTGGTTTATCGAAAATCCATTCCAAAATTGGACCCGCTCTTCATCCCGCTTGATCGGTACAGTTTTTTTGTGGGCCGATTACCGGCTATCGTTGGAGCCGCTGCGTCAGGAGCTAAAGCGCCTCTGTCGGCAAGCGGCCGAGTGGGATGAGCGGGTATGCGTACTCCAGGTTACCGATGCGAATGAACGAGCCATGCAGCTGCGGGCGTTGGTTAGCGCGCGCGACGCTAGCAAGGCCTGGGATTTGCGCTGTAAAGTGCGGGAGGGCTTGATCGCCTTTATTCAGCGCCATTGCCCAGATGGCCTACCGCGAGTACGTGCTGAGCTTGCCGCGCAAAGCGTGGCAGGGCCGATCGACGAGGCCGTCACGGGCGACGTTTCCCGCCGCGGGCCTTAGTAGGGCGCTTAGGCCGCGGATTACTACAGCTATGATTTCACCTATTTTGCTCCTCGCCGCTGCTGGCTTTACCATCATGACGACCGAGTTCCTTATCGTCGGTGTGTTGCCTTGGATGGCGTTGGACCTCAAAGTTACCGTGCCGCAAGCCGGTTTGTTGGTCACCCTGTTTGCCTTTACTGTGGCCTCTACGGGACCGATGTTGACCGCCCTGTTGGCCAATGTTGGGCGCAAGCGTTTGTTCGTTGGGGTGCTCCTGCTATTTGGCTTATCTAACGTTGCGGCAGCGCTTGCGCCCAATATCAGCGTGATGGGGTTAGCGCGCTTCGTACCGGCACTGGCGCTATCCGTGTTTTGGTCGCTAGCCAGCGCCTCCGCCGTCGACTTGGCCGGCCCTCAGAAAGCGGGCAGGGCTATTTCCATGATGGCTTTTGGTACCGTGGCGGCGACGATCTTCGGCATTCCGATCGGTGTATTAGTGGCGCAAGCTTGGGGGTGGCGCAGCGCCTTTGGCGTACTGGCTGCATTAGCCTTTAGTAAGGCGCTTTTGTTATGGCTGTTTTTTCCGGCTGCCCATAGCAAACCGCAACGAATAAAACTAAGCGAGCAGCTGCTAATCCTGCGTGATCGTCTTCTGCTAGGTCATGTGGCGCTATCGCTCTTAATATTCACGGGCATGTTTACCGCCTACACCTATCTCGCCGATACGCTGGAACGTTTGGCCGGATTTGACGGTGCGATGGTGGGCTGGACCCTCATGGCCTTTGGGGCTGTGGGTTTGGGTGGGAATTGGCTGGCGGGTCGTATCGTAGATCGTAGTCCGCTTGGCGCCACGCTCTTGTTTTCGGCGCTGCTCGCCATCAGCTTGACGATGTCGGTGTACGTGCTCAACGATCAATGGATATTGGGCCTGACGCTTGCAGTGTGGGGCATCGCTCAAGCCGCCTTATTTATTGTGTGCCATGTGCGGCTCATGAAAGCGGCGCCGCAAGTGCCGGCCTTTGCGGCCTCCTTGAATATTTCTGGCGCCAATATCGGCATCGGCTTGGGCGCGCTGGCGGGCAGCCATGTTATTGATCATTATGGTCTGGCGTCGGTGCAATGGGCGGGTACCGCCATACTCAGTGGGGCATTTATCCTTGCCTTGGTGTTGAGGGCGGTTTCACGGCGCAGTGCCCTACCGGCGTAGTGACTACAGTAGTGGATACAGTGTGTGGAAAGGAAAAGAGAATGCCGGCAACAAACGAAATGCTTAAGGCACGCTTTGCCGACCGTAGCGCCGCAGCGGAGGCGGTGGCGATGGTGATGCCCATGATCGAAGCGGCCATGCGGCGCCCCGAAGTGGGTGATAGCGGTTTTCTCTATATCGTCATCATGAATCCTGTCGCTCAGCCTGGCGCTGATCGTTTCGAAGACGCGATTCTTTATGAGCAGGCGGTAGGTGATCGCGAAAAATGGGACGCGGATTATGCGCAATACGCGCGTGGCAAAGCCCGGATGAGCTGGCGCACTGGCTTGGACAGCCACCAAGTCCAAGAGATCGCGCCGCATAGGGTGGTCCAAGATGACACTACGGTGTGGGGCAGCGTTTGCGTAGACGGTATCGTGGTGGGTGTGAGCGGCGCTCAGCCTTGGTTCGATGAGGCGTTTGCTGGCGCGGTGGCCCACGCCTTTAAGGCGATAGCAAAGGCGCGAGCGCTCGCTGCACCCGCCATATGAGCGGCGCTTGAAAGCTGCCGTCCTGGCCTTATGTTAGGTAGTGGGAGCGGCGTAGGCTACGTCGCATGATACGGATCAGCTGGCGACAAGCCGGCGGGCGGGCTCAAAGGGCAACTGGGTCTGCCTTTTCTAAAAGGAGTATCGACCATGAACCTTGCTTTTTTTGGCACGGACTTCTCCCGCGATTTCGACGCCGTGCGCAACCAGATGGACGAAATGTTTTGCAGCCTTGGTTTGCCTTCTAATTTACGTTCTTTTACGCGCGGCGCCTTTCCGGCGTTAAACGTCGGCGGAACCGATGAGACGATAGAAGTGGTCATGTTCGCCCCAGGTTTAAATCCAGCCGACTTGCAGGTCACCATAGATAAAGGCCTTTTGAGCGTTGCTGGCGAACGCCAAAGCGCCGTGCCACGTGGCCGTGAGGGCGTGACGGTTTATACCGAAGAGCGTCCAGCCGGCAAGTTTCGTCGAGTCGTCGAGCTACCTCAGGAGGCTGACCCGGATCGGGTCCAGGCCCACTATACCGACGGGTGCTTGCGCATATCGGTGCGTAAGCGCGAGTCGTCCAAACCGCGCCTGATTCAAGTGCAATGAGTACCCTAGCAACCGATTAAACGAAAGGAGCGAACAATGGAAAAAGGAACGGAAGTGGCGGTCCAAGAACGCGCTACTAATGTATCAGCCGCGCCGCGAGCGCCTGAACCCCTAACGCTTTCGCCCGCTGTTGATATTTATGAAGAGGCCACCGGCATTACGCTATTAGTCGATATGCCTGGTGTTGCCAAAGATAGGTTGGATGTGCGTGTCGAGGCGGATCGTTTGTTTTTAGAGGGACGAGCGGTGATTGATATTCCCGCCGGGTTCGCACTTTATCATGCCGAGGTGCACGAACCCGTCTATCGTCGGTCGTTCGTGATGGGACCGGAGCTGGATACGGCCGCCATAGACGCTAATTTGAAAGACGGCGTACTCACGCTGCGTATTCCTAGGTCGCAAGAAGCACGTCCGCGCCGGATCGAAATTAAAACATCTTGAGTAAACTGTCCGAGCTGGCGGTAGAAAACCGCGGCTCGGGCCATAAACTATTTAAGCGCGTGGCCAACAAACTGCGGAAATTCGCTAAACTGGCGGCTTCTAGCAGTGCGACTTCGGCCGCCAAGCTCAGCTCGGTAATAAAAGAATCAGCAAAAGAATCGGTCAGATTCTCGCTGGAGGCGCTTATGCCTACTTTCGATGTGGTGTCTGAAGTCGACAAACATGAACTCACCAATGCAGTCGACCAGGCTAACCGCGAACTCGCTAACCGTTTCGACTTCAAAGACTCTGCTGCTCAATTCGAGTTAGACGGCTTTGTAGTGATCCAGGCGGCGCCTTCTGCCTTTCAACTCAAGCAAATGCTAGACATTTTGCGTGGTCGGCTAAGCGCGCGTGGTATCGACACGCGTTGTATGGAGTTCGAAGAGCCCGCTACCAATGTGAGCGGGGCCCGGCAAAAGATCACTATTCGTCAGGGCATAGAGCAAGCAGTAGCAAAAAAGCTTATAGCGGCTATTAAAGGGTCTAAGCTCAAGGTGGAAGCGCAAATCAACGGCGACAAACTTCGCGTCAGCAGCAAGAAACGGGACGACTTACAAAGCGTGATCGCCTTGCTACGCAAGACCGACGTCGAATTGCCGCTGCAGTTCCAAAATTTTCGCGACTGAGCGCTCTGCGTGCGTTGACCACAATGAATGTCGAACCTCCCAACGTCCAGACAGCGCGCCTTAGCCCACCGACGATAGGCGCGCTTTTCTTCGGTTTTTTTTATTTGGGTATGACTGCCTTCGGTGGCGCCTTGCCTTTAGCGCGCCACATGGTGGTGGAGCGCCACCGATGGCTGTCGGCGCAGGAGTTTACCGATTTACTAGGTCTGTGCCAGTTTCTGCCAGGTGGCAACATCATTAATCTGGCCGTAGCGATAGGGATGAAGTCTCGCGGGGTGGTGGGCGCGGTTGCGGCGCTGATGGGGCTGATTGCCACCCCAACCGTCGTGGTGATCGCGCTGGGCATGATTTATGACCGCTATCAACATGATGCGCATGTACAGCATGTGTTTGCGGGCCTAGCTGCTGCTGCCGCAGGTTTGCTTGTCGCCATGGCGGGCAAACTCGTTTGGCCAATGCGCAAGAACCGAGCGGGCGTGGGCATTGCCATAGCTTGTGTTCTGGCGCTTGCAGTATGGCGCTTGCCGCTGGCGCTGACCATGCTGGTGTTTACGCCGCTTAGCATGCTGCTTGCCTGGAAGGGGCAACCTTGATGTCTACGCTTATTGCGCTTGGCCTTATTTTTTCCCAGCTGTCGCTGCTGGCTTTTGGCGGTGGCAACACCATCTTGCCGGAAATGCAGCGGCAAGTCGTACAAGTCCATCATTGGATGACAACCGAGGAATTCAGTGCCTTGTTCGCGCTCGCTCAAGCCGCGCCGGGCCCCAATCTAATGGTTGTGCCACTGGTGGGCTGGCACGTCGCTGGAGCATGGGGCGTGCTCGTAACTTCCATCGCCAAGTTCGGCCCATCCTCGCTAGTGGCGGTGGTCATGCTGCACCTATGGGATCGATTTAAAAATAAACCTTGGCGCGCCAAGGTACAGGCGGGGCTAATGCCGATTACGGTGGGGTTGGTTAGCGCTAGTGCAGTGCTCATGGCCGAAGCGACAACATACACTTGGCTGCTCGGTGCTATCGTGGCGAGTGTGGCGCTCCTAGCTAGCCAAACCCGTATTCACCCCCTTTTGTTGTTGGCGACTGGCGCCTTGGTTGCTCTGTTGGGTCTACGATAAGGGGAAACTGATTGATGGATTACTTAATTTCTTTGGCGCAACAGCCTGCCGCTTGGGCCGCCTTAGCGACACTTATCGTCATGGAAGTGGTGTTGGGTATAGATAACCTGATCTTTATCTCTATCCTAACCAACAAACTGCCGGAAAGGCAGCAGGCACGCGCGCGGCGTGTGGGCATCGCCCTTGCTTTGGGGCTGAGGCTAGGCTTGCTTGGGACAGTGGCTTTTATCGTTCAGTTGACTGTGCCATTGTTCAAACTCTGGGGGCATGGCTTTTCTTGGCGGGACCTTATCCTGATTGCCGGCGGCCTGTTCCTCGTCTGGAAGGCTACCAAAGAAATTCATCATCATGTTGATCCCCATCCTACAGGGGATATGTTCAATGGCAAGACTGCTACCCTCGGTTTCTCGGCCGCTATAAGCCAGATTCTGGTGCTGGACTTGGTGTTCTCCATAGATAGCATTATTACGGCAGTGGGCATGACGGAACACATACCCATTATGTTTGTGGCCGTTATTGTGGCCGTCCTTGTTATGTTGCTGGCCGCCACGCCGCTGGCTAACTTTATCCATCACAATCCGACGGTGGTCATGTTGGCCTTAGGTTTTCTTTTGATGATAGGTATGACGCTAATCGCTGAAGGCTGGGGCGCGTCGGTGCCAAAAGGATATATCTACGCCGCGATAACATTTTCTGCCGTCATCGAAGGGCTCAATATCCTAGCGCGGCGGGCCCGCCTGCGCGGACGAAGTGGTGTTACCTCGCATTAAACCGGAGCCTGCGCCACACCCTCGATTAAAACGTACGGCAAGCCGAGCGTAGAGATTTCGATCCGCGCCCGCACACCATATACCGCGGCCAGTCTGTCTGGCCGTATCACTTGTTGCGCTGGGCCGCTGGCCGTTAGCCGTCCATGCTGTAGCAGCAGCGCGCGGTCAGTGTGTCGCAAGGCAATGTTGATATCGTGTAAGGCGATGAGGGTAATGAGACCATGCTCAGCGGTTTCCCGGTGGAGTAAGTCCATCACATGAAATTGATAATTCAGATCCAGCGCCGATAAAGGTTCATCGAGCAACAACACGCGGGGTTGGCGGATAAGCGCTTGAGCTAGGCCGACCAGCTGTTTCTGCCCGCCGGATAGTTCATCCAAATAGAACAGCGCCAAATGGGCGATCCCTAATCGTCCTAGCAGGCGATGCACAGCAGCAATGTCGGCACCACCTGTTACGCTGCGCCGCGTATTGGCCGCTACCAATACCGACTCCAGCACGCGTAGATGCACGGCAGTTGGCAGCCCCTGCGGCACATAGACTAAATGTTGCCCTCGCTGGACATAGGGTGCGCGGGCCAAATCCCAAAGACCCAGGGCGATGCGACCGCGGCGCAGCGGTATTAAGCCGGCCAGTGCCTTCAACAGGGTGGATTTGCCGCTACCATTAGGGCCTAACACCGCAGTGATGCTGCCCGGTGCGATAGGGTCCATGGAAAAATCCGTAATGATTTCTCGCCTGCCATAGCCAGCCGCTAAGTCGCTAATGATTAGGTTTGCGTCGGCCGCAGCGCGGCAGGTGGAAAGCGCCATAGCTAAGATAAGGGTCGGCGCATGACCACTGACAGGAAAAAGGGGATACCTACCAAGGCAGTCACGATGCCCACAGGCAGGACCACGCCTGGCACCATATGCTTAGAGGCGACCGCGGCCAACGATAGGATAGTGGCGCCCGTCAATGCGCTACCCGGCAGATAGAAGCGGTGATCTTCACCCCATAGCCGCCGCGCAATATGGGGGGCTACTAGGCCTATGAAACCGATGGTCCCGACAAAAGCCACTGCCAGTCCAGCGAGTAGGCTGATTCGTATCAGCGCGCCTAAGCGCAACCGTTTCACATTGACCCCAAAACTGTTGGCTCGATCTTCCCCCAGGCGCAACGCTGTCAATCGCCAGGCGTTGCCCATCGCTAAAGCAAACACAAAGGTGAGGGCCACGACGAGTATGCCTATCTGGGGCCAGGTCGCACGTGACAAGCTACCCATGGTCCAAAAGATGAGGCTTTGCAGGCTTTCAGCGCTGGCCGTGAATTGCACTAGCGAAACCAGCGCGTTAAACGTAAAGACCAGGGCGATCCCAAACAGTACGATGCCGGAAGTGTTCATACCGCCCCAGCGCGTCACTAGGTCTAGCAATAGCGCACACAAGATCGCCATGAGAAAAGCATTGCCGATAAGCAGCCACTCCATGGGGAGGCCGGGGGCGCCGGTCTGCAGCACAATGGCCAACGAGGCGCCAAACGCCGCGGCCGAGGACAAGCCTAAGGTAAAGGGGCTGGCCAAGGGGTTGTTTAGCACCGTCTGCATTTCGGCGCCGGCCAAACCCAGGGCCATGCCGACGACGACGGCCATGAGGGCAGAGGGCAAGCGTATATCCCAAACGATGACGCGGGTCGTGGCGCTTGCGGCACTGGGCTTGAGCAGCGTATGCATAAGCTCAGTGAATGGCACCCCAGAAGGGCCGAGGGAAAAATCGGCGATAAAAGAGGCCGCGATAGCGGCCAAAAATAAAGCAATAAGGAATAAACGGTAGCGTAAGATGCCGCCATAGGCTTGCGCGACCGCCCGAGCGGAAGGCGCATTAAATGGCATCACTACAGCAATTGCAAACGGTTTTTAGCGGTATTTGCAGCGGGTGTGCCGGCATAGTCGCGGACGATGCGCTCTAACGTGGCTTTAGCGCCAACGCGATTGTTTAATTCTACTTGACTGCCAGCAACGACCAGCAAAGCATCGGATGCGCGAGGATGGTTAGGATTATTTTGCACCATGGCGCTCAAGCGCTGGATAGCATCCTTGAAATCTTTCAAGGCGTAGTAGCTGCTGCCTAAATAAAATTGAGCAGTGGGGGCGAGTGGGCTGTTGGGATAGCGGGTCACAAAAGCCGCTAGCGCTTCTGCTGCTTCTTTGTATTGCCCTTTGCGGAATTGGTCTAACGCGAGGTTGTAAGCAGCCTGCTCCTGCGGGTCGCCCACGGCGGCGTCAGCAGCGATGTTGGGAGTGGGTCCGGCGGCCAGCGTTGGGTTAGTCGGTTGCCGCGATTCCAGCTCAAGCTGGCCACGTAGTTGGGTCACCTCTTGTTGTAAGGCTTGCAGCTGATCCGCTAGCTGCAGGCGGGCACGCTGATTTTGCTCGTTTTGCTGCTGTATTTGCTGACGTAGATCGAGAATAGCGCGGCGCGCTTCGTCATCGGCAAAGGCCCACACGGGATGGGTGACCGCGCCTAACGACAGCCCTAAAGCCATCATAGAGATGCGTGCTGGCAAGGCTAATTTACGCATAAAAGTTTCCGGCGAAAAAGAAACGTCGGGACGGCCGGCGGACCGTCTCGACGCGGGTGAGGTTCTTGCAGTAAAGAAAGCTTACCGCAAATAAACAATATCGGCGCGGCGGTTTTCCGCAAAATCGGTTTCAGTATTGCCCATGGCCTTGGGCTTTTCCTTGCCAAGGCTAATGGCTTCAATTTGGTTATCGCTGACGCCAAGCAGGGTCATCATGCGGCGCACTGCGTCGGCCCGACGCTGGCCCAGCGCCAAGTTGTATTCGGCGCCGCCGCGCTCATCGGTATTGCCTTCGATCTTAATGCGCTGCTGCGGATGCGCTGCCAAATAACGCGCGTGCGTTTCGACTAGGTTGCGATATTGCTCAGATACCGTATAACTGTCAAAGTCGAAAAACACCGAGCGTTGCTGCGCCAGGATGCTTTGCGGATTAAAGGGATCCAATATTTGGCCGGATGTGGCCCCCAGGCCCGCACCTGCACCCTGTTGGCCGCCTTTGTCATCGAGAGGGACGGAACTGCAAGCAGCCAGGGTGGCCGCCAGAGCGGTGATAGCTAAGCTTTGGGCTATGCGCGACGTCATAATGGTTCCTTTGTAAAGAGTCACACGTGTTATCGAGTAAATGGGCCCCAGGTCGGTTCGCGTATTTCCCCGTTTAGCACCGAAAGTGTTTGCCGTACGCGACCATCGCCGGATACGCCCGCCAGCACACTGCGGCCATTCTGGATGGCGGCATACAGAACTTGCATTCCGTTGGGTGCAAAACTTGGCGATTGGTCGTCGGGGCCATTGGTCAACAGTGTTTCGGTACCGGTGGCGAGGTTCAGCGAAGCGATGCGAAACGCCCTGTCGCGCCTTGCCACGTATAGCAGGGTAGAGCCATCCGGAGAAATCCGGGGTGAAATGTTATAACTACCGTTAAAAGTTAGACGGCGTGCATCGCTACCATCCAGACCAACCTGATAAATCTGTGGTCCGCCGCTACGATCACTCGTAAAGATAAGAGAACGGCTGTCTGGCGTAAAGAGAGGTTCGGTGTCTATGCCCGCAGAACGCGTAATACGCCGCAAATTCGCGCCGCCAGAGGCGCTGATGATGTAAATTTGCGACAGTCCATCGCGGCTTAAGGCGACGGCCAGTTGGGTACCATCGGGCGACCAGGCGGGCGCACTATTGTTACCTTTAAAGTTCGCGACGGGGATGCGAGCGCTAGTGGTCAGCGTATGCACATAGACAACAGATTTGCCTGATTCAAAACTTACATAGGCCAGTTTGGTGCCGTCCGGCGACCACGCAGGGGAGATGATGGGTTCACGCGAGCGCAGCGCTACCTGAGGATTCTGGCCATCGGCATCGGCCACCTGGAGTTCATAGGTTTGGCCTTGCTTAAGTACATAAGCGATACGGGTTGAAAACACGCCGCGAACGCCGGTTATCTTTTCATAAATGCGATCAGCAATTTGATGCGCCACTCGGCGTAATTCTTGCTCGGTACCAGAGAATACGACGCCGTCGAGTTGCCCTTTTTTCACTGTGTCGGCCAGGCGATATCGTATGTCATAGCGACCGTCAGCAGTTTGGCCGATACTGCCATACGCAAGAAAATCGGCCCCTTTGCTCTGCCAATCGTCGTAGCTTATAGGCGAATCTACATTCAGGCCGGCATCCACGGCGCTAACCAAGCGAAATTGGCCCGTGCGGGTTAAGTCGGCCCGTATGACTTCTGCCAAGGCGCGGCCGTGCGTATCGTCGAGCGCGAAATCGGCAATGGCAATGGGATATTGGGTGGCGCCGGTGCCGGAAATATCCACCCGTAGTTGCGCCCAGGCAGATTGCCAGGCAAGTAGCGCGGCCAGCGCCAGTATCAGGCCAAAGCCATGCGTTCGCAGAAAGGCGACTACAGATGCTCGGCTATAGGCAGCGGTCATGGTTGGCAATCTCCTGTCAGTCATACATGCGGTAGATAACGTCAATAATTGGTTCATAGCGACCTGTCGCCGGCTTAGGGAAGGGATCGCAGCGGCGTATGCCCGTTTCGACTGCGCGGTCAAAGCCAGGGATGCCGGAGGGACTGATCAATACGATGCCCATTACTTTTCCATTAGAGCCTAACTGTACCCGGTATTGTGCGGTGGGATTGGCCGATCCGCTGCGAGGAGGGGGAGGATATGCCACGCCCGGTTGCACGCAGGCTCGAATCTTAGCGCCATAGCCGTCGTCGCGGCCGCCACCGGCTTGATTACGATCGGCGGTGCCGCCCACAATGCCGGCGGCGTCTAAGGCGTCGTTGCGGAAGGCATCTCGCAAGGCCTTATCGGCGGCTGCCTTCTTGGCAGCTGCTTCTTTGGCTTTCTTTTCAGCGGCTGCTTTTTCAGCCGCGGCTTTCTCGGTCGCGACCTGCTTTTCGGCTGCTTCTTTGGCTTTCTTTTCGGCCGCTACTTTTTCTATCGCTGCTTTCTCTGCCGCACGGCGCTGTTCTTCCAAACGCTGTTTTTCTTTCAGTTGTGCCTGTCTGCGTTCTTCTTCTAGACGCGCCTTTTCCTTAGCCGCCTCGACAGCTTGTTGTTCTTTCTGTTCCTGTTCACGCTTTTTGCGAGCTTCTTCCAGGGCGATCTCGGGCTGCGACGGTTCGCTGGTTTGTACTTTGGGCGGCGGTAGCGCTGGCGCAGGTTCGACCTGAGGTTCCGGTTGCGGTTTAGGCGGTTCGGCTTCAGCTTGAGTCTGTGGCGGGGGCGACACCGGCGAGTTGCCACTGGCCCATAGTTCAACCTGCACGGGGCCCGGATTTTGGGCGTGCCAATGCATGCCGAAGATCAGCGCTACCAGCAGCAAGAGGTGAGCCAATACGGCGAAGATCAGCGCTTTGCGGTTGTCGTGAGGCGGCGGGGCCTCGGGGACGGAATCGCGATGAGGGAATATCGATGGCGTCATGCGTTTGATTGGCCGAGTAGAGTCGGCGCGGAAAGCGCGTTAGCGTTTTTTGGCGGGTGGCATAGAGGCGCCTTGGTCCACAAGTAGACCTAAGCGGGTAACACCGCTATTGCGCAATTCATCCATGATTTTTACCACCGATTCGTAAGATACCTTGCCATCGGCGGCAATGACGACAGGTGTCTCGACGTTCATGCGCGCGCGTACTTGCGCGACGAGTTCATCCCGCGCGATAGGCTGAGGCGTGGCGCCGGCCTCGCGTAAGCGCAGGGCGATCTTGCCATCGGCGCCAATTTGCACCTCCAATGGTTTGACGGGCACCGAGGCGGCTTGGCCGACTGTAGGTAGTTCGATGAGGCCGGGTGTGATTAGCGGCGCGGTCACCATAAAAATGACCAGCAGCACGAGCATCACATCGATGTAGGGCACAACGTTAATATCGGCTTTCATGCGGCGGCCCGAGCGGCCGCTAGTGCGTACCGAGGGCATTAGCGCACCTGCCGTTGCAAAATGTTGAGGAACTCGTCGACAAAACTGTCGAAGCGGATCGCCAGCCGGTCAATGTCGTGCGTGTAGCGGTTATAGGCAACCACAGCCGGAATAGCGGCAAACAGGCCGATAGCGGTAGCGATCAAAGCCTCAGCGATGCCCGGGGCGACCGCAGCAAGGGTAGCCTGCTGCATATTGGATAGCCCCATGAAGGCATGCATAATGCCCCATACCGTGCCCAACAGGCCAATATAGGGGCTGACCGAACCCGCAGACGCCAGAAAGTTTAAGTGTGCTTCTAGGGCGTCCATTTCACGCTGGTAAGCTGCGCGCATAGCCCGACGGGGACCATCAAGTAGCGCGTTGACATCGGCGTTGGCATGCGTGCGGCGCGCCTTTAAGAATTCGGTCATGCCGGCATCGAAGATGCGGGCCAGCGCGCCTTGCTCATCACGCCGGCTGGCTACGCCCCGGTGCAGGACAGATAGGTCCCCGCCTGACCAAAAATCCTCTTCGAAACGCCGAGTCTGCGCATGCGCGCGCTTAATGGCGAATCGCTTGGCGAAGATATAAGTCCAGGAAGCGATGGAAATGCCCAACAGCAAAAGCATAATAAGTTGGACCGGTACGCTGGCATGTGTAATAAGCGTTAGCAACGACATGTCGTTGGTGACTTGCATGATTATCCCTGAATGAATTTCAGTTTGGCACGGACGGTAGCGGGTAATTCCACTGGCCGCATGGCAGTCGCATCGATACAGCAGACTTGGACGTTACCTTCGACAAGTAGTTCTTGGTCTCGTTGTATGCGCTGCACGAAGTGTATCGAAGCTCGGCCCAATCGCGCCACGCGGGTATAGATGGTAAGCAAATCGTCCAGCCGGGCGGGTTTGCGGTAGGCGATGTCTAGGGCGCGCACGACAAACAGCCTTTGCTCGATTTGGGCCAACGTCGATTGGTGGATTTCTAGGGTGCGTAGCCATTCTGTGCGAGCACGCTCGAAAAATTTTAGATAGTTAGCATAAAAAACCACCCCGCCGGCGTCTGTATCTTCATAGTAAACGCGAACGGCAAGGGCGGACTCGCTGACGTTGGAGACGATCACGATCGCATTGGGTGGGTGTAGGGTTTAAAAATCCGCTTGCGCACTGCTACAGCGTGGCCAGCTTTGTCAAAATTTGGTCCAGCGCCGTCTCTACGGGGACTTTGGTCGCCGCCGTTTCCCGGCGAGCTTGCAATTCCACCACCCCGTCGTTAAGGCCGCGCTCGCCCACTACTATCCGCAACGGCGTGCCGATAAGTTCCCACTCCGCAAACATGACGCCGGGGCGTACGTCGCGATCATCCAAGATGACGTCTAACCGGTGTGCCTTAAGCGATTCGTACAGCGTGAGCGCCACATTACGTACGGTTTCGCATTTGCCCCAGCCGACGGGGCAAATCACCACTTCAAAGGGCGCCAGCGCTCGCGGCCAAATAATGCCACGGGCATCATGATTTTGTTCGATGGCGGCGCCCACGATGCGGGTGATTCCTATGCCATAGCAACCCATTTGTAGCATGGCGGGCTTGCCGGTTTCATCCAGGAATGTGGCTTTCAAAGCGGCTGAATATTTGGTTCCTAAGAAAAATACGTGGCCCACTTCAATGCCGCGTTGGATGGCTAATGTTCCCATGCCATCCGGGGCCGGGTCGCCTTCTTTGACGTTACGTAGGTCTGCCACCTGTTCAGGTTCCGGCAGATCACGGCCCCAGTTCACACCTTGGTAGTGACAACCTTCCTGATTAGCACCGCAGACGAAATCAGCCATATTGGCCACCGTGCTATCTGCCAGCACTCGGACTGGCAAGGTAGTGCCGATGGGACCTAAATAGCCCGGCTTGCAACCAAAGTGCTTGATGATTTCGCTTTCGGTCGCGAAACGAAAGTCGTGCAGTCCAGTGAGCTTGCGTGCCTTGGTCTCGTTGAGCTCATGGTCTCCGCGCAACAAGATTAGCCACACTTCAGTCTGGTTTGGTGCCGGCTCCGTGGCTAAGACGATGGATTTGACCGTGCGTTGCAGCGGAAGATTGAGTAGCTGAGCTACATTTTCACATTTGGCCGCGCCTGGCGTCGGCGTCACACGCAGCGGCTCGCAAGCAGGGCCGCGAGCCGGGAGCAGACAGGGGGCCGCCGCCAGTTCGATGTTCGCTGCGTATTCAGACGCTGGGTTATAGACGATAAGGTCTTCGCCCGTGTCGGCGATGACCTGGAATTCGTGGCTACGAGACCCTCCAATGGCGCCCGTATCAGCCGCTACGGCACGAAACGTCAATCCTAGACGTTGGAAAATGCGTATGTACGCCTTATACATGCTGTCGTAGCTACGCTGAGCGCCAGCTTCGTCTCGGTCAAAGGAATAGGCGTCCTTCATTGTGAATTCTCGGCTGCGCATGAGGCCGAAACGAGGCCGCCGCTCGTCGCGAAATTTGGTTTGGATATGATAGAAATTAAGAGGAAGTTGTCGGTAGCTATGGATCTCATTGCGTGCAATGTCGGTGATAGCTTCCTCTGAGGTGGGCTGAAGCGCAAAATCCCGCTCGTGACGATCTTTAACGCGCACGAGTTCGGGGCCGTACTGAGCCCAACGCCCCGATTCCATCCATAGTTCGGCGGGTTGCAATACCGGCATAAGTAGCTCGATAGCGCCACAGGCGTTCATTTCCTCTCGTACTATGGCTTCCACTTTACGGATGATTTTTAGGCCCAACGGCATGTAGGTATAAACACCGCCGGCCAATTTGCGGATCATTCCAGCACGGGTCATGAGCTGATGGCTGGCGATTTCGGCTTCGGAGGGGGCTTCTTTAAGCGTGTTGATATGGTAGAGAGACGCGCGCATATTGGAAGTGGCAAGGGGAAACGTATAATCAGTGATAATTGTATTGAATTCGGTGAAGGTGGCTTATGCTCGATCGCGAAGGCTACCGCCCCAACGTCGGCATCATTCTTGTCAACGGCAAAAACGAGGTCTTTTGGGGCAAGCGTATCAGGGAACATGCCTGGCAATTCCCGCAGGGCGGCATCAAATACGGTGAAAGCCCAGTGCAGGCCATGTATCGTGAGCTCCATGAAGAAGTGGGCTTAAGGCCCGAACATGTCCGTATTTTGGGGCGTACACGTGACTGGTTGCGTTACAACGTGCCGGACCATTTTGTCCGGCGAGAGTGTCGCGGCCACTATAAAGGACAAAAGCAAATTTGGTTTTTGTTGCGCTTGGTAGGTCGTGACAACGACGTTTGTTTGCGAGCTACGCAACATCCAGAGTTCGATGCCTGGCGCTGGAGTCATTATTGGGTTCCTCTGGACGCCGTAATTGAATTCAAGCGCGAAGTCTACACCCAAGCTCTAAATGAATTGTCGGTCATTTTATTCCGGCGTCACCACGAAACTCGCTATCTGCGACAACGCATCACTGCTCAGCGGGGGACGGAAAAGCCCCAAAAAGCCGAGGAAGCGCTATTGCTAATGGAAGACGAGCGCGGTGTAGCGTCTTAGATTGGGTTGCGTTTAGCCGTTGGGTAGGTATTAATTGCGTAGGCGTTTGATTAGGCTGGATGTGTCCCAGCGGCCGCCGCCCATTTTTTGGATGTCACTATAAAACTGATCGACCTTTGCTGTGATGGGCACATGGGCGTTGTTTTTACGCGCCTCGGCCAATACCAGACCGAGATCTTTGCGCATCCAATCTACCGCAAAGCCAAAATCGAATTGGTCGTCGATCATGGTGGCGCCACGGTTTTCCATTTGCCAACTTTGGGCAGCGCCTTTGCTGATGACGGCGAGCACCCGCTTCATGTCGAGTCCAGCTGCCTGACCGAAAGCGATGCCTTCAGCTAGTCCTTGCACTATGCCAGCGATGCAGATTTGGTTGACCATTTTGGCAAGCTGGCCTGCGCCGGGTCCGCCAATGAGTGTGAGGGCAGCGGCATAGGCTTGCGCCACGGGGGCGACGATGTTAAGTACGGCCTTTTCGCCACCGCACATAATAGTGAGCGTGCCGTTTATCGCCCCTGCTTGGCCGCCTGATACCGGCGCATCGATGAAATTTAAGCCTAGCTCGGCCGCCGCGGCATGCAGTTCGCGTGCCACTTCAGCAGAAACCGTTGTATGGTCGACAAACACTGCGCCCGGCGTCATCCCAGCGAACGCGCCGTCAGCCCCCAACACTACGCTGCGCAAGTCGTCGTCGTTGCCCACGCACGCAAACACAATTTGTGCACCGATTACCGCTGCGCGAGGCGAGGCGGCGCTGCGACCGCCAAACTCAGCGGTCCAGGCCTGGGCTTTACCTGCTGTGCGGTTGTATACAGTGACATCATGGCCGGCACGGGCCAGATGACCAGCCATGGGCAAACCCATGACGCCCAACCCTAAAAAAGCCAGCTTGTGCGCAATGACGGGGTCGTAGTTTTTGGAGCCTATGGCGGCCATGCTGTGCCTCTGTTTAGTACCAAGCGTTATGGATCAAAAGCCGGCGGCGAGTCCATCGTGTCGGCTGTCGCTGGCGGCGACATACCCATCTACGGCGGGATCCCCCAGGCGCCATATAAATTGCCCGGTGCCAAAATCCATCGCAGGATGTTCGCTGCTTTGTAGTATATGGCCGCGTTGGCGCAGCGCATTCTGCGTAGCGATGGGCATACCAGGTTCGATAGATACCGACAGGCCGTCGTTCCATTTCCAGCGAAATGCATCGCAAGCGGTCTGCGGCTGCTGCTCGTGGTCCAGCATACGCACGAGTGCCTGAATGTGCCCCTGGCACTGCATATTTTCTCCCATAACGCCAAAGCTCATTACCGGTGCACTCTGATAAGAAAGAAAAGCAGGAAGAAGCACGTGCGGGGGTCGCTTGCCGCTTGCCACCACGTTTGGGTGGCCTACTTGCATGCTTAAGCAGCAACCGCGGTTTTGCAGGCTCACGCCTGTGCCGGGCACGACGATGCCGGACCCAAAGCCCATATGGTTGGATTGAACCAGGCTCACCATCATGCCGGTGCGATCAGCGACGCTGAGATAAGTGGCTCCGCCTTGCGCTGGCTGGGTGAGGACTCTCGCTCGGGCCTGGTCTTGATTTATCCGTCGCGCGCATTCGGCGAGGTAGGCCGGTTCCAGCATGTTCTGCGCCGTAAAGCCCGCCTGTTGGGTCAAGCTGGCCTCTTGTGCTTGCGCGTCTGCGCAAGCGAGCTTGGCGGCTTCTATCATGAGGTGCTGGGTATCAGCGTGGTCGGACGGTTTCGCAGCGAGGTCGAAATGCTGCAAAATACCTAATCCCATTAAAGCGGCAATGCCTTGGCCGTTGGCGGGCAACTGATGCAAGGTATAGCCGCGGTAGTGCTGGCTAATGGGAGTGACCCACTGTGGCGCGTAATTGCGTAGATCTGATAGCGCCAGGCTCGCTTCATGGGCTTGAGCATGGGCGACCAGCTTATGGGCAGTTTCTCCTTCATAGAAGTCGCGGCCGCTGCTCGCAGCAATACGCTTGAAAGTGTCAGCCGCGCCACGTAGAACAAAATGCTCGCCCACTTGCGGGGGGCGACCGCGCGGCAAAAAGTGTTCGGCAAAACCCGGTAGGGGATACAGCGCATCCGCCTGGGCGGCCCATTTATATTGAAGCATCGTGGACACGATGTAGCCGCGTTCTGCATATTCAATGGCGGGCGCTAAAACGTGCTCAAAGGTAAGACGGCCTAATTTTTGGTGTAGCGCGGCCCAGCCTGCAATGCATCCAGGCACGGTGACGCTATCCCATCCTCGGACCGGTATGCTGCCTTGGTGCTTGCGCTTGAAGTAGTCGGTATTCCACGCAGCAGGCGCAGCACCGGCGGCGTTGAGTCCG
This sequence comes from Hydra viridissima, assembly GCA_014706445.1. NCBI lineage: Eukaryota > Metazoa > Cnidaria > Hydrozoa > Anthoathecata > Hydridae > Hydra > Hydra viridissima. The sequence goes on along the minus strand of QPEY01000524.1, from coordinate 2,043,026 downwards.
TGTAGTCGCGCGCCGTCCCAAACAATAGCGAGGCAGTCAGCGCCTAAGCCGTTGCTGACGGGTTCGGTCAGGGTAAGCGTCGCCGCGGCCGCTATGGCGGCGTCTACCGCATTGCCACCTTGGGCCAAAATACGCAACCCTGCTTGCGTCGCCAAGGGTTGCGAAGTGGCGACGACATTGCATGCGAACACCGGTTTGCGCGGTATGGAGTAGGGGTTGTTCCAGTCAAAGCGCATGGTGGTAAGGATATTCGGGTAAACCCGCAGCTTACCGTAGTCGCATAGATTGGGGAACAAATATTATCGTTTTGTAGTCTACAGTTGCATTCGGCCCACCCCTAGGGTAACGGTGCTAGTGCTGTTTGCCGCTTTTTGCGAATCGACGGTAGCGCGACCATGACGACGAGCAGCGCGGCGAGACCCAACAGCATGGCTGATAAGGGCCGCGAGACCAAGATGGAAAAATCGCCGCGCGATAACAGCAGGGCGCGCCGCAAGTTTTCTTCCATTAGAGGGCCGAGTACCAAGCCGAGGAGCAGGGGGGCACCTTCACATTTCAACTTAGCCCATACGTAGCCAAGGGCGCCGAAAACCACCGTAAGATAAATATCGAAGGTGCTGTAGTTAAGCGTGTATACGCCTATCGTGCAAAACACCAGCACCGCTGGGAACAGCAGACGGTAAGGGACTTTTAGCAGCTTAACCCACATGCCGATTAGGGGCAGATTCAGTACCACTAGCATAAGGTTGCCAATCCACATAGAAGCGACGAGACCCCAGAACAGGTCGGGATGGCTGCTGATGACCTGCGGACCGGGCTGGATGTTATGAATAGTCATAGCGCCCACCATCAGCGCCATCACGGCGTTGCTAGGAATTCCCAGCGTTAATAACGGAATAAACGACGTTTGCGCGGCCGCATTATTAGCCGATTCCGGACCAGCCACCCCTGCCGGATGGCCTTTACCAAAGCGCTCGGGATGCTTAGAAAGTTTTTTTTCTAACGTATAGGAAGCAAACGAGGACAGCACGGCGCCGCTACCGGGCAAAATACCTAGGAGTGAGCCTAGGCTGGTGGCGCGTAAGACGGCCGGATAAGCTTCTTTAAACTCTTGTTGATTGGGGTATAGCGGACCGATTTTATCGGTGACATCGAGGCGATTTTCCTTCTGTTCCAAGTTGATCATAATTTCGGCAAAACCAAACATGCCCATAGCGACGGTGGCAAAATCAATGCCGTCTTGCAGCGCGGGAATGCCAAAGTCATAACGGATCATGCCTGAGTTAACGTCGGTCCCCACCATGCCGAGCAGCAGGCCAACAATGACCATGCAAATGGCTTTCGGCAAGGAGCCCGAAGCCAGCACCACAGCGCCTACCAGGCCCAGGCACATCAAAGAAAAGTATTCTGCCGGCCCAAACTTGAAAGCGATCGCAGCCAGGGGGGGCGCGAAAGCCGCGAGTAGTACGGTTGCCATGCAACCGGCAAAAAAGGAGCCTAGTGCAGCAATAGCGAGGGCGGCACCGGCGCGGCCATTGCGTGCCATCTGGTGACCGTCGAGCACTGTGACCACCGCCGATGCTTCGCCGGGGAGCGCCATCAGTATGGCGGTGGTGGAACCCCCATACTGTGCACCGTAATAAATCCCGGCAAGCATGATAAGACCCGCCGTGGGCGGTAACGCGTAGGTAAGAGGCAGCAGCATGGCAATGGTGGGTAGGGGTCCGATGCCTGGAAGCACGCCTATCAACGTGCCCACTGCGCAACCCACCAGAGCATAAAAGAGATTTTCAGGCGTACATGCTACCGAAAAGCCCAGCAGCAGGTGATTCAATAATTCCATGACCCGTCTGGCCTTTAGCCTATGTTAAGAAAAGATGGCCACAGCGGAAAAATCAGTCCCAAGCCTTTTATGAATGCCAGATAGACGAACATCACCAGGAAAATGGCATTGGCCAACGCGGCTTTCCAGCCAAATTGATGGCTGGCCAAACTGCTTACGATGACCAGGATAAACACCGACAAAAATACACCCAGCAATGTCAGCAGAAAGCCATATAGCACTACGGAGCCCAAGACTAAAAACCCGATACGCCAATCGAACTTATCGATGTGCGTGTTGTCTGCTTTTTTAGCGAAGGAGCCGAGCAGGACGATGGCGCCCATGATGGCCAAAATAATCCCTAGGCAGAAAGGAAAATAACCGGGTCCCATATGGCCCGCGGTACCTGTCTGATAATTGCCGGCCTGCCAAGCAAATGCGAGTCCAAAGGCGATAAATATTAGTCCAGACCATAAGTCCTGTCGGTTGCGTAGCCGCATGAGGGCGTGGCTCCTAGTCACAATAAATGGAAAGATGGTAATAAAAGAGGTCTTATGCCATGCAAACTCTGCAAAATCAATTTACACCTGCGTTTTTACGTAAAGCTGACATCCTCTGCTCCATGATGACGATAAGAAATGGAGGAGCGAGCGAACCAACGTCCTGGTCTCTAAAGGATGGTTTACGATAGCGCCATGCTGCAAGATTTAGAGCAACTCGCCGCCCGTCTTGGGCAATTAGTGCAACGTACCCGGCAACTGCATGCCGAGCGTGATACGTTGCGGCTGCGTCTCCAAGAAGCCGCCACTGAGCAGCGCGTCCTGCAGCAACGCTGTGTCAACTATGAGGCCGAATTGCAGACTTTACGTGGCCAGTTGCAAAAAAATGGCGCGGCGGCAAATTTGCTAGAGCAGGCCCAGCAAATCGAAAGCAGTCTGCGCGATGAACTGGCGCGCGAATCAGCTCAACGGCAAGCCATAGAAGTAAAACTAAGCGCTTGTGAAGCCGAATGGCAACAGCGGCAGAATGCCCAAGACATGGATCTGCAGCGCCTGCGGGCGGCGGCAATGGCCGCGCGCGAGCGTATAGAAATTGTATTGGCGCGACTTCCGGGCGCAACGGCGGCAGATCCACAAGCAGGAGAACCCTACTAATGGAACGGGTGGATGTCACCATACTGGGGCGCAGCTATTCTTTGGCCTGTTCTGTCGAAGAAAAGCCCGCACTGCTTGCCGCTGTGCACTATGTCGATCAGCGCATGCTGCACATTCAAGGCAGCGGTAAAGTGTCGAGTAACGAGCGCATAGCAGTCATGGCGGCATTGCAGGTGGCTGGCGAGCTATTGACCCTGAAGGCACCCGATGGACCGTTTGGCGGTTTGGCGGTAGGGGAAGTCAAACGTAGAATTGATGAGATGAATTCCCTGCTGGACGAGGCGTTATCTGGACAAGAAAAATTGCTGTAAGTTGTTTGGCGACCGATCTGTTCAAGCGTAGAATAAGTCATGGTTTTAGACTCAACCTGCTTTTAGGACTCCAAGGACTTCAGCCTTTTAGTCCCGGCTTTATTGGCCGGTTTTGTTATTTTTAGTTTTTCCCTGCCGTGTTCGTGACTTGGCCATATATTCTCTGAACCTATGCTTTATGGCATATAGGTTGCGAGAGTGTAGGGCTGGAGCGATCGTCTCTTGCAGACGAACCCAATGCTCTGCGAAACGCGACCACCTTGAACCTAAAGGTTCGAGATGCCGGCCTTGACGGCACAGGCGGGGCCTCTATGCCAGCGGGCCTGCCTTAGCGCAGGTCCGCTCTGAACTCGCCGAAGTCGCTAAGGAATTCCATGTTTAGACCCTCTCTCAAACGGTTTGCATACCGGGCCAATATTTTGGGTATAGCAGCGGCTTTAGCAGTTGTCGCAATAGCCGCCCAAACGGCATTTGGTCAGTCGCAGCAGGCTGCGAAGGCCACCGATACAGGGGCTGCAGTCTTGACTCAGCCTCCTGAAATGACTTTGCAAGCTGCCGCCTCGACCAAAGTCAAGCAGGATACGGTTCGTATTACGCTGGCTGTCGACATTCAAGCGCAAGATCAGCCTACGGCTGGTAAAAAGCTTTCGGCTGTGCTTGAAGACGTCATGAAGGAAGCCAAGGGCCTGAAAAACGTTGACGCCCGTACGGGCGCCTACAACGTTTGGCCCGCCACCAATGCCAACAATAAAATCGTAGGCTGGCGTGGACAGGGCCATATTGTGCTTGAGTCTAAAGACTTCCAGGCGGCCGCCGCTTTAGCGGCCGCAGTTGGCAATAAAGCCGCCATTTCGAATATTGATTTCTTTCTTTCGCGCGAAGGCCGCGAGGCGGAAGAACAAAAGCTGCTTACTCAAGCGGCGGAGGCATTTCGTGAAAGAGCGCTTGCTGCAGCCAGCGCTTTTGGTTTTTCCGGTTATCGTTTGAATAAGCTGGAACTAGGGGGTGGCAACGGTTCGGAGTCGGTGGCCGCCAACGCGATGACCCGTATGATGGCCGCCTCGCCTATGACAGATAAAGGCGTCAGTGCTGATCCCACGGTTCCTTTGCAAGCCGGCGAGGTTAGCGTGAGTGTCGAGGTTAGCGGGAAGATTTTTTTGCAGTAAACGCGAAAATGCCCATCCCGAGCAGCACCATGGGCAGGGACAGCCACTGTCCCATACTCAAGCCTCCAGCGAGCAGCCCTAGAAAGCTATCCGGTTCTCGCGTGAATTCGACTAAAAATCGAAACGTGCCGTAGCCGATCAGGAAGGCAGCGCTCACCTGGGCGGTAGGCCGCGGCTGGCGAGAGAACCACCACAGTAGGGCGAATAATGCTAACCCTTCTAGTCCCATTTCATACAATTGGGACGGATGACGAGGTATATCGTCGCCAGCTTGGGGAAAAACCATGCCCCAAGGCAAGTCCGTAGGACGGCCCCACAATTCACCATTAATAAAGTTACCTATTCTGCCCGCCGCTAGGGCCAACGGAATAAGGGGCGCGATAAAATCAGTGAGGACCAAAAATGGCAGGCGCCGTTTGCGGGCGAACAAATACATGACTAGGATGACGCCGACGAGCCCCCCATGAAACGACATGCCGCCTTGCCACAAATACAGGATCTCTACAGGGTGCGCAAAATACTGCGAAGGCTGATAGAACAGGGCGTAGCCCAATCTGCCCCCCCCAACTACCCCCAGCACACTGTAAAAGATTAAATCTTCCAGGTTGCGTACCGTTAGCGCAGAAGTAGGGTTCTGCCGGATGCGGTAGCGGCCTAGGCCATATACCAGGGCGAAACCGACTAAGTACATTAAGCCGTACCAGTGCACGGCTAGCGGACCAATACGTAGGGCGATGGGGTCGAATTGAGGATACTGCAGCATGTTGGCCCGGACATAAATATAAGATGGCCGATAATAACCGGCGATTGCTGTCGTTGACGCCGCTTGCTATTTGCGTCGCCATCATCGATGTGCTTAGTCGACAGGAGCTACACTGTGTTGTTTCACCAAGCTTTCTTTCATACGTCGCGTGGCGCGTTAACGCACCTCGCTTTATCGGCCACCCTCCTCACCCTCCTTTTAGTGGGCCGTTTGGCGGCGGCGCAGCCTACCGGCGCTGCACTTGCGCAGGCGAAAAATTGCCTGGCTTGTCATCAAATCGACGTTAAGCGCATCGGGCCGCCGTTTCGCAGTGTGGCGCAACGCTACGGCGCGCAGGAAGGCGTGGCAGATTATCTCGCCCGGGTTGTGCGCCAGGGCGGACGAGGGGCGTGGGGCGTGATTCCTATGCCCGCGCAGTCGCACGTGAGTCCGACCGAGGCCAAGGCCTTGGTCGAGTGGATACTCACACTCAAGCCCTCGGTTGAACCTTGACCATCGCGCCGGCTTTTCAAGGAGCATCAGGGTGGAAGAACGATCTTCTCAAGGGAATGAAGTCGCTATACTGGGCGGCGGCTGTTTTTGGTGTTTAGAGGCCGTCTTCACCGGCTTGGCAGGTGTCGTCAGCGTATTGCCCGGATATAGTGGGGGCCATGTTGCGTCTCCCACGTATGAACAAGTGGGCGGCAAACAAACCGGCCATATAGAAGTCGTACGGGTGGAATTTGATTCGGCTCAGCTCTTGTTTACAGATCTACTGCGGGTATTTTTCGTAACGCACGACCCCACCACACCAGGGCGGCAGGGCAACGACATCGGCCCGCAATACGAATCGGCCATTTTTTGGCAAACCGAAAGCCAGCGTCAGCAAGCTGAGCAAATCATCACTGAGATCGAGGCACAAAAGGTCTACAGTACGCCCATCGTTACACGTGTTTTGCCGCCTGCCCGTTTTTGGCCAGCTGAAGCCTATCACCGCAACTACTTCGCGTTGCATCCAGACCAAGCTTACTGTCAGTTTGTCATTGCGCCTAAGGTGGCGAAGTTTCGCCAGCAATTCGCCAATCGCCTAATTTCCTAAGCCCTTCTAAGTTGACAGCCCTTAAGAATTTCTTCATAATTTTAGTCTTTGCCGCTTTTTGGGCGGAGTTGTTCTTTAACAATTTAAGCAACCGATAAGTGTGGGCGCTTGGTACGTGCGCCTGATGCTAGATTTTGGCTTTTTGTGGTTTTTGAATAAAAGGCTAAGGTTGGTGTTAGGCCGAGCGCAAGTAGGAATAAAAGGGTACCGAAAAAGGGTACCGAGCAGTACCGAGCTGCTCACGCGAAGCGAAAGGAAAGAACTTGGATAGAGTTTCTATCCGGGGGACCTAAAGCTTTTGAGTGAGGAGCGCAGAGATTGAACTGAAGAGTTTGATCCTGGCTCAGATTGAACGCTAGCGGGATGCCTTACACATGCAAGTCGAACGGCAGCACGGACTTTGGTCTGGTGGCGAGTGGCGAACGGGTGAGTAGCGTATCGGAACGTGCCCAGTAGCGGGGGATAACTACGCGAAAGCGTAGCTAATACCGCATACGCCCTAAGGGGGAAAGCGGGGGATCGCAAGACCTCGCACTATTGGAGCGGCCGATATCGGATTAGCTAGTTGGTGGGGTAAAGGCCTACCAAGGCGACGATCCGTAGCTGGTTTGAGAGGACGGCCAGCCACACTGGGACTGAGACACGGCCCAGACTCCTACGGGAGGCAGCAGTGGGGAATTTTGGACAATGGGGGCAACCCTGATCCAGCCATTTCGCGTGTGCGATGAAGGCCTTCGGGTTGTAAAGCACTTTTGGCAGGGAAGAAAGGGCTTAGGTCAATAGCCTAGGTTGATGACGGTACCTGCAGAATAAGCACCGGCTAACTACGTGCCAGCAGCCGCGGTAATACGTAGGGTGCGAGCGTTAATCGGAATTACTGGGCGTAAAGGGTGTGTAGGCGGTTCGGAAAGAAGGATGTGAAATTCCAGGGCTTAACCTTGGGACGGCATTTTTAACTACCGGGCTAGAGTGTGTCAGAGGGAGGTGGAATTCCGCGTGTAGCAGTGAAATGCGTAGAGATGCGGAGGAACACCGATGGCGAAGGCAGCCTCCTGGGATGACACTGACGCTGAGGCACGAAAGCGTGGGGAGCAAACAGGATTAGATACCCTGGTAGTCCACGCCCTAAACGATGTCAACTAGCTGTTGGGGTTTTATAGCCTTGGTAGCGCAGCTAACGCGCGAAGTTGACCGCCTGGGGAGTACGGTCGCAAGATTAAAACTCAAAGGAATTGACGGGGACCCGCACAAGCGGTGGATGATGTGGATTAATTCGATGCAACGCGAAAAACCTTACCTACCCTTGACATGGACGGAATCCTAAAGAGATTTAGGGGTGCTCGCAAGAGAACCGTCACACAGGTGCTGCATGGCTGTCGTCAGCTCGTGTCGTGAGATGTTGGGTTAAGTCCCGCAACGAGCGCAACCCTTGTCATTAGTTGCTACGCGAGGGCACTCTAATGAGACTGCCGGTGACAAACCGGAGGAAGGTGGGGATGACGTCAAGTCCTCATGGCCCTTATGGGTAGGGCTTCACACGTCATACAATGGTTGGGACAGAGGGTAGCCAACCCGCAAGGGGGAGCCAATCCCGTAAACCCGATCGTAGTCCGGATCGCAGTCTGCAACTCGACTGCGTGAAGTCGGAATCGCTAGTAATCGCGGATCAGCATGTCGCGGTGAATACGTTCCCGGGTCTTGTACACACCGCCCGTCACACCATGGGAGTGGGTTTTACCAGAAGTCGTTAGCCTAACCGCAAGGGGGGCGATGACCACGGTAGGATTCATGACTGGGGTGAAGTCGTAACAAGGTAGCCGTATCGGAAGGTGCGGCTGGATCACCTCCTTTCAGAGTAAGTGTGCTGTGTATCAAGTGTCCACGCTTATCGGTTGTTTGAGTGCGTTGCTAGAAAAGGATGGCCAAGGGTAAGGCCTTAGCGGGTCTGTAGCTCAGTAGGTTAGAGCACCGTCTTGATAAGGCGGGGGTCGTTGGTTCGAGGCCAACCAGACCCACCATCGTGCAGGGTTTGCATGTTGGAGAGACTGGGGGTGTAGCTCAGCTGGGAGAGCGCCTGCTTTGCAAGCAGGAAGTCATCGGTTCGAACCCGTTCACCTCCACCAAGGGTTTTCTGGCAACGGATGGATCTTTAACAAAGTGGAAGAAGCACAACGAAAAGGTACGCATTGCGTTGCCCAGGGATGGGTAATGGAATGGGTACAGGGTTGTGATTGCAATGAAGTAGAAGGCACAAACGGCAACGCGCGTTTCTATAGTCTTTAGTGTTATAGGATCAAGCGAGTAAGTGCATACGGTGGATGCCTAGGCGATCACAGGCGAAGAAGGACGTGGTAGCCTGCGAAAAGCTGCGGGGAGCTGGCAAACGAGCATTGATCCGCAGACCTCCGAATGGGGAAACCCACCGCGCAAGCGGTATCCCTGGTTGAATCCATAGACCAGTGGAGGCGAACTGGGCGAACTGAAACATCTCAGTAGCTCGAGGAAAAGAAATCAACCGAGATTCCGAAAGTAGTGGCGAGCGAAATTGGAAGAGCCTGTACGTTGTAGCATGTGGAATAGTCAAACGGACTGGAAAGTTCGGCCATAGCAGGTGATAGCCCTGTAGACGAAATTCTGGATGTGGAACTAAGCGTACGAGAAGTAGGGCGGGACACGTGAAATCCTGTTTGAAGATGGGGGGACCATCCTCCAAGGCTAAATACTCGTGATCGACCGATAGTGAACCAGTACCGTGAGGGAAAGGCGAAAAGAACCCCGGAAGGGGAGTGAAATAGATCCTGAAACCGTATGCATACAAACAGTAGGAGCCTCACTTGTGGGGTGACTGCGTACCTTTTGTATAATGGGTCAGCGACTTACATTCAGTGGCAAGCTTAACCGAATAGGGCAGGCGTAGCGAAAGCGAGTCCGAATAGGGCGCAATAGTCGCTGGGTGTAGACCCGAAACCAGATGATCTATCCATGGCCAGGTTGAAGGTACGGTAACACGTGCTGGAGGACCGAACCCACTCGTGTTGAAAAACGAGGGGATGAGCTGTGGATAGGGGTGAAAGGCTAAACAAATCTGGAAATAGCTGGTTCTCTCCGAAAACTATTTAGGTAGTGCCTCAAGTATGACTGCGGGGGGTAGAGCACTGTTATAGCTAGGGGGTCATGGCGACTTACCAACCTATGGCAAACTCCGAATACCCGCAAGTTGAGCTTGGGAGACAGAGCACCGGGTGCTAACGTCCGGACTCAAGAGGGAAACAACCCAGACCGCCAGCTAAGGTCCCGAATTATCGCTCAGTGGGAAACGAAGTGGGAAGGCCTAGACAGTCAGGAGATTGGCTTAGAAGCAGCCATTCTTTAAAGAAAGCGTAATAGCTCACTGATCGAGTCGTCCTGCGCGGAAGATGTAACGGGGCTCAAGCGATAAACCGAAGCTGCGGGTGTGTACTTTGGTACACGCGGTAGGAGAGCGTTCTGTAAGCCTGTGAAGGTGGCTTGTAAAGGCTGCTGGAGGTATCAGAAGTGCGAATGCTGACATGAGTAGCGATAAAGGGGGTGAAAAGCCCCCTCGCCGTAAGTCCAAGGTTTCCTGCGCAACGTTCATCGGCGCAGGGTGAGTCGGCCCCTAAGGCGAGGCAGAGATGCGTAGCTGATGGGAAGCTGGTTAATATTCCAGCACCGTCGTACAGTGCGATGGGGGGACGGATTGTGGAAAGTCATCAGGGTGTTGGAAGTCCCTGTTGCTGCATTGTAGAGTGCACTTAGGCAAATCCGGGTGCGCAGCTCAAGGGTGTGGCACGAGCAAGGTTCGTCCTGCGAAGTGACTGGAAGTGGTTCCAAGAAAAGCCTCTAAGCGTTTCAGCTGTACGCGACCGTACCGCAAACCGACACAGGTGGACGGGATGAATATTCTAAGGCGCTTGAGAGAACTCAGGAGAAGGAACTCGGCAAATTGATACCGTAACTTCGGGAGAAGGTATGCCCTGTTAGTGTGAGGCGCTCACCGCGCTGGAGCATGAAGGGGCCGCAGAGAATCGGTGGCTGCGACTGTTTATTAAAAACACAGCACTCTGCCAAGACGCGAAGTCGACGTATAGGGTGTGACGCCTGCCCGGTGCCGGAAGGTTAAGTGATGGGGTGCAAGCTCTTGATCGAAGCCCCGGTAAACGGCGGCCGTAACTATAACGGTCCTAAGGTAGCGAAATTCCTTGTCGGGTAAGTTCCGACCTGCACGAATGGCGTAACGATGGCCACACTGTCTCCTCCTGAGACTCAGCGAAGTTGAAATGTTTGTGATGATGCAATCTACCCGCGGCTAGACGGAAAGACCCCATGAACCTTTACTGTAGCTTTGCATTGGACTGTGAACCGGCCTGTGTAGGATAGGTGGGAGGCTTAGAAGCGTGATCGCTAGATTGCGTGGAGCCGCCCTTGAAATACCACCCTGGTTTGTTTGCGGTTCTAACCTTGGCCCGTGATCCGGGTTGGGGACAGTGCATGGTGGGCAGTTTGACTGGGGCGGTCTCCTCCTAAAGAGTAACGGAGGAGTTCGAAGGTACGCTAGGTACGGTCGGAAATCGTGCTGATAGTGCAATGGCATAAGCGTGCTTGACTGTGAGACGGACAAGTCGAACAGGTGCGAAAGCAGGACATAGTGATCCGGTGGTTCTGAATGGAAGGGCCATCGCTCAACGGATAAAAGGTACTCTGGGGATAACAGGCTGATACCGCCCAAGAGTTCATATCGACGGCGGTGTTTGGCACCTCGATGTCGGCTCATCTCATCCTGGGGCTGTAGCCGGTCCCAAGGGTATGGCTGTTCGCCATTTAAAGAGGTACGTGAGCTGGGTTTAAAACGTCGTGAGACAGTTTGGTCCCTATCTGCCGTGGGCGTTGGATACTTGACGGAGCCTGCTCCTAGTACGAGAGGACCGGAGTGGACGTACCGCTGGTGTACCGGTTGTCATGCCAATGGCATCGCCGGGTAGCTACGTACGGAAGAGATAACCGCTGAAGGCATCTAAGCGGGAAACTCGTCTGAAGATTAGGTATCCCGGGGCCTAGAGCCCCCTGAAGGGTCGTTCGAGACCAGAACGTTGATAGGTCGGGTGTGTAAGCGCAGTAATGCGTTGAGCTAACCGATACTAATTGCCCGTGCGGCTTGATCCTATAACACTGCAGACTGGAAAATACCCCCATAAAGGGTAAACGCCCTGCCGTTTTGACGCCTGAACTTCGCAAACCAACCCTGCGCGTTGGCTTCTTCCTCAATCGCTGTGCCGCAGCCCCTGCAGGCACGCACCCCTTTATGCCTGACGACCATAGCAAGGTGGGCCCACCCCTTCCCATCCCGAACAGGACCGTGAAACGCCTTTGCGCCAATGATAGTGGACGTACGTCTGTGAAAGTAGGTCATCGTCAGGCTACTCTATAAAAAACCCCCCACCAGTCTAAACCAGTGGGGGGTTTTGCTTTTAGGGTGTTAGGCTAAACCTTCCTCATACTTTTACGAATTTACAAGCTTTAAGTAATTTATTAGCCCGTATGCACGGGCTAGGTTTCAAACTTTTTTCAAGCCCGGACGCTGATTGGCTTCGGCATACATTCAAATGGATCGGGCGTAGAGCTACGGTTTGATCCCGTCGCCAGGACGGTATCGACGTCTACATTCTTATTCTTCGATTGAGCCTTATAGGCAGCGATCATTTTGGGCGTGATGTTTTCTGGATAAATATGGGGGTGGTCGTCCTTGACCGCCTTCCAGACGTTTATCGTATCGGCGAACCCATTACTTTCCAGACCAAGATCGCCACCGCCTGTACTGAATGCAGAGTAGGCGATTTCTTCCGGATTTTTACCGGATTTAACGAGCTGCTCGTAGCCGACGTTAAGAGCGCCATATTTGTATACGTTGCGCAAAGCGATGCCTATGCGTCCGAGTGTAGAAGTTTCCTCTTGGTGCTTTTCTTTAATGGCAGTGCGGACTTCAAAGGCTTCGCGGGCTAATCCTTCCCCAAAGCATTGCTCTTGGGCATGAAAACTGGCGAACTTGTCCTTAAACTCCGTTTCATACGCTGCGCTGATTTGGACGTTATAGCTGGCACGGATTTCTTTATTGCTTTTCGTCTTGACTGGCGCATCAGTGGCTTGCTGTTGGGTATCGGTGTTCGATGGCTGGCTGTCGGCGGCCTGGGCTTGGTTGTTGAAGAAGGAAGCGTAGGCGTCGATAAGATTTGTAGAAAGGGAAGCAAACATTTTGAGTATTAAGAAATGAAGTAAGTGATAAGGTGATGTGAGGTACTGATATGAAGCACCTATATTGAGTAACACGAAGAAATTTTTGGTTCCTTCTGATGCGCTGCTTGCTCATGTTATCGGGGCACAACGTGAGTACCCGACTTGTAGAGCTAGCAGTTTCTTTTAAGAGCGACGAAGGATTATTTGACGCCCATAGGTGCGTAGATGATTAGGCCGCGGCGCTAAGGCGCGGTGATCAAAAAGTCAGTATCTGGTGGTCTGATCTCCTCATATTCGCTTAGATGTTGGCCAATGTCGCTATGCCAGCAATCGGTTCATGCTGTAATAATCGACAATAATTTAACGACGGAAGGGGTCCAAACTTTAGCGTCCCACCTTTAGTGTGCTAGTTGATGTGTGACTATATGAAGCGGTGGCGTCGAGCGCATAAATGCGATGAGGCCCTGCGTCGGAAGTGAGGTAGCAGCAGATTGATGAGCGCTGATTATTAGGGTTTGTCTGGAAAGCACAAAGCGCATAAAAGTGGCACGAAGCTTGCTAAAATTAAATTTAAGTTGCGACTTATCGCAGCGAACAAGGAACATCAAAACATAATGCTCGGCAGCCCTGCGGCTGTGCCCGTAGGGGAAACGAGCGCTGGTGGAGACAACCCCCATGATCGACGTGGACCAGGGCGCTCACGCGCCTACGCACAAGCCTAAGTTTTATCAAATCCTCTATGTGCAAGTGCTGTTTGCCATTCTCGTGGGTGTACTACTGGGCTATTTCAAGCCCGAACTAGGTGAGTCCATGAAGCCGTTGGGGGACGGCTTTATCAAGCTGGTTAAGATGATCATCGCTCCGGTGATCTTTCTGACCGTCGCGAGCGGCATTGCTGCGATGGGCGATCTAAAAAAGGTAGGTCGAGTCGCCGGCAAGGCGCTACTGTATTTTTTGGTGTTTTCTACGCTAGCCTTATTTGTCGGCATGCTCGCTAGCCATATCGTGCAGCCCGGCGCCGGACTGCACATCGACCCAGCCAGCCTGGATCATAAAACCGTGGCCAGCTACGTGAATCAGGCCCACGACGCCACCGTGACGGGATTTTTGCTTAATGTGATTCCTACCACAATAGTCAGCCCCTTTGTCAGCGGCGATATTCTCCAGGTATTGTTCGTCGCGGTCTTGTTCGGGATTGCGTTGGCAATGGTGGGCGAACGTGGCAAGCCCGTGCTGAATTTCATTACGGCGCTATCCCAGCCTGTCTTCAAGCTGGTGGGCATTCTTATGAGGGCCGCGCCTGTTGGTGCATTTGGGGCCATGGCTTTCACCATAGGCGAATATGGCATCAAATCGGTGCTTAACCTAGCCATGCTGGTAGCCACCTTCTACCTTACCTCTCTCTTATTTGTATTAGTAGTATTGGGTTTGGTGGCTCGCTATAACGGCTTTTCCATCATTAAGTTGATGCGCTACATCCGCGAGGAGCTGCTGCTCGTCCTAGGCACCAGTTCTTCCGAGGCGGCCCTGCCTACGCTCATGCAAAAGATGGAACGTGCTGGCTGTTCAAAGTCGGTCGTTGGCCTAGTCGTGCCGACCGGCTATTCGTTCAATTTAGACGGCACTAATTTGTATATGACGATGGCGGCGCTTTTTATCGCTCAAGCCTGTGATATTCCGCTGTCGTTCAGCGATCAATTGTTGCTGCTTCTCGTAGCGATGCTTAGCTCTAAGGGAGCGGCGGGAGTAACGGGCGCTGGCTTTATTACTTTAGCTGCCACACTATCGGTGGTGCCGGCGGTACCCGTGGCGGGCATGGCCCTGATTCTGGGCGTGGACCGCTTCATGTCTGAGTGTCGCGCGCTTACTAATCTAATCGGCAATGCGACGGCAGCAATTGTCGTCGCGCGTTGGGAAGGCGAGCTTGATCGCGACCACTTAAACACAGCGTTGAATGCTGTACCTCCCACGTTAGACGATGTCGAGGTGCCCCTCCCAGAGCCTGTGCCCAGCCTTAGTCAAAGTTCAGGATTAGGGCTATTGCGCTAACGACTTAGGGAATCAGCATTCCAGCTTGCGTCAGAAGTTTTGCAGTTTCAAAGAGGGGCAGGCCCATCACCCCCGTATAGCTGCCGTGGATATGTTCAATAAAAACTGCGGCCAGACCCTGTATGCCATAAGCGCCAGCCTTGCCGTAAGGCTCATCCGTGTCGCAATAGCGTTCTAATTCGTGGCGCGACATCGCGCGCATGTAGACTTGTGTGACCGATACTTCTTCGTGCAGTTGCCCAGCTATGCACAGCACCACGGCGGTGCGTACTTCATGCTGGGTGCCGGCCAGGGCCGAAAGCATGCAGATCGCTTCCTCGCGGCCGGCCGGTTTGCCCAGCACCTGGCCGTTTAAAACGACGGTCGTGTCGGCCGCGAGAATCGGTAGCGGCGGCATGGCCTGCGCATGCATCCAACATTGGCCCCGCTGGGCTTTTTCCCGAGCGGTACGCAAGACATACTCGGCGGCACTTTCCTGAGGATACTGCGGCTCATCGTCGCCTGGCGGCGGTGGCACCAGCAGCACTTCGTGGCAAACGCCGATCTGCGCTAACAATTGGCGTCGGCGCGGGCTAGCCGATGCCAAATAAAGGGAAGACTTGCCCATGGTTTTAGGCATGGTTTAGCGGAATAAAATTATGGCCGATGATAAGGGTGATGAGTCATGATGGTCCAAGCCCGGTAAAGCTGTTCTGCCAGTACCACGCGGACCATGGCGTGCGGCAAAGTGAGCGACGAGAGCCGAAGCTGGTCGGCGCATGAAGCTTTAAGCATGCTATCTAACCCATCGGGGCCGCCCACCAGAAATGCGACGCTCTGACCGTAGGTGCGCCATTCTTGCAATTTTTGCGATAGCGCCATAGTGGTCAAGTCGCGTCCGCGTTCGTCCAAGGCTAGACGCAAAGTGCCGGCGGGCACCGCCGATTCTATGCGTCGGGCTTCCGCCGCCATCATCTGCGCGGGCGTCTTACCGGTGGTGCGACGCTCAGGCGGGATTTCGCACAAGTGTAGTGCGCAATCAGCAGGCAGGCGTTTGGCGTAGTCTTTCCATGCTATATCCACCCAGTCTGGCATGCGGTGGCCGACGGCGACAACAGTAAGCTTCAATGTTTTCAGCCTACAGAATTGCCGTAGTCGTAGTCGTGGTTGGGGTTGGCGTGAGACACGGGCTCAGAGATGACGACTGTCGAGCGCGTAGATTCTGGCAACAATTTTATGCGCACCGGCTTGTCGCCCCAAATTTCTTCCAGGTTGTAATATTGGCGGATGACGGGTTGCATGATATGCACCACAATCTCGCCCAAATCAACCACGATCCATTCCCCGGTTTCTTCGCCTTCGATCGTAATCCCCTGCACCTTAAGAGCGCGGCCGCGGTTGGCTACACTAGTGGCAAGGGCGCGTGTTTGTCGGTTAGAGGTGCCGCTAGCGATGACGACGCGGTCAAAAAGACTAGTCAAATGCGTAGTATTGAAAACTTTTATGTCTTGCGCCTTAACGTCTTCTAGGGCGTCGATGACGGCACGCTGCAATTTTTGAATATCCATATCCATAACGTTAATATAACTTGCGGCGTCGGTTTAAGCTGCGCTAGCAATCACGGGTTAGAAAGGATTACCGATAAAGCCTATGCGTGGCAATGTAATCGGCGACTTGCGGAGCGAGCATTTCCTCGGTGGGTTCGCCTTGCGCCAGGCGCCGGCGAATTTCCGACGCAGAGATCGCCATAGGCACAAAGGGCAATTCTTCCAGTTTGCGACCTTGTTGATGCAAAAAGTCGACCAATTCGGCGGGCGGGTCCAGCTTCGAGCCCGGACGTAACGCTACGGCTAGATCAATCCGCTGGGCGATACTTTGCCACTCACGCCAGGTGCAGAAATTGATTAATTGATCTGTGCCCAGCAGCCAGACATAAGGCCGATTTTGGGGTAGGGCGCGCAGGGTGTCCACGGTGTAGGTATCTCCGCCGCGTTCGACCTCGATGCGGTTAAGTACTAATCCGGGTTCGTCGGCGATAGCGAGTTCGATCATGGCGCAGCGCTGCGCCGGTGAGGCGCCCAGTGGCAGGCGCTGCCACGGCTGAGCGGCGGGAATGAGCTGAACTTCTACGAGATGCAGGGCATCTAGCGCCGTGCGTGCTAGCGCTACATGCGCCAAATGTATGGGATCGAAGCTTCCGCCGAGTAAACCCGTGCGCTTCACGTCCAGTCCCGCGGGGTCAAAAATTCGCTCAATTGGGCTTCTGGCGTGCCCGGCTCGGGATGCCAATCGTAGCGCCATTGGGCTATGGGTGGCATAGAAAGCAGAATGGATTCGGTGCGTCCGCCTGATTGCAAGCCAAACAGCGTGCCACGGTCGAACACGAGATTGAATTCGACGTAGCGTCCACGCCGATAAGCTTGAAAGTCGCGCTCACGTTGGCCGTATGGCGTGGCGCAGCGACGTTGCATAATCGGTAGGTAAGCGTCCAGAAAGGCATTGCCCACCGAGCGCGTAAGCGCAAAGGCGGTATCAAAGCTAGGTTCGTTGAGATCGTCAAAGAATACGCCGCCTATGCCCCGAGTTTCATTGCGGTGTTTAAGAAAGAAATAGTCGTCGCAACAGCGCTTATAGCGGGGATAGTAATCGACGCCATGCGCGTCCAACGCATTTTTGCAGACTTGATGAAAATGTCGCGCGTCCTCCAAAAAGGGGTAATAGGGGGTAAGGTCCATGCCACCGCCAAACCAAAACACATCTGTCTCGTCGTGTTCCGACCTGGCCTCAGCCATGAACAGGCGCACATTCATGTGCACCGTAGGAACGTAAGGATTGCGGGGATGCAATACGAGAGAGACGCCCATGGCCTCCCATGGCCTGCCTGCCAGTTCTGGCCTGTGCGCGCTAGCTGAGGGCGGCAACTTGGCGCCTTTGACATGGCTGAAAAGCACGCCGGCTCGTTCTAACAGTTGGCCACCCTCTAGTAATTGCGAGTGTCCGCCGCCGCCTTCGGTCCGCACCCAGCGGTCACTACGAAACGCCACGCCTTCTGCTTTTGCAAGCGCGGCAACAATGCGTGATTGCAGGTCGATAAAGAAGTCGCGAGCGCTGGCAACGAGTAAGGCAGCCATGTAAGAGCTCCAATTACGAGCGGTAGCGGCGGGTCTGTTGAGAGAGCTTAAGGGCCCGCCAGCCTATATCGTTACGATACTGACGGCCGTCAAAATGAATGCTGGCCACGGCTTCATAAGCGCGCTCACGCGCTAAACGCACGGATTCGCCCAGGGCGGTCACACACAGTACGCGGCCCCCTGCAGTGTGGACTGATTGGCCGTCGACTCGAGTAGCCGCATGAAAGATGACGCAATCTTCGGTTTGCTGCGCCGGCAAGCCTGCGATGACGTCGCCTGTGCGAGGTGTGCCAGGATAATTATGCGCCGCCAGTACAACACCCAGCGCAGTCCGGCGGTCCCAGGTGATCTCGGCTTGGTCTAGCGTGCCATTGACGGCATGCTCAAGCACATCCAGCAAATCACTTTTGACCCGCATCATAATAGGTTGGGTCTCAGGATCACCCAGGCGGCAATTAAACTCCAGCGTTTTGATCGGTCGGTCGGAGTCTTCGCCCGGGCCGATCATTAAACCCGCGTACAAAAATCCCGTATAAGGAATGCCATCGCGCGCCATGCCTTGCACCGTGGGAAGGATAACCTCTCGCATGATGCGGTGATGCAGCTCGGGTGTGATGACTGGGGCGGGAGAATAGGCGCCCATGCCGCCTGTATTGGGACCGACATCGCCATCTTGCAACCGCTTGTGATCTTGGCTAGTAGCCAGCGCCAGCACATTGCGGCCGTCACACATGACGATAAAGCTGGCTTCCTCTCCCTGTAGGCATTCTTCAACGATTACGCGCGCGCCCGCGTCGCCCAGCGTGCCCTTGCCCAGCATGGCTTCGACAGCAGCGTGCGCTTCATCTAGCGTAGTGGCTACCACCACGCCTTTACCCGCTGCTAAGCCATCGGCTTTGATGACGATAGGCACGCCTTCTTGGTCGATATAAGCATGGGCCGCGGGTGGCTCAGTAAAGCTTTGATAGCGGGCGGTGGGGATGTGGTGCCGCACCATAAAGGTCTTAGCGTAGTCCTTGGAGCTTTCCAGCTGTGCCGCCGCGCGCGTGGGCCCAAAAATTTGCAGGCCACGGGCGCGAAATAGATCGACCACGCCCGCTGCCAGCGGCGCCTCTGGACCGACCACCGTTAGCGCGACAGCTTCGCGTTGCGCAAAATCCGCCAGTTCTTCCAGCTGCGTATAAGGGATGTTTTCCAAATGGGAGGACAATTGCGTGCCGCCGTTACCTGGTGCGACATACACTTTATGGACACGCGGCGACTGCGCTAGCCGCCAGGCGAGGGCATGTTCGCGGCCGCCCGAGCCGATTACCAAGAGTTTCATATTCGCTGTGTCTTATTGTGCTTCGTCAAAAACGACGTTCGTGTAGACTTCTTGTACGTCGTCTAAAGCGTCCAGTGCTTGCAGCAGCTTCTGCATTTTCACCGCTTCTTCACCGGAAAATTCAGTTTCGTTGAGCGCTTTCATGACGATGCCCTCTACCTCAGCCTTTAGCCCAGCCGTCGCAAAAGCATTACGTACAGCGACGTAGTCGGCCGGGGCGCAGATGACTTCGATGACGCCCTCTGCGTCAGTACTAATGTCTTCCGCGCCGGCATCTAACGCGGCTTCCATGACTTGATCTTCGGGAGTGCCAGGCGCAAACAAAAATTGGCCACAATGTTTAAACATAAAGGCAACTGAGCCTTCTTGGCCTAGATTGCCGCCGTTTTTAGTAAACGCGTGCCGTACTTCGGCCACCGTACGAGTGCGGTTGTCTGTCATACAATCGACAATCACGGCCGCCCCGCCGACGCCATACCCCTCATAACGAACTTCCTCGTAGTGGTCGCCATCAGCGCCACCAACGCCACGCTGGATGGCGCGCTGGATGTTGTCCTTAGGCATGTTGGCGTCGGTGGCTTTGTCCCACGCCATGCGCAAATGCGGATTGCTATCTGGGTCGGGGCCGCCGACCCGTGCGGCGACTGTTATTTCGCGAATTATTTTGGTCCAAAGTTTGCCCCGCTTGGCGTCTTGGCGGCCCTTGCGGTGCTGAATATTGGCCCATTTGCTGTGTCCTGCCATAGTGCTCCAAAAGAAAGGGTCAGCAAAAAAGACATTTTACCGTGCCAATTCCCTGGTCAGTCGTCAGTATCGACAACGTCGCCAACTCGCAGCGACTTAGTCAGCCACGCACGGATGCCAATGCTGTCCCGGCACGGCAGCGATGAGCTGGCGGGTGTAGGGATGCTGTGGTTCATCGAAGATCTGCGTGGGGTTACCGTATTCCACCACCTTGCCTCGATACATGACCAAGACGGCATCGCATATCTGCGCCGCGACGCGCAAATCATGCGTAATGAAGATCAAGGCAATGTGCAATCGTTGCTGCAGCTCGCGTAGCAGCCGCAAAACCTGCGCCTGCACGGACACGTCAAGCGCCGACAGGGACTCGTCGGCCACTAACACGTGCGGTTCCAGCGCCAGCGCCCGTGCGATGCAGATACGCTGACGTTGGCCGCCTGAGAACTGGTTCGGATAGCGGTTGAACGCCGCAGCGTCCAAGCCCACCAGTGTGAGGAGCTCGCGCGCCCGTTGTTCTGCTCGTGCGCGCGGTTGACCATAGGTAATGAGACCATCGCTAATGATGCGACCTATCGTGAGGCGCGGATTAAGCGATGAAAAAGGATCCTGAAAGATCATTTGGATGTGCTTACGCAGGGGTCGAAACTGTCGCTCGGGCAAGCCAGCGACATCGCGGCCATTAAAAAGCAACTGCCCTTCATCGGCGCTTATTAGTTTGAGCAGGCACTTACCCAGAGTAGATTTGCCCGAGCCTGATTCGCCGACAATCCCTAGCGTTTCGCCTCGGTGCACAGTAAAGCTGACATCGTCAACCGCATGCGTGAAATGTTTTTTTCTTCGCCAGCCATAACGCGTGATATAGGTCTTGCGCAAATGGCGTACTTCAAGCACGGGCGTGTCGCTTAGGGTCGGTGACGGGTCGAACGAGTACCGATGGGGCACAGCGGCAATGAGTTTACGTGTATAAGAATGACTAGGGCGGTTTAGCACCTCGGCGCTCGCGCCTAGTTCGACGACTCGGCCTTGCTCCATGACCGCCACCCGGTCGGCAATGTCGGCTACCACGCTTAAATCGTGCGTGATAAACAAAATCGCCATGCCTTTTTCTTTTTGGATGCGCGCAATTAAGGCCAGTATTTGCGCTTGCGTGGTGACATCGAGCGCTGTGGTTGGCTCATCGGCGATGAGTAAAGCGGGCTCTAGCGCTAGCGCCATAGCAATCACTACACGTTGGCGCTGGCCCCCTGACAAACGAAAGGGGTAAGCATGATAAAGCGTTGCTGGGTCGGGCAAGCCAACGAAGGCGAGCAGTTCTAGCACCCGCGCTATGCGCGCTCGGCCAGGGTAGGCCTGGTGCACCTGCATGACTTCGGCAATTTGCTGGCCTATCGTCATTAAAGGATTAAGCGCGGTCAGCGGTTCTTGAAACACCATGGCTATGTCTTTGCCACGCATCGTGCATAGCGTCGCTTCGTTCTGACGCAATAGATCCACACCACGAAACAGAATCTGCCCGATTGGCGGCTGCAGATCCGCGGGCAGCAACCCCATGATGGCATTCGCACTTAAGGATTTACCCGAGCCTGACTCGCCGACGAGACAGAGGATTTCGCCGGGATGGATATCGTAGGATACCTTGTGCACGGCATAATCCTGATCGCTGCCAGCCGGCAGGGCAATGGTGAGGTCGCGCACGGACAAAAGCGGAGCGGAATGGCTCATAACATCGTGCTGCTATTTGCCGCGTTGGTGCAGCTGCGGATTAAGCGCATGATTAAGACCTTCGCCAATCAGGTTAATGGCCAACACGGTCAACAGGATGGCCACGCCCGGCCATACGCTCATCCACCAAGCTTCGCGTATCATGGTCCGGGCCGCGCCTATCATGAAACCCCAACTCATTAAGTTGCGATCGCCCAATCCTAGAAAAGATAGCGCAGACTCGGTAAGGATAGCCGTCGCCACCATAAAAGACGCCGACACGATAATAGGCGACATCGCGTTGGGCAGGATTTGCGTGCACACGATACGTAGCGGTGTCTGGCCGATGACAATGGCGGCTTGCACGAAATCGCGTTGCTTAAGGGCCATGAATTCCGACCGCACTAAGCGCGCCGCAGGTGGCCAGGATACCGCCGCAATAGCGCCCATGATCGAATAAATTGAAGGGCCGAGTACAGCGACTAAAACCACCGCCATGGCCAACTGGGGAATAGTCTGGAAAAACTCCGTGAACCGCATCAGCACGTCATCGATCCACCCGCCGCAATAGCCCGCCATAGCGCCAATGCCAAGTAGACGCGCCGCATAGCGTTGCCATATGAAAGCCTTTATTCGGCGCTACCTGCGCAACCATGGAGCGATAGTCGGCGTGGGGTTGCTGTCTATGGTGGCTATCGTTGCCATTTTGGCTCCCTGGCTATACGACCAATCGCCTTGGATGATGGTAGCCACGCCCGTCATCGCGCCTTTTACCGATGGTGCTTATCCCTTAGGCACCGACATGCTAGGACGCGACATTACCGCAGGACTGGCTTGGGGGGGACGCGTATCTCTGCTGGTTGGCCTGCTATCGACGGCAGGCGCGCTGGTCTGCGGCATTGGAGGCGCGGGTCGATCAGCCAGTACAGCATGTCTGTCAGCAGATTGAAGACGACGACCAGGATGGAGGTGACCAAAAAAATTCCTAGTAGCAGCTGATAGTCGCGTTGTAGCAGCGCATCAAACATCAGGCGGCCTATACCTGGCCACGCAAACACCGTTTCGGTGAGCACGGCGCCGCCCGCCATTTCGCCTAACTGAATGCCCGCGAACGTGACGACCGGCAATAGGGCATTGCGCAGTACGTGCGCTCGCATGATGCGCGTCGGCCTTAGGCCCTTGGCGCGTGCGGTCTTGACGAAATCCATCCCAATAACTTCTAGTATGGAGGCGCGCGTCAGCCGCACGTACACAGCCATGAAAAAACAGCCAAGCGTTACGGTGGGTAGGATGAGGTGCAGTGCCACATCTCGGACGCGTGCCCAGCCTGTTAGCGCAACGCCAGAGGTTTCCATGCCAAAGGCCGGGAGCCAGCCAAGCACGACGGAAAATAACAGGATGCCCATGAGGGACAACCAAAAGAGGGGAGCCGCATAGAACAGCAGAGACCCTATCATGATGGAATGATCGAGCCAGCGCCGCTTATGATGGTAGCGCGCCTGCGCCGCCGCCGCGCCCAGCAATACGCCTAACACAATCGAGAAGGCGAAGGCACACAACATAAGTAAGAACGTGGCGGGTAAACGTTCCATGATGAGGTCTAACACCGGCACTTGGTTGCGGTAGGAAAAGCCTAAGTCGAATTGGGCCACGCCTTTGAGATAGCGCAGCAGCTGCGTTAGTAGGGGCTGGTCCAAGCCAAAGGCGACGCGCAACTGTGCTACATACACCTCGTCGCCCGCGCCTGCTTGGCCAGCTAGCACCGTTGCTGGATCGCCAGGCGCAAGTCGCACCAGAAAAAAATTGATCACGACCACACCCAGCACGACGCCGAGCGATCTAGCAATACGGGCCGCCAAAAACAACACAAACGTCATACGTTGACCCTCTCTGCTCTATAGGTGCGCCGCCTACGCTATCTGCTACCCAGGCGCTAGTCTCTCTTTATATAGACATCGTCAAAGGTTTCGTTTAGGCCGATGGCAGTCTGCACTAAATTGTGCACATGGTTGCGATACAGCGTAGGGTATTCCATATCGATGAGAAAGCCATTGGCGACATCGTTGACCAATGTGGTTTGAATCTTGCTATAGAGCGCTTGGCGCTGGGCGGGGTCTACTGCGGTCGCAGCCATTGCCCATTCTTGGTCCAAGGTCGGATTGCTATAGCCTTGCACATTGGCGAAGGGCGTACCCTTGACGATATTGCTGCTGAGATACAGGCGTTCTACACCCAGTGCCGGGTCGCCATACTGGTAGATGAAATTGGTGGTGAGGTCGAAGTCCCAGTTACTTGTACGGCTGGCCCAGCCGCCGGCGTCAGTGGATTCCATTTCAACTTTAAAGCCTAATTGTTCTAGCGCTTGTTTGGTGTATTCGCTTAGCCGATCCCAACTCGAACCATAGGGAAATCCGAGTTGGCGAATGGTGTAGTCCTCCGGCTTGATACCGGCGTCCTTAATAAGGGCTCGCGCGTGCGCCATGTCGTAGTCTAACGGCGGCGAGTTTTTGTCGTAGAACTTTGTTGTGTTGGCAAACGGTCCCGTCGCCACTTTACCTAGGCCAAAGAAAATGTGGTCTACGACCAGCTGGCGATTGATTGCCGCCATTACCGCCTGCCGCACTTTGACGTTGTCAAAAGGCGGCTTGTGCATGGAAAAGATGAGATAGGCCTGAGGCGAATACATTTGCCAGCCGGCCGTCGTGTAGGTCACATTAGACAGTGCTTTCAGCCGTTTTAGTTCAACATTATCCACGTCACCACCGCGCAGCACGTCTACGCTGCCCTGTTCGAACGCCACCGAGCGCGACGCCGCGTCCGGGATCACATTAAAAATCAGCTCATCTAAGTAGGGCTTACCTGGTTTCCAGTAATTGGGATTACGCGCTAACTTGATATAAGAGCCGCGCTTCCATTCCTTAAACATGAACGGGCCGGTGCCGATGGGCCGTTGATTAGCGGGATTACTGGTGTAGTGAGTGCCGGCGTAGATGTGCTTGGGCATGATGGGCGTAAATCCCGGTTCGAACATCAGCATGAGAGCAGAAAAGGGCGATTTGAGTTTGACTATCACACTCAGCGGCCCATTTTTTTCTACCGAGGCAACGAACTTGCTTAAGATGGGCCGGGCGAGCGGATGCGTTTTGGGTAGCATCTCGGTCAATGTGAAGACGACATCGTCCGCTGTGAAAGGTTGACCGTCATGCCATTTGACGCCTTCTCGCAAATGGAACGTATAGCTGAGTCCGTCCGGACTCATCTCCCATGCCTTGGCCAATGCCGGCCGCGGCTTTAGGTCGGGGCTGTAGATGAATAGGCTTTCATAGATCTTTCCGGCCACGAATTGCGTCGGCCCTTGCTGATTGATGGCCGGCACCAGTATCGGCGGCTCAGGGTGCACAATCATGTTGAGAGTGCCGCCGCAGGATTGGGCCTGTACCAGACTGCTTTGCAGGCCACAAAGTAGCAGCATACCGATCGTAAAGATAAAACAAGTATGGCGTTTCATCGCGGGCTCCAGTCGGTGAAAAGATGGGCAATAGGGCGCATACCGGAGGGGTTTTAATGTGCGTGCTTGCGCAGGCCGGACCCTACTATAACGACCACGATCAAGGCGGTGCCGGCTAGCATGCGCAGCGTGGGTTCTTGGTTAAATAGCGCCCAAGCAAAACCCAGCGCATAGACCGGTTCGAGCGCGATCACCAATCCTGCAGTGCGGGCATGAAGCCGGGTTAGGCTGGCGATAAATAGATAATGCGACAGCCCAGTGCAAAAAACGCCGAGTAGGAGCAGCCAAAGCCAGTCCAAGCCGGACAGGGCAGTCAATTGGCCGGCGGCCACGGGAACCATTATTAACACCACGACGATGTTTTGCCAGCAAGTGACTTGCATAGCGTCCATACCGGTTGCGGCGCGGCGGTTGGTTAAGGCAAGTAAGGCAAATGACAGTCCGGACAGTATGCCCCACGCTAGGCCCAGCGTCCCTTCATCGGCGAAATTGAAGGAAGGGGTAACCAGCACCAGACCGGCGGTAACTAGGGCTACCAAAAGCCATTCGATCCTACGCACTTTTTCGCGTAAGAGCAGCGCTTCAAAGAGGGTAATAAAAGCCGGAAAACTGGCGAACCCTAGCGTCGCTACCGCTATGCCCCCTGTTTTAACGGAGATGAAAAAAGTGACCCAATGGCTGGCCAGTAATCCTCCCGCGAGTATGACCACTCTTATTTGGGCGGGCGTCAGAGCGCCTAATAGAGGCCGTCGTTGCACGCGCGCAAAGAGCGCAAGCGCCCCTACTGCAAAGAGGGCGCGCCCGATGGTAATCATGGCCGGACTGGCCTGGATGAGATGGCCAAAGACGCCAGTCAGGCCGAAGAGAATGGCGGCAAAGTGTATAGAGAGGAGCGCGCGGTGACGCGTCATAGAGAGGGCGACATAAGGCTTAGGCCAAGCCGAGGGAAGAAATGGAAATAATTGTATGACCCTTTTTGCAAAACAACCGTCAAAGCGACCGAGAATTTAGCTGCTCTGTTTCGAGAAAGAGCATTTTTTGCAAGACGCGCAATCGAAGATAAAGTAAAAACAGCAAGTGCGCGGTGGTTAATACTAAGGGGCCAATATGAGAGTAGATAATCACACTATTTTTCAGTCCTATGGCGAAACGTCGATGGCGGGTAAGCGCTATGACTCGACTATTCCTGCTGCCTTTGTGCTAGCCACCGATAGCGTAAAAAACGAAGAGGTACAGCAGTGCTCATTTTTGCATCAACGAAGCCAACGCCAGCAGATTAAGGCCTTTTGGCGACCACTGGGATCGGCTAAAGTCCCTATTGCGGCGGAGTCGAAGCCGACATGGGTGGCTACACCGGCTGGCGGACAGTACTGGATCGCCATCGAGGGCGGCGAAGCACGCGTAAAGTGGGATGCCGATAATAGGACCTGGCGTTTGTTTGATCCCGACAATATCGTTAAGCCAGGATATCCCGTCAAATTCAAAAACGGCGTTTGGCAGTTGCATAGCGAGGTTGGATTGCCGGCTGGCGGCGGTGCACTAACACGTTTTCTTGATTCGTCGCGGGCGCGCATCGATGAAAGCGCGATAAATAGATTCAATAAGGGAATCCCCCCAGAGATCTATATGTACAAGCCGCAATCTAAGCTTGTGCCCTCCCAAACGTACACCGTCTATGATGCCGAATGGGCGTTGCGACAAGCTAGAGACATTTCTCACCGAGAAAACTTTTGTGCTGTGTTCGACCAGCATTTCCGCGTCGAAACGCAAGACTTAAGTTTTAACGTGCAAGAGCTCTTTAAAAATTTGTATCGAGACTCGGAAACATTTCGCCGATTTTTTAACTACGCGGCAGATTATGATTTTCATTACCATTTTGCTCTTGCGTTCCAAGAAACTACGGCGAGGGGTATGCCGGTCGAGGATATCTCTGCCTCTGCCGGCAAGAGCTGGGATATTAAGTTGAGCAAAAATGGCTGCAGCAGCATGGATGTTCCAACCCATACCGTACACCTTTGTTCTAAGTTTCCAGGCGGCATCCCCGATTTCTATATTGGCAGTGAAGGCCATCTTGTTAGAGCATCTATGGAGTGGAAGGCGATACACGAGTTTCTCCATGTGCTGACGGGCATAACGCACGATGTATTTTCGCTCAAGGATGGGAATCATGAACTTATAGGCCTGGGAGAACGGGGGGCAATTGTTTATCTGGAAGACCGCATTATTGCAGAGACCAGACTTAATATGCCAAAACGCGTGGCTTATCAAGTATTCGGAATACTAGGAGCTCCTTCTAATTTGGAGAAAATAGAATTGGACAACCTGCCTCCACCAGGGAAACAAGTACTGCTTCCATTCACACTCCAAAATATTCCAGTGGAGGCACTCATCAATCGTGCCATCACGCTTATGAACCTTCAGGACGCCTACCTCGACAATCTTTTCCCAAGATTGGCGAGCGAGCCCATCCCTACGACGATGGAAAATTTCCCCAACACTGAAGCGACTGCACCTGCTGACGCTTCATCCCATTCCGTACAAAATTCAGACCAGCCAGAAGATATTTCCAGCGTGGGTCCGTCAGATTTTCTCGAAACAATATCGGGTCTTCATTGAAAACCAGATGTCGAAGCGCCACTAGCCTTGCGCCGCTTCGCGATGGTAGCGCGCTACGCGTTCTACTTCGTTTTTAGAGCCTAGAATGACGCTCACGCGCTGGTGGAGCTTTTCCGGTTGCAGGTCCATGATGCGGCTATAGCCGTCAATGGCCACTCCCCCCGCTTGTTCAATTAAAAAGCTCATAGGATTGGCCTCGTACATGAGTCGCAATTTGCCCGCCTTATTGGGTTCGCGGGCGTCCCAGGGGTACATGAAAATACCGCCGCGGGTCATAATGCGATGCACATCGGCCACCATCGAGGCGATCCAGCGCATATTGTAGTTTTTGCCTAAGGGTCCGAGCTTACCCGCCAAGCATTCTTCGATATAGCGTTTAACAGGCGGGGCCCAATGGCGTTGGTTGGACATATTAATGGCAAACTCTTGAGTGTCTTCGGGAACGCGCATGTTTTCATGCGTCAATAGCCAAGAGCCCATTTCGCGGTCCAAGGTAAAGCCCACGACGCCCTTGCCTACGGTCAGTACCAGCATGGTTTGCGGCCCGTACAAGGCATAGCCAGCAGCCACCTGTTGATTGCCGGGCTGCAAAAAATGATTTTCACTGACCTTGGCGCCCGCTACATCGTGCGGCGCGTGGAGCACCGAAAAAATAGTACCGATTGAGACGTTAACGTCGACATTAGAAGAGCCATCGAGAGGATCGAACAACAGCAGATATTCTCCCTTCGGATAGCGGTTGGGAATGAGATGGATAGTCTCCATTTCTTCGGAAGCCATGGCGGCGAGATGGCCGCCCCACTCATTCGCCTCGAGCAAGATTTCATTCGACAAGACATCAAGCTTTTTCTGCACTTCGCCTTGTACGTTTTCGGTTTCCAGGCTGCCTAGCGCCCCGCCTAGCGCCCCTTTGCCTACCGCGTGGCTAATGGCTTTGCAGGCCCGCGCCACCACTTCGACCAGCAGTCGCACTTCGGGCCCCACCGCTTGCGCCTGACGTTGTTGCTCCACGAGGTATTGAGTAAGCGTTTTGCGTTTCAAGAGTGCTCTCCTTTAAGCGGCGAATTCAAGCGCTTTGAAGACGATTTCTGCTACGTTGCGAGATAAACCAGCGTGGCCCTGCACCTGCCGTAGAACGGCCTGCATGGGAAGCTGCAATTTTGGTATGAAACGCGACCAGTGCTCTAGAGCTCGGGCTAGGCGAGCGGCGATTTCGGGATTTAGGGCATCCAGCGCTAAGACTTGTTCCGCCCATAAGGTATAGCCGGCGCCGTCAGCGTGATGAAAGCCGCGCGCGTTATGCAAGCAAAACTGAAATATCAGCGCCCGGGCACGGTTGGGGTTGCGCAATGTGAAGGCAGGATGCGCCATCAGCCTGCGTATCGTCTCTACAGTGCTTGAGCGGGCCGTTGCTTGCAGGGCAAACCATTTATCGATGACTAATGGGTCATGTTGCCATTGGTCGTAGAAATTTTGCAAAGCAGTGTTGAGTGCATCGCCGTGGCCATAATTAATTAAGGCCGATAAGCCTGCCAAGCGGTCGGTCATGTTGGTGGCCCGCTCGTGCAATTCAACTGCAAGATCTTGAGCGCCAGCGATGTTGGCGGCCATGAGGAAATTAAGCGCTAAGCCCTTTAATGCCCGCTTGCCGGCGGGTTCGGCAGCAGGGCTGTAGGCGCCAGGCGTTTGGTTAGCATCGTAGGCCTGGCGCCATTCAGCGGCGAGCTGGCGTCCTAATTGGCTACGCACTTCATCGCGGGCTTGTGCTAGCGCTAAGGGATCTACGACTGCCATGCGCTCGGCCAACGTTTTGAAGGTAGGTAAGGATAATGTGCGCGTGCGATACGCCGCATCGAGCTTAGGGTCGGTGAGTAGGGCGCGCCAAGCATCGACGAACGAGGGCTCGAGGGTTAAGGTCCCCCCTGCTTGGATTAGGGTGGTCAAGCGTAGAATTTGTCGTGTGGCCAGCTCTTGACCCGCTTCCCAACGGGCGTAGGGGTTAGGATCGTGCGCAGAAAGCAGTGCTAAATCTGCGTCCGTCCAATCGTAATCAAGCATAATGGGCGCCGAAAAATCGCGCAGCAGCGACGGCACGGGAGCGCTCGGGATGTCTTCAAATACCCATTGCTGGCGATCGGTGGTTAATTCGAGTAGCACCGTATCTTGCACCGAGCCCGCATAGCGCAAACTCATGGCGCGACCTTGTCGGTCTAACAGGCCGAGGGCGAAAGGAATATGAAATGGTGCTTTAACGTAGCCCTCACCCGCCTGTTTTTCCACACCGACCGGTTGGCATGTTTGCGCCAGTGTGACGGTGCAGCGGCGGCAAGCAGCATCGTAGTGCAGTTCGACCTTGACGCGTGGAGTGCCTGCTTGTGCATACCAGCGGCGAAATATTGACAAATCGCGCGTGGGATGCTGCTTAATGTAAACCGACTCCATCGCTGCGACAAAGTCGTCGCACGTCACGGCGTGGCCGTCGTGGCGGCGAAAATACTCCGTCATGCCGGCGCGAAAGCTCGCTTCGCCCAGCAGCGTATGTTGCATGCGGATGACTTCGGCGCCTTTTTCGTAGACCGTGGCCGTATAGAAATTGCCAATTTCCTGATAGCTTTCGGGCCGGATAGGGTGAGCCATGGGGCCAGCGTCTTCGGGAAACTGCGCCGACCGCAGTGTCACGACATCGTCGATGCGCTTAACCGCCCGTGCGCTGGTGACGGTCGTTGTACCTTGCGCCATCATATCGGCGCTAAATTCTTGGTCGCGAAAGACCGTCAGGCCTTCCTTCAGACTGAGTTGAAACCAATCGCGGCAGGTGACGCGGTTGCCGGTCCAATTATGAAAATACTCGTGTCCTATTACCGATTCAATGTCGGCGTAATCGTCATCGGTGGCTGTTTTAGCGTCAGCCAGTACATAGGCGGCGTTAAAAATATTCAGGCCTTTGTTTTCCATCGCGCCCATGTTGAAATCGCGTACTGCCACCACCATGAAACGATCTAAGTCGAGTTCGAGTCCAAAACGGCTTTCGTCCCAGCGCAGCGCCCGTACGAGCGATTCTAGCGCCCAAGCGGTTTTGTCCTCGGAGCCGGGATCGCTATAGACTTGGAGCAGCACTTCGCGCCCAGACGCAGTGGTGACGCGGGTCTCGCGATGGGTAAATTGACCTGCCACCATGGCAAATAGATAGCAAGGTTTAGGAAAAGGGTCTACCCATACGGTTTCTAGGCGATGATCGGCCAGAGTGCGGCTAGCGCTTAGGTTGCCATTAGAAAGCAGAACGGGATAAGCAGCGGGCGCGCGTAACGTGACACGGTAACGCGACATGATATCGGGGCGGTCGGCGAACCAGGTAATGCGGCGAAATCCTTGAGCTTCACATTGGGTGAAAAAATTGCCGCCCGATACGTATAGCCCCATGAGCTGGGAATTGCGGCTAGGTTGGCAGCGGCTGACGATTTCGACAGTGGCTTCGGGAGGCAGGCCAGTTAGCTCAAGCGTGTTGGTCGTTAAACGGTAGCGTTCGGGGCTGCACGCGAGGCCGTCTATAGTTACCGATACTAATTCCAATTCTTCCCCATCCAGGACGAGGGCGGTATCGGCCGAGGTTTGCCGCACCACTTTCATTCGGTTGCGCACTACCGTGGTGGCAGGATCGAGGTCGAACTCTAGTTCCACTTCGGGGATAGCATAGGGGTAAGGCTGATAACTCGTGCGATATATGGTTGGCGGAGTGTCTGTGCGCATGAGAGTTAAATCCGAATGGCGATTATCTATTGTAGAGTGGAGGCGCTATGCAAACGGCAGCAGCGACAATTCAAGAGACAAAACTTTAACGCTCTACGGCTGTCCGATGTAAGTATCATGGTGCAGCTATGCGCGAGGAGCCCTTATGTCCAACAACTTGTTTTCTCGTTCTTACCGCTGGGGGGCCCCCATCTTAGCGAGCGCGGTGCTCGTGTTGACCGGCTGCGCGTCGGCGACGCTGGCCGCCCATATCACCTCTTTTCAGCAATGGCCGGCAGACGCCCCGGGGCAGTTCTACCGCTTTGCTGCTGCTGATGCTAGCCAAAATAATAATTTGGAGTATCAAACTTACCAGGACATGGTGAGGGCAGGCATAGGTGCTACAGGACTTGTGGAAGCTCAGGGTAACGCTAAGCCCCGATTCGAAATCTCTTTCAAATACGGCACCACACAGACGCAAATAATGGTGCGACGGCCTTATTCGCCCCCTTTCTATGGCGGCTATCCATATGGCAGCTTTTATACGCCGCATGCTGGTTGGAATGGCATAAGTTATTGGGGCCCAAACTGGGTGGATGTGCCCACCGTGGCTTACCGCAATAGCCTTAGCTTAGAAATTCGCGACAACGCGCATAGCGGTGCCGAAGTGTATCGTTCAACTGCTTATATTATTACCGAGCGAGAAGATCTGCTACGGACTATGCCTTATTTAGCGCGAGCGATTTTCGATAATTTTCCTGGCAATAATGGGGCTGAGCGGCAGGTAAATTATCCCTTAGAGCGCTAGGGTGGGTGCGGCGCACCGCCGCCCACCGCCCAAGAACCGCATGTCACTGGCTGTACGTAAAGCAGTGGCACGCGTTTAAAGACAAGCTTAAGAATTTTTTATGAGGAAATGTTCACGCGGCACGCCTGCGGCTTCTTCGGCTGCCAACCAACGTGGCGCTTTGCCACGGCCGCTCCAAGTTTCACCGGTTTTAGCGTGACGATACTTGGGCGCTACGGCGCGTTTAGCTACGCGCCGAGTTGGGGCGCCTGCTCGAGCAGTGGATTTACCGCGTACGCCGCGGGTTGCTTTCGTATCGAAAGCTGCGGCGATTTCGTCGGGGGTAATAGCGTATTCATGCATAGACGCGATGATGGACGTAATCATCGGTTTGCGGCGCTTATTCTGTAAGGTCTTGGCTTTCTTTTGCAGTTTATTGATTTCTTTTTCTATCTTGGCTTGAAGCGCTGCGTAGTTTGCTCGCGGCATGATGATCCTTAATTTTTGAACAGAGGTTGTTTACTGAATAGCTATATAAAATTAGCGTGCTAATGATACAGAATTTAGTGGAAAGAATATGCCCTAACATTTGAATCAATTTGTTTCAACGACTTCTACTATTTCTTTTCTGAGTATGCATGGCGAAGTTAGGCGTTTAATTGTTTATCTAAACGACCGCATTATCATCGCCGCGAAGTGGCGCGATTCACACAGTTCACCTCATGCTGTCTCCTCTGCCTCAGCGCATTATGCGAAAATAGCGACTATGAAACTTATCGATCCTGCCATTCAATCCCTCGCCACTGCTAAATCATTGTTGCTAGACCCATGGGGGCTCAGCGAAGCCGATATGGCGCGTGCAATTGGCGAGATATTTACCCACAAAGTCGACTATGCCGATCTGTATTTCCAATACAGCCGCAACGAGGGCTGGAGCCTGGAAGAAGGACTGGTTAAAACAGGTAGCTTTGCGATTAGCCAAGGCGTAGGGGTGCGCGCCTTAAGCGGCGAGAAAACCGCTTTTGCTTACTCTGATACGCTCTCGCCTGAGGCGCTGCTGTCCTCAGCGCGCGCAGTGCGCAGTATTGCTCGCCAGGGGTCGGGCAAAGTGAAGGTCAGCGCCCATGTTCCTGCGGATGGGCAACAAAGCCTATACGCCGATGTAGACCCGCTCTCCACACTGAGCGCCGCGGACAAAGTGGCATTGCTTGAGCGGGTGGAGCGCCTGGCGCGCGCCAAAGATCCGCATGTGATCCAAGTAATGGCCGGCTTGGGTGCTGAATACGACGTGGTTATGGTCGTTGGCAGTGATGGCCGGCTGGCCGCGGACATCCGTCCTCTTGTGCGGGTCTCCGTTACCGTCATCGCGGAACGTCAGGGGCGTCGTGAAATGGGTCACGCCGGGGGCGGCGGGCGTACTGGGCTGGCTTATTTCACCGATGCAGTGCTCCAAGGCTATGTCGATCAGGCCGTGCATGAGGCCATGGTAAATCTCGACGCGCGGCCGACGCCTGCTGGAGAAATGACGGTCGTGTTAGGTTCGGGTTGGCCGGGCATCTTGCTGCATGAAGCCGTGGGTCATGGGCTTGAGGGAGACTTTAACCGTAAAGGATCGAGCGTGTTTTCCGGTCGTATTGGGCAACGCGTGGCGTCCAAGGGAGTGACCGTGGTCGATGACGGCACGCTGCCGAACCGCCGTGGTTCGCTCAATATTGATGACGAAGGCAATGCTACCCAGCGCACAGTGCTCATTGAAGACGGTATTTTGCGCGGCTACATGCAAGATACGCTGAATGCGCGCCTAATGAAAACAAACGCCACTGGTAATGGCCGGCGCGAATCGTTTGCCCATTTGCCCATGCCGCGCATGACGAATACCTACATGCTGGCGGGCGCTACGCCGCCCGAAGAAATCGTAAAGTCCGTACAGCGCGGATTATATGCAGTTAATTTTGGGGGCGGCCAGGTGGATATCACCAGTGGCAAATTTGTTTTTTCTGCTTCCGAAGCGTACATGATTGAAAATGGTAAGGTCACTTATCCGGTTAAAGGTGCCACCCTTATCGGCAATGGTCCTGATGCCATGAACCGCGTCACTTTAATCGGCAACGATTTACGGTTAGATACCGGCGTGGGAACCTGCGGCAAGGAGGGACAAAGCGTACCCGTAGGAGTGGGCATGCCGACCGTGCGTATGGAAGGACTTACCGTGGGTGGTACCGCCTAATAGCCGGCGTTAAGGACCCACCACTGTGTCACACAATACTGACGATCTTCGTATTCGGGAAATCAAAGGGCTTAATCCCCCCGCCCATGTTATGCGGGAATATCCCTGCACCAATAAGGTGGCCGATACGGTGCATAACGCCAGGCAAACGTTGCACCGGATTCTGCACGGTATGGACGATCGTCTAATTGCCGTTATCGGTCCGTGCTCGATTCACGACGTGAGCGCGGCGCTGGAATATGCCAATCGGCTTGAGCCCGTGCGGCAGCAACTCAAGGGCGAGTTAGAAATCGTTATGCGCGTTTACTTCGAAAAGCCACGCACGACCGTCGGCTGGAAGGGGCTCATCAACGATCCTGACTTGGACGGCAGCTTTAATATTAATAAGGGCGTGCGGCTAGCGCGCCAATTGTTAACCGAGATAAATCACTGCGGTTTGCCCGCCGGTTGTGAGTTTCTCGACATGATTACTCCGCAGTACATCGCCGATCTGGTTTCCTGGGGAGCCATTGGCGCCCGCACGACCGAAAGTCAGGTCCATCGCGAATTGGCTTCGGGTTTGTCCTGTCCGGTCGGGTTTAAAAACGGTACGGATGGCAATATCAAGATTGCGGTAGATGCTATTAAAGCCGCATCGCAACCGCATCATTTTCTCTCAGTTACCAAGGGCGGGCATTCGGCCATTGTTTCTACTACCGGCAACGAAGACTGTCACGTCATTTTGCGTGGAGGGAAAACACCGAATTATGATGCGGTTAGCGTCGAAGCGGCGTGTCAACAAATGGCTAAATCCAGCTTGGCGCAACGGGTCATGATTGATGCCAGCCATGCCAACAGTAACAAACAGGCCGACAATCAATCTTTGGTGATCGAAGAGGTCAGTCTACAGATGGAAGCGGGTGACCGGCGAATTATAGGCGTCATGATCGAAAGTCATTTGCTGGGTGGGCGGCAAGATATGCTGCCAGGTCAACCCCTGGTCTATGGTCAGAGCATTACCGATAGTTGTTTGGATTGGGACACGTCGGTGCAGCTACTTGAGCGTTTAGCGCGTGCGGTCAAGGCGCGTCGCCGCATTAATGCCGCTACGGAGAAATAGCTTATTCCTTCCCATAAAGGCCGTGTTGTTGTTGGCATGTCAGGCGGGGTTGATTCCTCAGTTACCGCGTGGCTACTAAAGCAACAGGGCTACGAAGTCGTTGGCCTATTTATGAAAAATTGGGAAGACGACGATACCGAATATTGCTCCGCTCGCCAAGATTGGCTGGACGCGGCTAGCGTCGCCGATCTCATCGGCGTCGACATTGAAGCTGTTAATTTCGCGGCGCAATACAAGGAACGCGTCTTCGCCGAATTTTTACGCGAGTACGCTGCTGGCCGGACGCCGAACCCTGACGTTTTATGCAATGCCGAAATCAAGTTTAAGGCGTTTCTTGACCATGCCATGGCGCTCGGTGCCGACTTAATCGCTACCGGCCATTATGCGCGCGTGCGTGCCGTGTCTGGCGCGGAGGGTGCGCAGTTTTTACTGCTGAAAGCCTTAGATGCCACCAAAGACCAAAGCTATTTTTTGCACCGTTTGAACCAAGCGCAGTTGTCGCGCGTGCTATTTCCGCTGGGTGAAATGTCCAAAACCGAAGTGCGGCGCATTGCAGATCAAATTGGTTTGCCCAATGCGGCCAAAAAAGACTCTACTGGCATTTGTTTTATTGGTGAGCGGCCGTTTCGTGCTTTTCTCAGCCGTTACCTGCCTACCAAGCCGGGTTCCATCCGTACGCCCGATGAAACCGAGGTGGGCCGCCATCAAGGTTTGGCGTTTTATACGCTAGGCCAGCGCAAGGGGCTAGGCGTGGGAGGCGTGCAGGGACATCAGCGCGATGACGGGACGGCGGCTGCTTGGTATGTGGCGCGCAAGGATATTGCTCACAATGCGCTTTATGTGGTGCAAGGACACGACCACCCTTGGCTCCTATCGGCCCGCTTGCGAGCCCAAGACGCGAGTTGGATCGCTGGTCATCCGCCGCAATTGGGTTCTTACGCGGCTAAGACACGTTACCGTCAAGCTGACGCAGCCTGCACCTTGCGCAAGGTGGATGACAAAGTGTTTGAGTTGGTTTTTAGTCAGACGCAATGGGCAGTAACGCCGGGCCAGTCGGCCGTGTTGTACGACGGTGATATTTGTTTAGGGGGTGGCGTCATCGCTTAAAGCCCCGATAAGAAGAACAGGAGCATCGCGTGGTGATTTTGATGGTAGTTAGCTTGCTTGCGTTAGGCGCTGTCGTAGGTTTTGCGGCGGGTTTGCTTGGCATAGGCGGGGGAATGCTGCTGGTGCCTTTTCTTACCATGTTGTTTGCATGGCAAGGCATGCCGAGCGACTTAATGGTCCATGCGGCGATTGCCACCTCTATGACATCTATTCTTTTTACGTCTGTTTCTAGCGTTCGGGCGCATCAAAAGCGGGGCGCTATTCAATGGCCCATCGTCGTGGCAATGGCGCCGGGCATTATTATCGGCGGACTCGTGTCAGGGGGGGCCGTATTTGCCGCCTTGCATACCGGCTGGCTTTCGATTTTTTTTGCGCTGTTTGTTGGATATTCAGGTTGTCATATGTTGGGCCACAAAAAACCCCAGCCGTCGCGCCAAATGCCTGGCGCGCTCGCGACCAGCGCCGTGGGGGCGGCTATCGGTTTCATTTCTGGGCTAGTGGGAGCGGGTGGCGGTATCCTGTTTGTACCGTTTATGGTTTGGTGCAATGTGGGGCTGCCTAGCGCCATTGCCACTTCAGCGGCGCTGGGCTTTCCTGTTGCACTGGCCAATACCGTAGGCTATGTGGTTGCAGGACTCAATGAATCCGTTTCCCGGCCGGGGATGATAGGGTTTATTTATTGGCCGGCGCTCATTGCCGTAGTGTGTACGAGCGTGCTTACCGCGCCTATGGGTGCGCGTATGAGTCAACGTTTGCCAGTGGCGACGCTTAAGCGCGTGTTTGCCTTATTGTTGTTCGTTTTAGCAGCCTATATGCTGGTTAAGGCTTGGCAAGCCTTTGCTTAAAGCACGACCAAGCTAGCGGTAAGCTGCATGGCGTAGTGTGTTTAGTTCAGCGGCGGCGCCGTGTCGATAAACGACTGACGCGCTTGCAGTTTGTCGTAATGTCGGGCGAGATTGCTATGACCCGTGCGCCATTCAAGCTTAGGAAAGCGCAGGTCTAAATACCCTAAAGCGCAACCCAGGGCGATGTCGGCCAAGCTGTAGTTAACGCCTATGCAATAGGCATGGTCGCCCAAGCTTTTGTCCATGGCGTCTAAGCTGGCGTGGATTTTGCGAAATTGACGGTTAATCCACTCGGGGCTGCGCTGGGTTTCTGGACGTTCGTTCTCTTTAAAGATGGTGACACACGCATCCAAGACGCCGTCGGCGATCGCTTCCCAGCATTTCACTGCCGCGCGCTCGCGTCCGGGCTGGGGAATGAGGCGGGCCACGGGAGATAGCGTATCAACATATTCGACGATGACCCTGGAGTCGAATAAGGCGCCGCCGTCTTCCATGACCAAGCAGGGGACTTTGCCCAGTGGGTTGTATGTCTGAATCTGCGTGTCGGCGGACCAGACATTTTCGAGCTCGAAGCGGTAGTCTAGCTTTTTTTCAGCCATGACGATGCGCACTTTACGCACGTAAGGACTAGTAAGCGAGCCGATTAGTTTCATGGGCACCATCATAGTCGGAAAGCGGCCGCAGTATAGCAGGAGCGATTGGCGCAACACGGCCATCGCATCCATGATTTCAGCCGTGTGGCGATTTTATTACACAGGTCGAATGATAAAATCGGTGCGGCTTCCTCTTCGTCTCGCTTACTCTTCCTATGCAGATTGCACCGCGGCTCAGTCCATTAAATGCTCTTTCGCCGCTGGACGGCCGTTATGGTGCGAAGGGCGATGCATTACGCCCATTATTCTCCGAAGCGGCATTCATGGCGCACCGGGTGGAGGTAGAAATCGGCTGGCTAGCCGCCTTGTCTGAGGTGGGCTTGCCGCAGTTGCCGCCATTTTCGCTGACTGCCCAGGCACGGCTGCGCCAGCTCGTCGAAGCGTTTTCCGAGGCCGACGCGGCACGCATCAAGGAAATCGAGCGGGTGACCAACCACGACGTCAAGGCGGTGGAATATTGGTTGAAAGAACAAGCGGCCGGCGACGCTGAGCTGGCGCGGGCGGCTGAATTTATTCATTTTGCTTGTACGTCGGAAGACATTAATAATGTCTCCCACGCCTTGATGCTTACGCGTGCGCGTCGCAATGTGCTGCTGCCGTGCTTACGCGAAATTGCTGATAAGTTGCAGGAATTAGCCATAAGGCACGCCGATCAACCCATGTTGTCGCGCACGCACGGTCAGCCTGCCAGCCCCACCACGCTAGGGAAGGAATTCGCCAATGTAGTGGCGCGGCTGCGGCGTGGCATTGACGCCGTGAAGGCGGTTGAACCGTTGGCTAAGCTCAATGGCGCTACCGGAAACTATAGTGCGCATGTGGCGGCTTATCCGGAGATCGATTGGCCCACCTTTAGCCAGCGCGTATTGGCCAGTTTAGGCTTAACACAAAATCGCCATACGATTCAGATCGAGCCGCACGACTGGATGGCGGCGTTATTCGATGCGATTGCGCGTGTCAACGTTATCGTGTTGGACTTAAACCGCGATATCTGGGGCTATATTGCCCTGGGCTACTTTAAGCAACGCCTGCAAGAAGGCGAGGTGGGTTCTTCCACCATGCCGCACAAAGTCAATCCGATTGATTTCGAAAATTCCGAAGGCAATCTAGGCTTAGCCAACGCTATGCTGCGCCATCTGTCCGAAAAACTGCCTGTCTCGCGCTGGCAGCGCGATCTTACGGATTCAACTGTGCTGCGCAACTTGGGAGTGGGATTGGGTTATTGCGTGGTAGCGTGGGAGGCCTGTCTACGGGGCTTGGCCAAGCTTGAAGTCAACGCAGCGGCCATTGACGCCGACATTGATAATTGCTGGGAAGTCTTGGCCGAGCCGGTGCAAACCGTCATGCGTTGCTATGGCCTGCCGCAGCCGTACGAGCAGCTTAAGGCGCTTACTCGGGGTAAGGGTATTACTGCAGCAGCGCTACGCGAATTTATCCAAGGCCTGAATTTGCCGGCCGAACCTAAGAGGCGGCTGCTTGCTATGACGCCGCGTTCGTACGTGGGTCTAGCGGGCGCACTAGCTAGAGAGGTATAGTCCTGCCGTTCGTGCCTGCGTCGGCAGGTGCGCTTGTTGAGTGTTCGCTTATTGAGTGTTGTTTTGGAGATCGCGATGAAAAAACGCTATATCTATGTTTTGCTCTCGTGTATGACCGCGGCACCTTTATGGTCCGCACCCGCCGCCGCGCAGTTCGCCAAGCCTGAAGATGCTATTAAATATCGCCAATCAGCGTATACCTTAATAGCAACGCATTTTTCCCGTCTACAGCCTATGATTAAAGGCGAAGTGCCTTACGATCAGGCACAGGCTAAAGCCAACGTCGATTTATTAAAGACGCTATCGATCTTGCCGTGGTCAGCGTTTGAGCCGGGCACCGAGGGCGGCGCTGCGCGCCCTGAAGTATGGAGCGATACGCAGGGTTTTAAGCAAGCTCAGCAAACGTTCGAAGAGAATGTCGGCAAGCTCTCGGCGGCGGTTGATACCGGCGATTTGGCCAAGCTACGTACGGCATTTGGCGATACGGGTGCGAGCTGTAAAGCTTGCCATGATTCTTATCGCAAGAAAAAGAAATAGCGATAAACGCCTCTGGCCGGCGGGCAAGGTCGCGTACCGCCGCCGGTCTGGGTCTTGGTCTGGGTCTTATAATCTGGGCCTTATAAAAAGGCGGCGCTCTTATAAAAAGGCGGCGCTGTTAGCGGCCCCCAAAGACCATATCCATAGCACCAGCGCTGCAACACAAGCCGCCAACACCAAGCCACGCAACCATACCGCTATACCATCGTCAGCAGGTATGGCCCCTGCCGGGGCATCGGTCGCATCGGCATTGCCCACGATCATGGCGCGCACGAGGCGCTTACGGCGTATCAGCGTATACCAGCCGATTGCTAACAAGTGCAATGACACTAGGCCGACGATGATCCACTGATTGATACTATGCCACGCTGTCAGCGTCGCTGCTGTTTCTTCGTCGATGTACGCATAAAGCGGTCCCTGCGTCATGATGTCATCGGTCACGAAAAGGCCGCTTATTGCTTGAAAACCAATGACGGCGATGAGGGCCAGGACCGATAAGGCGCCCAGTGGGTTATGGCCTGCCGGTGCGGCGGCGCCTCTGAAGTAGGCCAGAATCGCCCGTGGCCCGCGCACGAAGTTAGTAAAGCGCGCATAGCGAGGGCCGATACAACCCCAGACCAGGCGAAAGACGATAAGTCCGAAGATGGCGGCGCCAAAACGCGCATGCCAGTCCATGTACAGACCACCGAGCTTGACCGTGACAAAGGCGCCCACAATACAAACCACCAGCGCCCAATGGAAAAGACGGGTGGGTAAATCCCAAATACGGATGGGTTTAGTGCTATTTTGCATAGCGGGTAGGGTCAAGTAAATTTGCCCACTTTATATCACGCTCTGCTACGGTCGTCGTTAGCTGCCGTTGTCCCTGGAATCGCCCATGAGTCAAGCACCTCTGTATCACCGAACATTTTTATTTTTGCTGGTGGCGGTATCTATCGCCTTTGGCGGGATTTTATGGCCCTTTTATGGGGCGGTATTTTGGAGCACCATACTGGCCATTATTTTTGCGCCATTGCATCGCCAACTCGCGGCACGCCTAGCGCCCCGGCGCAATCTGGCTGCCTTGTGCACCTTGCTACTGTGTTTGCTGAGCGTGATTTTGCCGTTGAGCTTTATTACGGGCTCACTGATTCAAGAAGGGACGGCGATGTACCAGCGGGTCGCATCGGGGCGTTTGAACTTCGGTGTGTACGCCCAGCAAGCTATCGACGCTTTGCCGCCTTTTATAAAGGAGCTATTGGTACGCTTTGATTTAGCGGATATTGGTAGCCTACAGCAGAAACTATCGGCGGGCGCGGTGCAGGCCAGCCAATTCTTGGCGACGCGAGCGTTCAGTATAGGTCAGGATACCTTTCAGTTCGTTATGAGCTTTGCCATCATGCTTTATCTATTGTTTTTTTTGCTGCGCGACGGGCCCGAGCTATCGCAGCGGGTGCGTCAGGCGATTCCGCTCAGCGAGCCCCACAAATATCATCTCTTTCGTAAGTTCACTGCAGTCATCCGGGCCACGGTGAAGGGCAATATAGCGGTCGCGGTTTGTCAGGGCGTTTTGGGTGGCCTTATGTTTTGGATTTTAGGTATCCAGGGCGCCTTGCTATGGGGAGCGATTATGGCGTTCTTGTCCTTGCTGCCCGCTATAGGTGCCGGGCTGATATGGGGACCTGTCGCGCTTTATTTTTTATTGACGGGCGCGGTGTGGCAAGGCGCGAGCCTAATTCTCTTTGGCGTTCTTGTAATAGGGATGGTGGATAATGTGTTGCGACCGCTGCTGGTAGGCAAAGATACGAAGCTGCCCGATTACATGGTGCTTATCTCTACCTTGGGCGGCATGGCGCTGTTTGGTCTCAATGGTTTTGTGATTGGACCGCTTATCGCTGCCTTGTTCGTGGCCAGTTGGGATTTGTTCACCACTGGCAGAGAGGCCGACATGCCTTAATGCGCCGCGCTTGCTTGCCGCTTTCGGCGCCTAACGGCGCCTTTACTTTACACGGAGGTTATCCATTCAATGAGCGCACAGACGACAACCGCTCGCAAGACCGTGCCACAAATTCGTCAATTAAAGGGCCCCGGCGCACTGGTGGCGTTGACCGCCTATTCTGCTTCCGTGGCACGACTGGTGGATGTCCATGCGGACGTTATTCTGGTGGGCGATTCTTTAGGGATGGTGGTCTATGGCTTGCCCAGCACGCTGGCCGTTACTTTAGACATGATGGCTGCCCATGGGGCGGCGGTGGTGCGCGGATCAAGCCAGGCCTGTGTGGTGATAGACCTGCCGTTTGGTAGCTACCAAGAATCGCCGTCGCAAGCTTTTCGTTCCGCTGCGGCGCTGCTTATGCAAACGGGAGCGCAGGCCGTCAAGCTGGAAGGCGGCATTGACATGGCAGCCACGGTTGAGTTTCTGGTTAAGCGGGGTATCCCGGTGATGGGCCACGTCGGCATGATGCCGCAGCAGGTTCACACGACGGGGGGATTCAAAGCGCAAGGGTTGCAGGCTGAGGCGGCAGAAAAAATTGTGCGCGATGCCCTCGCCGTGCAGGAAGCCGGCGCTTTTGCGCTCGTTGTAGAGTGCACCGCCGAGGCAATTAGCCGGCGTATTGCCAGTGAATTGGCCATTCCTGTCATAGGCATAGGCGCCTCGCCTGCGTGCGACGGCCAAATCCTCGTTACGGACGATATGCTAGGTCTGGTAGGTTCGTTTACGCCTAAGTTCGTGAAGCAGTATGCCTCGCTCAACCGGATCATTGAGCAAGCCGTGGCGCAATATGCCGCTGAAGTAAGGTCCGGCGACTTCCCTGCGCTTGAGCATTGCTTTGGCGTTCGTACCGAATAAGTCGTGTTAATCGCTGGATTTTTAGTTTTTACGCGGTGGCACTGGCGGGCGAGGTTGGCAAATAAAAGTGACCTGGGCTTCTTTTGGCGTAAGACCGCTGGCGTGATTAGAACTTATCTTAGGACGCACCATGGTTTGTCCGAGCGATTCGCAATAATCGCTGGCTCTTTGCAGCACCTGGGCTTTAATGTCCACCCAGGTGCTGCGATGGGTACCTATGTTGTAGGAGACGGTGTAGGTATCCGGGCCAGTTTGTATAACCTCACTCATTTTCGCGGCGCAGCCAGCCAGCATTGTCACTGCAAATAGGAGAGACGCTAAGGTGCGGCAATGCATAAGAGGATATCCTTGGTGGGGTAAGACAAGCCACGCGACGCAGGCATGTGATTTGCGCATAGCGTGCTACCGCGGCCATGAGGAGGAAAAGCCATGCATACTTATCGCAATTTTTCGATTGAATGTACTATTTTGCCCGACGCGGCAGGGCAGTATGAGGCGGCTTTTACGGTGGTGCAGCAACCGGGTGGCAACCCTTCAGCCCCGGAAGCCGGCGACCGGTATGAATTTCCCCCGGTGGGCAGCTACTTAACTCCCGAGGATGCGCGCGAACAAAGTCAAGCATGGGCGCGCAAATGGATAGATGCGAATTTCCGTCCCCGCAGCTGATCGGCAAAATTTCTTCATGTGAACTGCACCCTAAAAGTTGATAATCCGTCCAACTTTTAGGGCGCAGTTCAGCTAGACCATTTGGATGAGGAGTTTCTTCCCGCAAGCGTCCGCATAGCGCCGCAGCGTTTCGAGTGAAGGGGAATGTTTGCGACTTCCCAGGCTCGACTCAATACGAGCGAGTACCGGTTGCGACACGCCCATGCGAGCGGCCACATCGGCTTGGGTCAGCCCAGCATCCTTGCGCGCTGCCAGCAGCGCGGCCAGGGCTGCGAATTCATCTTCGAGCGCATCGTAGGCCACATGAAAAGCCGGGTCGACCTTGCGCTTTTTAGCCACGTAGGCCTTTGGGTCGAACGTCACAGGCTGATAGCGGTCTTCGGTTTCGAGTTTCTTACCCATTGAGTACCTCTTTCAAACGCTTGCGGGCGAATTTCAATTCCTTTTGCGGAGTCTGCTGCGTCTTCTTAATAAAGCCGTGCAGAATCACGATGCGCCGCCCTACCAAGGAACAAAAGAAAGCCCGCCCCATGCCTTCTTCGCCCTTGGCGCGAATCTCGAACAGACCGTCTCCAAAAGGGCGCGTGTACGGCAGGCCAAGGTTTGGCCCCGAGACTATCATCTGCTCTACGATGCGGATATAGCTAGCACTGATACCTGCCGGCCATGCCTCGATGCTTGCCTGTACGGAAGCGTTGTAGTAAGCGATGGTGTAGCGCATGAGGTGATTATAGCATGTATGTTATTTTTGTGAACTAGCCAGCCGCCCAGGTAAGCTAAAAAGGAGCGTTGCTGTTGTTTTGATCCTCGTTGGCACGATCTTCGGTGACCACGCTTGTCCAGCAACCGGAACCTCTTGATGTGGATTTCGGTGTTGTAACGATCTCCCACTGTGATTTGTCTTTCCAGTGATTATTGACTAGTTCGCTTTGTGGGTGCGGACAAAATCTTGAGCTACTTGGAGATAGTACTTATTGCACCGTCAGCACTTCAAACCCCAGATGGGTATGGAGTTCTTCAGCCGAAGGCGGATCGCTTTGATGGGGGTTTAAGCGCGGTTCCACGGCCAGTTG
The DNA here is from genome assembly GCA_014706445.1 of Hydra viridissima. Lineage (NCBI taxonomy): Eukaryota > Metazoa > Cnidaria > Hydrozoa > Anthoathecata > Hydridae > Hydra > Hydra viridissima. The sequence goes on along the minus strand of QPEY01000524.1, from coordinate 1,998,349 downwards.
CAGCGTGAGATCGGTATGCGGCCGGGTGAAATCGGGGCCGTCGCTTTCCATCAAATACTCACGGGGCGTCCAGTCGAGCTGCTTAGTCCAGCGCGCTGGCGCCATTTGCGGTGCATCAGTAAGCCCTACCTGCGCCGTATGCCCGTCTAGCAGCGCCGATTGCACCGACAGCACCGTGTTGCCCCGCTTGCCAAAGGCAAAGTGCTGCGCATCTGGCGCAGGTCGTCCATGCACCCGCACCACAAAGCGTGTGGGCTTGGGGCAGTGAACTTGTAGCGTTGTCAGTTGCTTGCCCACGCTTTGCGGCTCGTTGGGGTGACTGGTGCCGGTCCCAAATTTGCCGAATTTGCCAAAGTCCAATGTCGAGTTGGAGAGTGTGGCTTGACACACGGGTTCTTCAGCGTGAGCCAGACCTGCCAATAGCACACTGCTTAAGGCGAGAGAGAGTAAGTGTCTTTTCATCATGAGATAGGGTGAGGAATGGCAGCGATAGGACGGCAAATTGCCGGTGCTTGTTCGTACGGCACATCTTTAGGTTGTTTATTTAAGGACGCCTCTAGCCGGCACGGCTGGCCCTTGTCTGGCTTTACAAATACACCGGTCTTCAGATGATCAGCATCGACAAACACCTGGCTGCCGGGACCGACGATGCTCAAATAGTGGTTGCTATTGTCGAGCACGCCTAGGCCTGTTGGCAGCGGTTGGCCTTGCGTATCGCGCACCGTGAGCAACACGCGGCGCAAGCGCACAGCGGTAAAGTTGATATGGCTGACCGACCCCCGCCCGGCTTCAACTACCTGCACGCCATTTTTAACATCCACATTGCGCGGCAAGCCCTTAGTTTGTAGCTCTAAGCGCGACTCGCTATAGGGCATTAAGCTGGCTGCCACTGCGCGCCCAGCGCTGTCGGTCCAGGCGGGCCCGGCCGGCGTTTGAATGCGGGCACCCGGCAGTTGCGACGCTGAGACCACGGCATAGGTATCTTGGATTTGGTGCGGTGAGAACAGCGGTTCGCCACCATCCAACACCACCCCGCCGCTTAAGGTACCTGAATAAGAACGCGAGCGGCCGTCATTGGCAGCTACGCCGACACCGAGCTGGGTATATTTAGGCAATAGAGAAAGGTTGGCCGTATACGACTGTTGGTTCGACGGCGTTTGTGTGGAAGCCGAGACACCATAGCCTACATAGTCGTTGACCTGTTGATCTAAGCGCAAACTGCTTTGAGTCTGTGAGCCATCGTGGGTAAAGGTGGTAGTTATCGAGGCAGAACCCAAGGGCATGCTGAGAGAAACGTAAATGCGCCGGTCGTTGTCATAGCCGCTATTAATATCCCCGTTGACTGACAGGTTGATCTTGCCAAAGCTGCGACTCCAGGAGGCGTTCACCCCATGCGTGCGGCCGCCATGAAACTGCTGCGACTGGTTAAATCCGACGCTCACTCCCCCCAACCAAGGGTTGGTGTAGCTGGCGCTGGCGCTAAATTCTAAGCGCGAGCGGTCCCAGACCAGAATCGGCGCAAAGGGATCTTGTGGATCATAGGTTGGGTGATCATCAGGCGTATCGGTGAGGTCGCGATAGCCCACGCTTTGTTGTCGCACGCTAGTGCTGGCTGACCAGCCCTTACCTAGCGAGGCGTTTACTCCACTTTCTAACCGCTCACCGCTGGCGCCAATACGCTCGTCGTGGGCGTAGACGCCGCGCAGATAGCCATTAGCGCCGATCACCTGTACACCATCCACCCCAGCGCCGATGGCGCGATAACGATCAGCCAGCATTAAGCCAGTGGTCACATTGGTGTGCCCTACCGGTAGCGTGCCGGTGGCGCTCATAAACCAGGCACTGCCTAAGGTGTCGGCATCGCCCGTGATCGCACGGGGTCTACCCACTGCCCACGACACACCTTTTTGGGTAGTAGCAAAGTTGCTGGCAAACGAGGTAGCGGGTACGACGAAACTGCGCTGCTCGCCCGTGCTTTCCACCACCGTCACTTGCAAATCGGCCGTAGAGTTAAGAAGCGGCACCTGTTTGATCGTAAAGGGGCCAGCCGGTACTAGAGTGGAATAGAGAAGGACCGCACTTTGCCTAATTTCCACACGTGCCGGTGTTTGCGCAATACCCGAGACGCTGGTGCCGCTATTGGCAGGAGCAAGCGCGCCTTCTGGAAACGCCTGCACACCCGTAAAGGAAGGCGCAGCAAAAAGGGAGCTGTTTAGATTCAATTGCCCCAGCTGTACGGTCGACTTGTAAGAGACGAAGGTCTTTTGGGCATAAGCTTGAACGTGTTGGAAGGTTTTGCGCCCGTCGTCGCTGGAATATAGATCATGGCTGCGCAAGACCCAGTCGCCGGCATTTAAGCCCGCTTCTAGGTCGGCGTAGAACATGTTAGTGCCGCTGCTCACGCCCGTATTGCGCATATCAAACAAACGGTAATTGAACATGGCCGCGTTGCCGCCGCTGACATACACAGGGGCAGCTCCCGTGGCAGTGAGGGCCTGCGGCGGCACCAGTAGCTCGACCTGGTTTAAGCCGGGGCGCAGCGTCACCGTAGCGGTGGGCCAGGCTTTATGCAAATCTAAACAGGCGTTGGCCGCTGTTTTCTGTGCTTTAGCGTCCGGCCAAGCGATGCCTGCTCGATCCAAGAGCGCCTGATCGACACATAACCGGCCCTCGGTGTCGAAGGTGACTGATGTAGTACCAAGCTTGACACCATTGACATAGAGCCCCACATAATTAGCGCCCGGTGCAAACCGAGATGCCTGACTGAAATAGTCGACCACCGCCTTAGAAATGCCCCGAGACTTTAAGCCGTCCGTGTCGAAAAGGGCGCCCTCCTGGCCGGCCCGCGCGTAAACCGCGTACAGTCCCAGCACAGTAGCAAGCAAGTGGGTAGCACATCTCATTTGGCCAGCGCTGCAGCGGTCGTTAACGGAGCCTCATAGGCGTCTACCACATACCCATATTGAGAGGCGGGCTGCATCCTCACCTGGGTGTCAGTAATCGGCATGGGTTTTTCACTTGCACGCAACGACTCGCTGGGTGATTGAACCCTAGCGTGCAACGATTCGTTTGGCAGGATATAGGTGCGCGGCAGGATGGCCAGCGTTTTGCTAGGCAGCAGCCTGAGCTCTGGCATGAAGCGAATGACATAAGGGGTGGGGTTTTTAACGAGCAACCCGTCACTCTCGCGCTGCCAAACCAGTTCCTTCCATGGCGCGTCCACTTTAGGTAGCCCACTTGGATGAATGATGACCGGGATATTCTGGCTAATGGAAAGGTTTACTTTATTGTTCTCTTTAGGCGGTATCCCTTCGAAGCTCACCCGCATGAGACGCTCGGTGGTGATTTTTGGCTGTCCTTCACTACAAGGTTTGAGCAAAAATCTCACAACCTGGGTATCGCCTGGCTCAACGCGTGTAATGGGTGGATTAACCAACAGTAGATCCTGCGGATCTTCGGGAATGGGTTCGACTTTGGTGATCATTAATAAGGGCGTGTCGGCACTGTTACGCACGCTCAGTGTGCCTTCTTGTTCGGCGGTATCGACCACGACGAGGGAACTTTGTAGCTGCAGCGTAACTGCCGCATGACTTGCAGTATTACCCAGGAAAAATAAAAGCGAGCCGAGCGCAGCCCGCAAAAAACGAATTTGCATCGTTTTTCCCCATTGTTGAGTATGAAGGTAGTTAAACTCGCCCGGGGGCAAAGGCGCGGCCATACCAAGGGGTATGGAGCCGCGCAAAGTGGCAAGAGGCGTTTTATAGATAATAGACTTTCACCGTGGCATCACCGCCGTAAGTGATTTTGTTGGTCAGAGTCAATGTGCCGCTGGGAGCGATGGCAGCACCTATGTTGAACTCGGTAGTGAACTTATCCCCTATCATAGGGACCTTCTCCTTAGGGTCAAGCCAGAAATAATACTCATTCATAGTATCAAGGTTACTGTCGATGTTCGCCACCCCACTGTCGTTAGACCACGTGATGTCACCTATCCGCCCACCCCCGGGTATTGCGGGAGAGAGCCCCACTTTCCATTGAGAACCCACCACGCCATAAGTGCCTATATTTTGCGGCGTCTCCTCATCGCTACCAAGCCCAAAGTCACTACCCCTGGCCGCTCTTTTCCCTTCCACAACATTATTCCCAACAGGAAGCATAATGTTATTAACCAGGTTCGCATGCTTATTATCTTTAACTTGGAATCCCACTCGAGTGGCAGCTTGACAGCTGACAGTTAAAAGCACCTTCTGCTGAGTCAATGGAGTGCCGGTTGGATCCGCTGAAATAGCGTCGGGGGACAGCTTGCCTAGATCAACCACAGCTTGTGCGCCATTATCCAGACTAACAGCGCAACTGGCCGGTTCGATACTCCCCCTGACCTTCAAAGTAGCGCTACCAGCTTCAACTGGAACAGCTGCCCAGACTGACTGGCTGGCTGACAGGGTTAAAGCACAAATCGCCATTGCATGCGTAGTTTTAAGTTTCATAACAAATTCCATTGAATAAAAAATTGAAAAGCGGCTTTTCATCTAAAAGCACTCGAACTGTTCAATATTTCGATTAATTCATTTTGATCTCTCCTAGATAGTTGGCTATCAATGTACGTGCCTATCAGCTTTAAACTTGAAACTGATACATCACTTAAAAAATCGCTGAAACACCATCGGCCATGAGCGAATCTGCTTCATGAGCTGCCAATAACAGCGCCCCATAGACGTAACTGGCCCGTGCTAAGAAGGACAGCCACGGTGACCACTGCAGTTGGGGCGTGCTCTCTTGGATCGCGGTGCGAATCTCGCCCACAGTGCGGCCCGCGCCTCGGCTCATGCCGCGCAGCATTCCTTGCATGTACACATGGGTTAGGACGACTCGGGTTAGCTCTTGCTGGGAATCATCTCGCTCAGCAAGGCGCCATTGATAGCCGCGCGCCAGTCGCACGCATATGCCTTGCACGCGCTGCAATCCCCAAGCGATCAAATGGCCTCGTACTTGATGCATGCGTTCTGTAATGCCCATGTGCTCTCTGCTCCGTCTTTGCTGGTGTCGCTAAAAAAAAGGCGCAGCACCGCCTGACGCCGTCTAAGCCGACGGCGTTTGTCATACTCTTGAAGGGGGTTAAACCGGAATTACCGGCGCCGGCGCGCCGTGCACAACAAACGGCTAACCGCCGTGTGCAGAAGAAGGTGATTCAGTAAAATGCTCGGGTACATCATTGCGCTCCTAAACCCCTGTTTGTGCACCCGCCACGCTGCCACGCAGCGCCATAGGATGGTAGGATTCAAACAGCTCGGTTTACTCGTTGGCGGGACCTGACGAATCCCTTAAGAGCGTCTTAATTGGAGTAGGAAAAGGCCCTTGGAAAAAAAGGATCCTTTTTTTCCATAATGCTTTTAAGCGTTTGAGACGGAGCTAAGTCCTTGAATTGGCTATAAGCCGTTTATCGGGGACAAGTTGGGACAAAAGGGATCCTTTTTGTCTAGGCGCATTTTTGCTTTTTCCCCCTTATGGGAAAGATCCCACCAAATACTGTTTCCAAGGCCATGCCCGGACCATGCCTGCGCCTTTGCAAAGACAGCGCGCGGTCCGGCCAAAATCGGCTATGCCCGCGTCTCCACCGACGAACAGAATCTTCATCTGCAGCGCGATGTCTTGCAGTAAGTTGGCTGCTCGCGCCTCTACACCGACAAAGGTATTTCCACTAGCGCCTGCATTACCTCAGGTGTAGCAGAAATACTAAATTGCGCTGGATCGATGACCGGTACATCCATATCAACAGCACAAGCAGCAGTGGTAGCAAGCATGCTGCATTTAATTCGGCTCACCTCATTGATCTACGCGACTGCCGCATACTGCAATGTCTGATTGGCTCAATCACATAAGAATGGGGTTTATGAAGTAGATAAAGTCAAACGCGCCCATGAACTGCTTGAACGCAACGAACTGAGCCGAGCCGGCGTGCCAAATTCGTTAAGAAATCAGCACACAAAGGCAACCCTTCATCTTCAATGCGGCGTTAAAGGCCAAAACTGAAAATTTGCTCGGCATCAAACGCTAGACGTGAACATCCACCTGCCACCGTATCCAGATGCGATCCGAGATAAGTAGCACGTTATCAACCTGCTAAAACTAGAAAATACTTACTAAATGGCAGAACTCAGAGGGATCCTATCTGTCTAGCTAAATTTCGGCTGCTAGCATATGGGAAAGATCTTACAAAATGCTGTTTCCAAGGCCCCGTCTCAAGCCCATACCAGAACCCCGTCTGCGCCCGCACGAAAGACAGCGCGCGGTCCGGCCAGAATCGGCTATGCCCGCGTCTCTACCGACGAACAGAATCTTCATTTGCAGCGCGATGCCTTGCAGCAAGCCGGCTGCTCGCGCATCTACACCGATAAAGGCATTTCCGGGGCCGAGTTCTGCCGGCCTGGGTTAGACCGCGCACTTGCCGCCTTGCAGCCCGGCGACACATTACTTGTTTGGCGACTAGACCGCTTAGGCAGATCGCTAGTCAAGCTCGTTGAACTGGTGAATTTTCTGGCGCAACAGCAAGTGGACTTTATTTCGATTACAGAAGCTATCAATACCCTGTCGCCCGGCGGGGTGTTGGTCTTTCATTTGATGGCAGCGCTGGCGCAATTTGAACGCTCGCTTATTAGCGAGCGCACCCGTGCCGGGCTCACTGCGGCCAAAGCGCGAGGCAAGCAGCTGGGCCGCCGCTATACGCTCTCAGACCGCGAGCGCTCGGAAGCTTTGCAATTAGCACAGACCTTGCCCATCGTCACCGTCGCCGCCCAGTTCAAGGTGCATCCGCGTACCGTTAGACGGCTAGTGAACGCCCATCAGGTAATGCAAGCCTCTTCTATCACGAAGGCGATGGTTGAGACGGGGGTTCGTTCGTGAGTAGTCATTAGGCAGGAACCAATAGTTTGACCGGCCAGCCTTGAAAGACATCGCTTGCAGCCAGCTCGCCGCCGGCTTGCACCGGCACGATCAAGCCGCTTAACACGTCGCGCAGTTGCTGGTGCACTTGTCCCGGCGGTAGGACGATGCGTGTGTCCTGCCAGAAGCTCGGCGCAAATTGCGGCAAGATGCCACCCTCGGCATCTGGCGCGGCCAGGGCGCTAGCGCATAAGCGGGGCGTGATGGTGTAGGCGCATTGGTCAGCGAGCGTGCGCCCGTGCGCCAGGATATGCGGCGCCCGTTCGCCCTGGACGCGTAGGGGAGCGCAGCTGCCGTACGCATACAGTTCAGGCTGGCGTGCCCGCAGCGCCAACGTACGCGTGAGTACCGCCTGTTTGATGTGGCCATTGCGCCAATTTCTGAGTAAAGCGGTGCTGGCCACGCCCGCATCTAGCGCGTCTAGCGCTGCCTGCCGTGCCTGAAAATCAACCGGCCGCCGATTGTCCGGGTCCACCAGACTGAAGTCCCACCATTCGCTGCCTTGGTAAAGGTCAGGTACGCCGGGTAAGGTATTGCGCAGCAGTGTTTGAGCGAGACTGTTAATAGCGCCCGCTGGCGCGATGTGTTGGACAAAAGTGGCGATATCGCTGAGTGCTGCGTTGGCGGGATGGGCTTGCATGAGCGCGCGCAGGTAGTGAGCGCAAAGTTCCTCATAATCCGCGTGGGGAGAGACCCAGCTGCTGCGTTGCTTGGCTTCGCGCAAGGCTTTGCGCTGCCAAGCTAAAAGACGTTCGGTTAGGTTTTCTACACCGGTCTGGTCGGTCGGTCGCAAATCCATCGGCCAGGCGGCCACCACGGCTTGGTAAAGCATATAGCGGTCGGCCGGATGCGGCAGGGCCGAGGTATGGTGTTCAGCGTGGCGCGTCAGCCAGTGGCGCACGGTGTCGGCCCAGAGGTCCGCTATTTCGCTCAGCACGGCCAAGCGTGCGCGAGCGTCTTCGCCGCGCTTATGGTCATGCGTGGCGGTGGTCAGCATGGCGTGCGGGTACTGCTGTGCACGATGAAGACACTCGTGCCAGAAATGTTCGGGGGTGCTGGCATAAGCGTCGGCGTCAGAGCCGACTTCATTGCGCGACAGGAGACGGCCATAGCGATAGAACAAAGTGTCTTCCAACGACTTCGCGGCCAATGGTGGTGTGAGCTGCTGAAATCGGCGCAAGGCAAGTCGTCGTAGCTGTCCCGCTTGCGTGGTGATCAGACCTGGCTGTTCGCGGCCTAACCAAGCGTCGATTTGCTCTAGCAGCGGCGTGTCGTCACCATCCGGTTCTTGCTTAAGTGCATGGCGCGCTGGTGCCAACGAGGCGAGGCAATAATGTTGATCGGTCGCACTACGGCCATTGTCGCCAGCATAAGTGCGGTAGACCGGAAAGACCGTTAACCAAGCCTGCAGCACACGATCAATCGCTTCCTCGGTGCAATCGCGTGTCTGCGGTTGTAAGCGGGCCAGTTGGTGCAAAGTGCGCGCCAAGGCGCGCCGCTCGGCGGGAAAGTGGCGCTGTAGCATAAGGTGGCGAGCTTGCGTGCGAAGCAGAGAAGGCGGGCTGGCGTCGCCCGTGACTTCTGCCCACAGTTGGGTAAGTAATTCTTCACTGGCAGCATCGTGCAATACGCCGCTCACTTGGTTCATGAAGTCGTAGCCAGTGGTGCCGTCCACGTCCCACGCGGGATCTAGGGTCTCATCTGCGGCAAGAATTTTTTCCACCACAATATAGGGCCGCCTGCTACTGTGAGTCCGGCTCTGCAGCGCCGCGCGCAACTGACGGCAATAGGCACCGGGGTCGGCCAGTCCGTCTACATGGTCAACGCGCACACCGTCGATGAGGCCTTCGGCGTACAAGCTGAGGATCAACGCATGCACGGCGTCGAAGACCTCGGGTCGCTCGACACGGACGCCGATGAGGTCGCTGATTTCAAAAAAGCGGCGCCAATTGATTTCTTCAGGTGCCGTGCGCCACCATGACAGTCGGTAGTGCTGGCGTTCTAATAGTTCGTGCAGCGCTTGGCGGCCGCTTGCGGTAGTTCGGTCGTATCTACGTAATACTTGGTCGTGCGCGTCGTTGCTGTTTAAGGTGCCTAGTGCCAGCGGATAGGCGGCACCACAGGCCTCAATAAAGTAGCCGCCCCACTGGGGGTCGTGGCGTAGTGCTAACTCGCCGTGGTCCAAGGCAACGCCATAAGGTGAGCTCAGAAAAGGCGCCAATACTTTGTCGCGCAAGGCGGGGTCCGGTGAGTTCCAGTCTATGTCGAACCACTGCGCGTAAGGGCTGGCGCGTCCTTCAGCCAGTACGCTCCACCACCAGGGATTGGAGGCATGGGCGGCCATATGGTTGGGGACGATATCTAGAATCAGTCCCATACCGGCTTCTTTCAGCGCGGCCGCTAATTCACGTAGGGTCGCCATGCCGCCCAATTCTGGGTTGACGACGGTGTGATCAACCACATCGTAGCCATGGGTAGAACCGGCGCGGGCTTGCGTAATGGGCGAAAGGTATAAATGGCTTATGCCTAAACGGGAGAAATAGGCAACCTGCGCGCGCGCATCATGCAAGGTAAAACCACGGTGCAATTGGAGGCGTGCGGTGGCGCGCGGTGGATTCATTGCGACGTCCGCTGACCTTGTATTGCCGTCAGGCGGGCGCCTACGTTCGCGTCCTCGAAAAGGGTCTCAGTAGAGAGCGGCAGGCGCTGCTGCCAGTTCGGGTGTGACGCTATCGTGCCGGGCAGATTCGGTTGCTCCTCCATCCCGAGCAAGTCTTCGAGCGGCAATAACATCAGCGGCGATTGCACACTGGCCACAAAGCTGGTCATGGCGGCGTCAGGTGGTGTGTCGGGCGCAGGCACCGCCCCGGCTGGCGCGCATTGTGCGGCTTGCATGGCTTGCCACAGCGCTTGCCGGTCGGCGCTGCGCTGGTCTCTTAAGACTTGCTCGTCTTCACCGGGGGCAAATAGTTGCAGTTGAGCACGCCAGTCGAGATCGCGACCACGCCACCAGCCCTGCAGCGTGGGAAGGTCATGCGTGGTCGACATGGCCACCGTGTGGGCTGACCAGGCACGCGGCGGCCGAAAGGGTGCCGGCGCCTGCGGCTGCGTAGGAGGGTCGCGTTCAAACCACAGCACACTCATCCCCAGCACGCCAGCGCGTTCGAGCCGGTCGTTAAAGTCTGGCGGTACGGTGCCCAAGTTTTCGCCTATTACTAAAGCGCGATGGCGCCACGCTTCTAGCGCAATTAGCCGCAGCATATCGTCGAGGGGATAGCGCAAGTAAGCGCCTGCAGCGGGCGAGGCGCCCTCTGGTACCAACCATAAACGCGCTAAGCCGAGCACGTGATCGATCCGTACGCCGCCGGCATGGGCCAAGACGGCGCGCAGCATTTCGATAAAAGCCGCGTAACCGTGCGCCTGCAAGGCGCGCGGCGAAAAGGCAGTGAGGTTCCAACATTGGCCCGCAGCAATATAAATATCTGGCGGCGCGCCCGCTGATAGTCCATACAAAATATCGGCTTGACGGCTCCAGGCATGGCTGCCGGCGGGATCCGTGCCAACGGCGAGGTCGGCGATCAAACCGATGGGCATGCCGGCCGCGCGTGCCGCGCCTTGGACCTGCGCTAAACTGCGCGCCGCCAGCCATTGCAGAAAAGCATGCAATTCCACCTCTGCTGCATGGTGGCGCGCGTACGCTTGCACGCCTGGACCAAAAGGGTCGCGCAATTCGGCTGGCCAGTTGCGCCAGTGGCTGGTCTCGGTGGAGAGACCGTAGCGCGCATGCAGCGCTTCAAATACCGCGTGACATTGCAGGGTGGCGCCGCCAGCATTGCAAAAATGCTGAAAGTCTTGCATCAGCGCTGGCGCAGAAGCGGTACGGAAAAGGGTGTAAAGCTGGCGTAAGAGCGCCAGCTTTAAGCGAGCGGCGGTAGGCCATTCTATGGTGGTTAAGCGCTCTAGCCGTTGCGCTTCATCGCTCAGCCCCGCTGCCTGCCGAGCAGCGGCCACCACGGCGGGCGCAAAAGTGTGTTCCGGGGCCGCGTACAGCGCATTGAGGAATAACCGACTCGAGGGCCCATAAGGGCTGTACCGTTGCGGGTCGGCGCTAAACATAGCGTGCACGGGACTGATGGCCAGCGCCGCGGCGCCTTGGGCGCCCGCAGTGCGCGCCAACAATTCGAGGGCGGCAAAGTCGCCCAAACCCATCGCTTGCGGCCGTCGCAAGCTATAGACTTGCGCCACTAGGCCCCAGGCGCGGGGGTTGGTCGTGCCTACCAGCTCGGCCACTGACGGCGCTCGCGTCGGCGCTACCGCTAAGGTCACGGCGTCCTCGCCGAGTTCGAGGCAGTGGTAGCCAGGCTTAGCAATAGCGGGCAACTGTAGCTGGCCCTCTTGCTGTTGGTGGGCGATGCCAGTTTGCGTCTGACCGTCTTCCAACACGAGGCGATACGATTTACTGCCCGTCCAAGCCAGATCAATAGGTACGCCGACTTCCGTGACCAGCAGCGGCGGCAGTTTGCGCGTAGGTGGGTGGCGCAGACGCGCCAGGCTATCGTTAATTTGCACTGGCGATTCAGCGGGCAAATCCATGGCTGCCAACAGCGTGCGTAAAGTCTGCTCGTTTACATGTTGTGGCCTTCCGCACGCATCGGTCCAGTGTTCGACGATGCCGGCCTCAGCGGCTAAGGCGGATAAGGCAGCCACTGCGGCGTGCGTAGTCATGCACTATGCTCCAACGTGGCAACGGTACAAGCCAGGGGCAGGCGGCCTTCTTGTAGTACAGCGGCGCCCGCCCCAGTCTCACTCTCAAATAAAAGTGTAGGGTGGCGGTAGGGTAGGTCTTGCAGCCAATCGGGCGTAATGTCAAAACCTGCCAGGTTCATGTAAAGCGACAATATCGACCCATCGTTTAACTGCCATTGCGCGGCGACTGCGCGTGACCCTAAAGGGTGGGCGCCCACTGCGCGAGCGCCACTTAAGCGCGGCACGAGCACCTGCTGACGCAGCGCCAGCAGCGATTGATAGTAGGCGACCCAGTGGCCATCGTCATCGGCCCCCGTCCAAGGATTAGACATTTCATAAGTAGAAAGCGCATTGGGATCTGGAATGCGCTCGCGCGCGGTTGGGGAGCTATAGGCGCGGAATGACGCAAACTCGAGTCGGCGACCTATGCGTACCGCCTCGCTCAGTTCGGGATTGGGGTGGCTAGTGAAATACAAAAAAGGGGCTTTGGCGCCGCACTCTTCGCCCATAAAAATGAGAGGGATTTGCGGCACGAGTAATTGCAGCGCCACCGCCGCGCGTAAGGTCCGCACATCTTTGTTCATGAGCGTTAACAAACGCTCACCCATGGCCCGGTTGCCGATTTGATCGTGGTTTTGCAAGAACAACACAAAGGCGGTGGGGGGCAAATGGTCGCTGGGCTGACCTCGCCGCGCGCCCTGGCGATAGTTTGAAGGTTTACCCTGATAGATAAAACCGTCGGTCAGGCAGCGCGCCAGGCGCAAGGTGGGGTAATCAGCATAGTCGTGGTAGTAGCCTTCTGTTTCGTGGGTGAGCAAGTGGTGCAGCACATGATGGCCGTCGTCGTTCCATTGGGCATTAAAGCCCTGTTCTAGTAAGTCAGCATTGTTGTCGTCGTTTTCCACCACTAGATGAACATGACGATCGGTCGATATGTGTGAGCGGACGAATGCCGCCATTTCGACCAGCCAATCTTTTTCTGCAATGGCGTGCACGGCGTCTAGGCGCAGGCCGTCGAAGCGGTATTCAGTTAACCAATACAGCGCATTTTCAGCAAAGAAGCGACGTACAGGAGGCTGCCGGAAATCAATGGCCGCGCCCCACGGCGTACGGATGTCTGTACGAAAGAAGTCGGCGGCGTAACGAGATAGGTAGTTGCCGTCAGGTCCAAAATGGTTATAGACCACATCCAGAAAGACCATGATGCCTAGACCGTGCGCAGTGTCGATGAGTTGCTTGAGCGCTTGCGGTGAGCCATAAGCGGTATCGGGCGCATAGGGCAGGACGCCGTCGTAACCCCAGTTGCGCGGCCCCGGAAAATCGCCGATAGGCATAAGCTCGATTGCCGTGATGCCCAGTTCGGCGAGTTTGGGCAGGCGGCGTTCGATGCCGGCAAAGCCGCCGGCCAAACCAGGATGGATTTCGTAGAGAACCGTCTCGACCCAGGGGCGGCCGCGCCAATCCGCATGGCGCCAGGGGTAGTCGTCGCTCGCCATCACGATGCTGGCGTCGTGCACATCGCCGGCTTGCAGGCGTGAAGCGGGATCAGGCACGACCTGTTCTGGGCTAATGCGAAACCGATAGCGCGTGCCTGGCGGGCAAGCTACCTCTACCTGCACATACCCTGCGCCCACTTCGCGCATCGGTACCGGTTGCCGGTCTTTGATTTCGAGCAATATCTCGCCCGGTGCATTCGGCGCCCATAGGCGAAAGCGCGTCGTCCCATCGGCGCGTACAAAAGCGCCATGGTCCGGTTCGCTAGGCAGGGCGCCGCCAGCGGTCGACTGTGCTGAAGCGTCGAACGAGGATGGCGACGTCATGTTGACTCCTTCAAAGAAACGCGCGCGGCCAGGAGCACTATGCTATGGGCGCCGACTTCCACAGTCTCCCCTGTTTGCGCCACCGCGCTCGTGTCCGCTGTTGCGGTGTCGAGTAGGCGCTGCCAGCCTAAGGCCGGTGGGGGCAGACGAAAGACTAAATTGATGTCGTCGCAGCCGTTGATGAGCGTGAGGGTGATATCGACCTCATCGTTATTCATTACCGCGGCGCGACGTACGGCTAGCGCCCGTCCTTCGGGATCGCTCCAGGCGTTTTGATCCATAGAACGGCCGTCTAAATCAAACCAAGTCAGCAACGAAATTCCCTTGACCACTTCAAGCGTTGCATCCCTAAAGCGCGAGGCGCGCAGGCTAGGATGCGCCCGCCGCAATGCGGCCAGATGACCTATAAACGCCGTGAGGGTGCGGCCTGCTTCGCTAGTGGCCTGGGTCCAGTCTAGCCAGGTAAGGGAATTGTCTTGGCAATAGGCATTGTTATTGCCCTGCTGGCTATGACTAAATTCGTCGCCTGCCAGCAGCATGGGTGTGCCATGGGAGAGAAAGACGCTCGCCAGCAGCGCCCGCTGCACGCGTCCGCGTAGCGCTAGTATGTGCGGATCTGCAGTCGGGCCTTCGGCGCCCCAGTTTCGGCTGAAGTTTTCGTTATGACCATCGTTGCCGTTTTCGCCGTTGGCTTCGTTGTGCTTATGGTCATAGCTCACCACGTCCCAAGTCGTAAACCCATCATGCGAGGCGGCGTAGTTAATAGACGCCCAGGCGTGCCGATGACGCCGATCAAACACTTCGCGGGAGCCGGCCAAGCGCGCCGCCAATTCTCCTCGGGCGCCGCTATTGCCGCGCCAGAAAGCGCGTATGCCGTCGCGGAACTTGTCATTCCATTCAGCGAAGCCTGGTGGATGATGGCCGAGCTGATAACCGTCAGGGCCGATGTCCCAAGGTTCGGAAATTAACTTCAGCCGCGCCAACACTGGGTCTTGCAAAATAGCATCGAAGAAGCCGGAGCCAGGATCAAAGCCACTACCTTCGCGGCCTAAGGTCACGCCCAAGTCAAAGCGAAAGCCATCGATGCGATAGCTCTCGGCCCAATAGCGCAACGAGTCCATGACCATTTGCAGCACGCGCGGATGCGATAAGTTCACCGTATTGCCGCAGCCGGTATCGTTAATGTAATGGCGTTCGTCGCCGGGTATGAGGCGATAGTAGCTGGCGTTATCCAGGCCACGCCAAGAAAGGGTGGGACCCAGTTCGTTGCCCTCGCAGGTATGGTTGTAAACCACGTCTAGAATGACCTCTATGCCGGCCGCGTGTAGGCGGCGAATGGCCTGGCGCAAATCGTTGGGGCCGCTATGCGGCACATAAGCAGGCTCTGGCGCAAAGAACGACAAAGTGTTGTAGCCCCAATAGTTGCGCAAGCCGCGTTCCAGTAAAAAATGGTCTTGCAAAAATGCGTGCACGGGCATCAATTCAATGGCGGTGACGCCCAACTGCTGCAGATGGTCGATAAAGTAAGGGTCGGCTAACGCGGTGCTGGTGCCGCGTAGTGGCACGCGCAGGTCTTCACGCAACATGGAGACGCCGCGCAGATGCGCTTCATAAATTACCGTCTTATTCCACGCCGTATTGGGCCGGTCAGCAGAGCCCCAATTGAAAATGCCGTCGGTGACGATGGCTTTGGGCATCGCTGGCGCACTATCGCGCCGATCCATGCTTAAGTCGGCGCGCGCATGCTGCGGACGATAGCTAAATAGCAGATCGGACCATCTGACCGGACCCGTCAGGTGGCATGCATAGGGATCCAAGAGCAATTTATGCGGATTAAAACGGTGGCCTCGTTGGGGGTCATAAGGACCGTAAGCACGGTAACCGTACACGACGCCTGGCGCGGTGTCAGGTAAGTAGCCATGCCAGATTTCATCGGTGCATTCGGGCAAGGGTAAGCGCTTAAGTTCCTTGCGCCCCTTGGCATCGAAGAGGCACAAATCAATGCGGGTAGCGTTGGCCGAGAAGACGGCGAAGTTAATGCCTAAGCCATCACTGGTGGCTCCCAAGGGGTAGGGCAAACCGGGTGCCAACTGGTCAGGATAGGCGCCAAACATGGATCATCCTTCATAGTGAAAAATTAGCACCGCGAGCGGCGGTAGCGTCAGTGTTAAGGATTGGGCCTGGCCGTGGGCAGCAATCGCTTGGGTGTAAGCGAGGCCAGCATTACCCATACCCGAGCCGTTATAGATCGTCGCGTCCGTATTTAGCCGCTCGCGCCATAAGCCCGGGCCAGGGACGCCGATGCGATAGTGCAAACGAGGTACGGGGGTCATATTGCATACGGTCAACACGTGCGATTGGCCGTCGGTGCGCAGATAGGCTAATACGCTATTGGTGCTGTCGTCGCCTATGAGCCAGGTAAAACCTGAGGCCTTGCTATCGCGACGGTGCAATTCGGGGAGTTCGCGGTAGAGGAAATTGAGATCCTTGACTAAGGTTTGCAGGCCTTGGTGCGTGTGATCGTTTAGAACTGCCCAATCTACCGTGCTGTCGTGGTTCCATTCGGCAGCTTGTCCCAGTTCGCCCCCCATAAAAAGCAGTTTTTTGCCCGGATGGGTCCACATAAAAGCAAAATAGGCGCGTAGATTAGCGAGCCGTTGCCAAGCGTCGCCCGGCATCTTGCCTAAGAGCGAGCCTTTGCCGTGCACGACTTCGTCATGCGAGAGGGGCAAGATAAATCGTTCGGAGTAGGCGTAGACCATGCCAAAGGTCATGTCATCGTGGTGATAGCGCCGATGCACCGGATCGAGCCGCATATAGCGCAGCGTGTCGTGCATCCAACCCATGTTCCATTTGTAGTCAAACCCTAAGCCACCCTCTGCCGGCGAGACGGTGACGCCGGGCCACGCTGTGGATTCCTCCGCCACGGTGATGGCGCCGCGGCAATGGTGCTTAACTACTCGGTTCATTTCACGCAAAAAGTCCACCGCCTCTAGGTTTTCGCGCCCGCCATGCTTGTTGGGCAGCCACTGGCCCGGTTGCCGGCTGTAATCGCGATACAGCATGGACGCCACCGCATCCACGCGCAAGCCATCCACATGAAAGCGGCGTAACCATTCTAGGGCGCTAGCCACCATAAAGTTGCGCACCTCGTTGCGGCCTAAGTTGTAGATAGCGGTATGCCAATCAGGATGAAAGCCTTCGCGGGGATCGGCATATTCATACAGCGCCGTCCCGTCGAACTGTCCTAACCCATGCGCGTCTTGTGGAAAGTGCGCCGGCACCCAATCGAGGATGACGCCTAGGTTGGCTTGATGGCAGCGATCCACAAAGTGGGCGAAGTCATGCGGTGTGCCGTAGCGGGCGCTGGGCGCGAACAAACTCAGGGGTTGGTAACCCCAGGAACCGCCGAAAGGATGCTCCATAATGGGTAGCAGTTCCACATGGGTGAAGCCCATACTGCACACATAAGGAATAAGCCGGTCCGCCAAACGATCCCAAAGACATCGAGGATCGGTCTCGTCGCGTCGCCAGGAGCCAGCGTGCACCTCATAGATGCTGAGAGGGGCGTCAGCAGCCTGGCGCGCGGCGCGGCTGGCCATCCACTCGTCGTCGTGCCATGCATAGGGTTGGGCGGCCGGGACGATGGACGCTGTCGCCGGTGGCATTTCGGTTTGACGCGCCAAGGGATCGGCCTTGAGCGGCAGCACGACCCCTGGTGCGCCGACGATTTCGTATTTGTAGCGCTCGCCCGGTCCCAAACGCGGAATAAAAATTTCCCATACGCCGGCGCTATGACGCAACCGCATGGGATGGCGCCTGCCGTCCCAGCTATTGAAGTCGCCCACTACCGATACCCGCCGCGCATTGGGCGCCCACACCGCAAAACGTACGCCTAGCACACCTTCCACTTCGATGTATTGCGCGCCTAAGCAATCGCTTAAGTGTTCATGACGGCCCTCTGCAATCAAGTAAAGGTCAAGCTCACCTAGCAATAGGTCAAAGGCATAAGGATCTTCTGCGACTTGCACGCCGCCTGGCCATTCAATTCGTAGTCGATAGGCGCCGCCGCCTTTAGGCTTAGGACCGGGTAGTCGAACAGCGTAAAACCCGTGCGCGCATTCGTTTAACCGCGCCGTGCGACCATCAACGAATTCAGCGTAAATGGCTTGTGCGCCAGGCGCGAGCGCACGCAGTTCACAATAGCCGTCGTGCTCGTGCGGGCCCAATACAGAAAAAGGATCCGGATGCCTGCCTGCCAACAACTGCTCGATGCAGCGCAGCGGCGGTGCGCCGGGAATAGGTACCGTCACCGATGGCGCGGTCATGATGCGTTCGCCTCTTGATCGGCGGCGGGCGGCGACATCATGCCGCGTGCCAGCTCAGCCAGGCCGGCGGTGGGAATGAATAGCCAGTCAGGACGGTGCGCGGCTTCGTAACGTATCTCGTACGCCGCTTTTTCGAGCAGGGCTAACTCAAGTAGGCTTTGCTGTGCTGCCGGCGCGATCCAAGGGTAGGGCGCTTGCTTCGCGACCGCCTGATATCCGTCCATGAAAGCGCTGCGCGCGCGCGTGAGAAAGCGAGAGAGCAGGGCTTCGCGGTGGTGCTGTGGCGCTGCTTCGGCAACCATCGGTTTGTTGACGATGCCCGCTGCCTCGGTCGCGCGTACTGAGCCGCTGAGGGGATCCGGTAAGCGCAACATGGCAGCGACATAATCGAACGAACGCAGCAGACCTGCGACGTCGCGCAATGGCGTGGCCTTGGTGCGCCGCTGCGCATACGGACGGGCCGGCTCTCCTTCAAAGTCGATAAGATAAGCGTCCGTGCGGGCGACCAACACCTGGCCCAAGTGAAAGTCACCATGGATACGTAGATACAATGAACCCGGTTCTCGGTGAGCGCGCTCGCATAGGGCATGCGTCAAGGGTTCAACTTGGCTTTGCAGCCATTCGGCGTCCGCGCGTGTACGGTCGTCAAGTTGGTCGCGGTGTTCATGCAAAATCCGTAGCGCTGCGTTGAGCGTCTCGGTGGCTTCTAAGGCGCGCCGGTGCGCGTGCGCGGTGTCCGCGCGCTCGGGCGCAAACATGTGATCATCGGTGGGTTGGGCTAAGGTGGCATGTAGTTGCGCCAGCCGCTCTCCGATGGTTTGAGCCATGGTCGCATAACCGACTAAGTCTTCATCATATTCTTCCAGTGAAGCGCCGGTAAGCGTGGCGTTGTCGAGCGTGCGCTTGAGATAGTCCAGCGTCCACGACCAAGCGTCGCCTTGATTGACCACGTGTTGATGCAGAAGCGCCAGCGTGTAAGGCGTGCCGTTGCTGTCTACGCGTACGACTTCGCCCAGTAAGGCGGGTGCATTGGGGTAGCCTAGCTGGGTCAGTCTACGTGTCATTTCGGCTTCGGGATGCACGCCGGGATGGAGACGCCGCACCAGCTTAAGCATGACCTTACCGCCTAGCGAGAGCGAGCTATTAGACTGTTCGCCCTTAAACCACTCCACGTTCGCATCGGCTGGCAAATCTAGGTCGTCCAGACCGGACTCGCCGTGAAAACGTAGGACGCCGGCTGTATCACTCGGCGCGATGGCGATCTCTCGGTTTGCACGGAGCGCTTGCACTAACCCGTGCGCAAAGGCGGGGACAGCAAAAGCATCGGTGACCAAGCCTACGTCGGCGCTACGACGGGCCCTGGCCAGGGTGTGCTGGAGGATCACGGGCGGCACGGCGTCGCCCCATATCAGTGCTAGAGGTGTGAACAGACTTTGCGACTGTCCCTCCACGGTGACTTCCACTTCGGCGATAAAGCATTCCTCGCCGTTCGTGGGTAGGGGTGCAGCGTAGACAAACCGCGCTGAGGGGGCGGATTGCGTGTGCGGAAACCAGCGTTGCCGTGCGAGATACTGCGGCAGCACGTCGTGTTCTAGCGTGCGGCGCGCTGGTTCTGTCAAGGCGTAGCCGCTGCGTCCGCGCAGAACCAGCGTGACGTATTCCGGCATTTGTTCGGGCAGGCTGGCATGCCATGACGGTGGCGCAGCAGTGGTGCTCAATTCAAACCAATAAAAGCCGTAGGGCGGCAAGGTAAGCAGATACGGCAGTTCACCGATAGCGGGGAAAGGGGTGCCGCCTAGTATCTCAACAGGTGTTCTGCCAGCCATTTCTTGCAGCTGTAGCTCCACCGGCTGCGAGGCATTGGAGAGATTCGCCACACAGAGAATTCGCACCCCATCGAGCTCGCGTAAGTAGGCCAAAATTTTTCTATTACCGGGATAAAGAAAGCGCAAGTTGCCGCGACCGAACACACGCGTTTGTTGACGCTTAGCCAACATACGCCGGGTCCAATTTAAGAGAGAATGCGGATCACGTTGCTGGGCTTCAACATTCACCGCGTCATAGCCGTAGAGCGGGCCCATCAGCACGGCCATTGGCAATCGCTCAGGGTCGGCGCGCGAAAAACCGCCGTTGCGATCGGGCGACCATTGCATCGGTGTGCGTACACCGTCGCGGTCGCCCAAATGAAAATTGTCGCCCATGCCGAGCTCATCGCCGTAATAGATCACCGGTGTACCGGGCAGCGACAGCAATAAACTATTCATGAGCTCGATGCGCCGTCGGTCGCGTTCAAGCAGTGGTGCTAGCCGCCGCCGGATGCCCAAATTAATGCGGGCCCGACTATCGGCCGCATAGACATTCCATAGATAGTCGCGCTCACTGTTGGTCACCATCTCGAGCGTGAGCTCGTCATGGTTGCGCAAGAAAATGGCCCATTGGCAGCTTGCCGGAATGTCCGGCGTTTGCTTCATGATGTCGGTAATGGGCAAGCGGTCCTCGCGCGCGATTGCCATGTACATACGCGGCATGAGCGGAAAATGGAAGGCCATGTGACATTCATCGCCAACGCCAAAGTATTCCTGCACATCTTCTGGCCACTGGTTGGCTTCGGCCAGCAGCATGCGGCCGGGATATTCAGCATCTAAGCAAGCCCGTATCTGCTTCAGTACAGCGTGCGTTTCCGGCAAATTTTCGTTGTTGGTGCCTTCGCGTTCGACCAGATAAGGCACGGCGTCTAAGCGCAGACCATCGACCCCCATGTCTAGCCAAAACCGCATGACGCTTAAAACGGCTTTTAATACCTGCGGATTGTCGTAGTTCAAATCGGGCTGATGGGAATAGAAGCGGTGCCAAAAATAGGCGCCCGCGACCGGGTCCCAAGTCCAATTGGATTTTTCCGTATCACAAAAAATGATGCGCGTCCCCGCGTACGCCTGGTCGTTATCGGACCACACATAAAAGTCGCGCGCCGCAGAACCGGGCTTTGCGCGTCGGGCTCGTTGAAACCAGGGGTGCTGGTCGGAGGTGTGATTGATGACCAGCTCAGTCACTATCCGCAAGCCACGTCTATGCGCCGCCCGAATGAAGCGGCGTACATCGACCAGCGTGCCATAGTCGATATGCACATTACGGTAATCCGCAATGTCGTAGCCATCGTCGCGACGCGGCGAGGGATAAAAAGGCAATAACCAAATGGTATTGACGCCCAAATCGGCGATGTAATCGAGCTTCTGCATCAAGCCAGCAAAGTCGCCGACGCCATCGTTGTTGGCATCGAAATAAGATTTGACGTGGAGTTGGTAAATTACCGCGTCCTTGTACCAATCCAGCTCGTCTGCCTGGCGCTGATTAGCGTTCGATGTCTCTGTCATGCGTGCTCCCAAAGGCGCCATATGCGATAGGGCTGATCGGGTGTGAGCGTGACCTGCTGGCGCTTGCCGTGAAAGGCGTGGCGTTGCCCATCGACCAGACACTCGGCCTGCAGCGTGGCGTCATCGGGTAGTTGGAAGGCCCACAGCGGTATTTCCATCGCCGTAGACTGCGGCGCATAAGGGTCCAGGCTAATGGCGACCATCACCACATTAGAGCGGTCGGGAGTGGCTTTCCAAAAGCACAGCACTTGGTCGTTCGCGGCGTTGAGTACCGAAAAGCCACGTTGGGTCTGTAGGGCTGGGTTGGCGCGCCTAATTTGGTTCAAGCGGGTGATCTCAGCAACGATATTGCCGGGCTGATTCCAGACCCAGCGGCGGATTTGGTATTTCTCAGAATCGAGGTATTCCTCGGTGCCTGGCACCGCTTGCGCCTCGCACCCTTCAAAGCCGTTATAAACGCCCCAAAGACCCGAGGTAGTGGCCGCCAAAGCCGCGCGGATTAGAAAGCCAGGCCGACCCGACTGCTGGAGAAATTTAGGGTTAATGTCCGGCGTGTTAACGAAGAAATGGGGGCGAAAGAAATCCGCTACGGGCGGTTGCGCTAGCTCCGTTAAATATTCAATGAGTTCCGTTTTGCTATGGCGCCAAGTGAAATAGGTATAAGACTGCGAAAAACCGATCTTGGCGAGTCGATACATCATGCGCGGTCGCGTGAAAGCTTCGGATAAAAAGATCACGTCGGGATGGCGGCACCGCACGTCGCCTATCATCCATTCCCAAAAGGGCAGCGGCTTGGTGTGCGGATTGTCGACGCGGAAAGTGCGTATGCCTTGGCGTATCCAAAACAGGACGATATCGCGCCAGGCGCGCCATAACGCTACCTTACGCGAAACCCGCACGGTGCCACTGTAAAAATCGACGTTAACAATGTCTTCGTATTTTTTAGGGGGATTCTCGGCATAGCGCAGCGATCCATCGGCGCGCCAGCCAAACCAGTCTGGATGCTGAGTCAGCCAGGGATGATCGGGCGAGCATTGAATCGCGAAGTCCAAGGCAATTTCTAATCCGTGGCAATGAGCGGCCTCAATCAGCCGTTGAAAATCTTGCAAAGTGCCCAGTTGCGGATGGATGGCATCATGTCCGCCTTCTGTTGAGCCTATTGCATAAGGACTGCCAGGGTCGTTGGGCCCAGCTCGCAGACTGTTGTTGCGGCCTTTGCGGTGACGTACGCCGATGGGATGGATGGGCGGAAAATACAGCACGTCAAAACCCATGTCACGGATGAGCGGTAAGCGGGCGATCACATCGTCAAAGGTGCCGTGGCGGTCGGGCTGGCCGCTTTGCGAACGCGGGAAGATTTCGTACCAGCTGGCGTAGCGTGCGGCCACCCGCTCGACCATTAGGGAGCAAGTGGGTCCGATGTGCTCAAAAGGCCGATCATCGAGTTCTTGCATGGCAGTGGCCAATTCGACGGCGAGTAAGGCGTCGATTTGCGCCGGCGTGGCGGCAGGAACCTCGATTGATGCCGCGTTGGGGCGGCGGCGCGGTGGCGGCTTATCTTTTACCTGGTCATCAGCAAATAGGCGCAGGGTGTTCATTAGCACTTTGATTGCCGCGCGGTGAGCGCGGCCGCGCTTGCACGCTTCTTGCAACATCGCCACGCCTTCCCAAACTTCCAAACGTAAATCCTGTCCGGCGGTTTGCTTTTTTTTCAGTTCATCGCAAAAAGTGCGCCAAACGTCCAACCAGCCGCAGACGGTGTATTGGTGCGGTCCCAAGCGCTCAGGTACCAAGACAGCTGCCCAGCGGTCATTGCCTAGCGGTTCCATCGGCACGGTGTTCCAGGTCGCTTGGTCAGCGGGACGCCATAGCAATGCGGCGCGCAGCTGGTCGTGACCATCCATGAAGAGGTCGGCTTCGACGCGCACCGTTTCGCCTAAGGTGCATTTGACGGCATGCAAGCCACCGTCGATAAGCGGTGTGATATTTTCAATCGCAATACGGGCGGCGCGAATGGCGGCGCGAACCTGGCGGTTCAGGCCATCGGGGCCGTCCCGCACCGGCGGCGTGCGGGTCAGCGTATAAAGGGCGTAGCCGGCAGGGCCGAGCGCGCTGGCCATGGCGGCGTCCCCGGCTGCGTTTGAGGTGATAGAAGCATAGCCGTCGGGCAGGGCACGCCGCACTTCGGTCCAAACCACCTTGGCTGCAGCATGGTTGTGCGGATTAATCAGCAGTAAGCGCGCGCGCGCTTGTTTTGGTGCACTGTCGATATGAGATTTTATGAGGCCATTGCCGCGCGCGATGACGGTGCAAAAGTTGTCGGTGCCGCCGACAAGGTGGAGGCGGCCCCGGACAGGCATAACCGTCTTCAGCCATTGGTTCACTTCGGTCAGCGCTGGCCATAGGCCCGGGCCGCCGAAATCCGCCGGAACCATGATGCCGTCGCCGGTAACGGCGGCCGTCCAGAGTGCGCGCAAAGCGCGCTGCTGGTAGGACGCCGTGTTCTCCTCCCAGCTGTTGGTTTGGGGGCCGCTCGGCGCCTGCGGCATGGCAATAACAGGTGCTACTGCACGCAGGCGGCTATCTTCCTCGGCGAACCAAGCAGCGCGGTAATCCCACCAAGGCACCGACGAAAAGACACCATCAAAGCCAGCGGGGCGTAAAACCGCCAGCTGTGCTGGGGTCATGCCAGGTGTCCAAGCGAAAAAGCGGCAGTCTGGGTGCACCTCACGCACGCCAGCCAACAGGGCTTGCCAGCCTTCACTGTGCCAGCGCGGTGGCGCGTCGAAACGAAAACCGGCCAATCCCGCGTCGGCCCACGTGGTCATGCGCTTGATCCAGACTGGCAGAGAACGATCGGTGATAACTTGGTCTAGCACCACATCCATGAGCAGCGCTAAGTCGTGCTGTTTGCATAAAGCGGCTAGCCGGGTAAGGCTGCACGCCAAGTCGTCGCTATCGTCTAGGGCTGAGTCAGGCGCGTCTGGATTACTTAGCGCATAGGAGTCAGCGAGCTCGGGGCGCTGCCATGGTGGCGCGATGAGGAGAGTATTGAAATCAGCTGCTCGCAAACGCTCACACAATAAGGTCCATCGTTGTCGTTCAGCGTGATTTTCTTCGCCCTGGGGGGCGGGCAAACGGCCGACGCGTTGCGGGATCACGTAATAGATGCGCCAAGCGAACATTCGATTACTTGCGCCACCTCCATTGCACTGAGGGTGGCGGCTGGCTGCCGTCACAATGCCTTCATTCATGGACTTTCGCTAGCGGCGGGAATGGCGAACCTAGGAAAAACGTCGAGCGTGAGCCCGCTTTGCGCGTTTTGGCTTTGCGTTGCCCACGCGAGGTCGAGGTGACGGCGGGGGCGACCGCCGGCGGCGGCAACAGCGACGTGTACAAACGCCGATACTCGCGTGCGGCGTTGTCCCAGCCAAACTGGCTGGTCATGCCGTTGTATTGCATGGCCAGCCAAACGGCGCGGTGCTGGCGTAGGTCTAGCGCTCGGCTGATGGCGTTGGCCATGTCCTCTGGCTGCTCGCCATCGAACAGAACGCCGGTGGCGCCGACCATGGCGGCAAGGCCAGCCTGTGGGCCAGGATCGCGGATAGTGTCCGCCATGCCACCGACGCGCGAGCCGATGGGTACAGTGCCGTAGCGCATGGCATAGAGCGGCGTTAGCCCGAATGGTTCGAAGCGGCTGCCGTGCAAAAGCAGATCGGCGCCCGCGTGGAGGCGGTGCGCCATCGGTTCGTCAAACCCAATATGAACTGCACAACGTCCAGGATAGCGTGCTGCCATTTCAGTGAGTGCGCGTTCCAGCGCTTTATCACCGCAGCCAATAATGACGACTTGCAGTTCTGGGTGGGCGTCCAACATCCTTGGCAGGGCCACAACAGCCACATCAGCCATCTTTTGCGTAGTGAGTCGACTGCCCATGGCCAGCAGCGCGCCGTTTGTGGTCTCGGCGAGGCCGAACTCGCGTTGCAGTGCTGTCTTGCAGTGGGCTTTATTGGCGAGGTTGCCCGCCGTATAGCAATGGCCCTGTAAATGCGGATCGCGCGTCGGGTCCCATAGCTCATCATCAATGCCGTTAGCGATGGCTAATAAGTCTGCTTGCCTGGCTTGCAAGAGTCCTTCGAGGCCGCAACCAAATTGCGGCGTGAGTATCTCGCGTGCATACGTTTGGCTGACCGTGATCACACGATCGGCGTAACGGATGCCCGCCTTGAGAAAATTTAGCTGGCCCCAAAACGCTATGCCATCGTCGTTACAGTATTGAGCTGGTATGCCCAGTTCAGCTGCCATGTGCAGCGGAAACAGGCCCTGGAATGCCAGGTTGTGCAAAGAAATCACGGTCTTTATGTTAGTGACACGGGCGGCCCGCATGAGCAGAGGCACCAGGCCGGCGTGCCAATCGTGGGCATGAATGAGTTGCGGTGGCGTAACCCGCGTAAGGCCCTGTGCGATGCGTGTGGCGGCGTGAGCCAACGCGGCAAAGCGCAGCGCATTATCGGCGTAGTCTTGCCCGTTGCGATCGGTATAAATGCTGTCACGGTCATAGAGAGCATCGTTGCGTAGTAAGAGCACCGGCAAGCCAAACCGCGCGCAACGCCCCGCAATTAACTCGGCCTCGCCGCCAGGCAGACCAACCAGTCGTCCCATGGGCCGCAGGTCCGTGATCTGGGCCAGCGTGCCGCGATACGCGGGCAGCATGAGGGTGATGGCTGTGCCCGCTTTGTGCAGCGCCCGCGTCATACCTGTTACTGCGTCGCCTAATCCCCCTGTTTTCGCCAGAGGAAATGCTTCGGATGTCACCGCCAGGATGTTTGTCGCCACCATAGCCACTCCCACTTAACCGCAAGGGAAAAAAATAGTCATTCCAACTCGCCACGAGCAGCGGTCATGAAGCGCGTCGAGCAGTAATGTCTACCTGCCTCTGCTTTGCTTGAGGCGGCGCTTGCCTATAGCAAGCCTCGTGCCTAGGTGGGGGCGCCCTCAGTAAAACTGGGGTGCCATGGGTTCGAACGAAGGCGCTAATTGCCAGCTCAGTGGCTTTTAGGCGTAGGCGACGGATAAGTTTGCCTAAACGAGTTAGCCTTCGACATCAGCCCAACAATTGGGCGTTTCATACAAGCGGACTTTTACCAGCCGTAGTTCATTGCCGTAATACCGCTGATATTGCGGCGCTAAGGTTTCAAAGGCGGCGCGCGCAAGATTTTCGGCGGTTGGAATGCAGTCCAACACCACCGTTTTGTGTTCAGGAAGCGTGTCGAGCAGGCTGCGCACGACGTGGTCGCCGGCGTACACCAGAAAAGCATGGTCCCATAAGGCGACGATATGTTCATGAGCGATGGCTTTAATTTTAGAAAAGTCCATTAGCATGCCGTTATGCGACTGACCTGGCGCCTGTATTACTGCTCCTTCTAATGTGACTTCTAACGCATAGCGGTGTCCATGCAGATTGCGGCATAGGCTATGGTGATCAGGGATGCGGTGGCCGGCATCAAATTCCAAGCGGCGGGTAACGTGGATCATGGCACGCCCCGCAGGCTTAATAGGTACATCATGGAATGCCTAGGTATTTATGGGTTTGAAGGCTTAAACGCCATTGCGGATGGCGCAAGCAGTATTGCACTGCTTGTTCGGTGTTTTTGGCCCGGGCTGGGCCATCCATAGGCTGGAGAAAGAAGTGCTCGAACGACAGATGCGCAAAGGCTTCGGGCCGCGCGTTGGTTTGGGGATAGACTAATTTAAGTTCGTTGCCTGCTTGCAGCGCCAACGGCGCTTGCCCTTTGGGACTGACACAAATCCAATCGATGCCGGCGGGTGCGGCCAGTGTGCCATTCGTCTCTATGGCGACTTTAAAGCCGTGTTGCTGTACCGCTTGCACCAACGCATTATCCAACTGTAGTAGCGGTTCGCCGCCGGTGAACACCACATAACGGCCTTGCGGCGAGGGCCCCCAAGTGGAGGCAATGGCTAGAGCCAACTGTTTGGCCGTGATGAATTTGCCGCCGCCCACGCCATCGGTGCCGACAAAATCAGTGTCGCAAAACGTACAGGCGGCCTGGGCGCGGTCGCTCGCGCGGCCGCTCCATAAATTGCAGCCGGCAAAGCGGCAGAATACCGCCGTGCGGCCGGCCTGGGCACCTTCTCCTTGGAGGGTCTTGAATATTTCTTTGACAGAATAAGTCATAAAAAAACTCCGGCTGCGAGCCGGAGCCTAGCGCTATAAGAAGCACGGGCCGCTAGCATAAACCTTATCAGCTATCCGTTTAAGCGATAGCGTGCCGCGACCCGGGCAAAGTCTTCCACGGTGTGGCGCTGCCATTGCATGTTTTGGCCCAGTTCTTCAGCCAAAATACGCGCTACTGCCGGCGCCGCTGCCAGCGCTGCAGCGCTGTCTAGAAACAAAGCGCGATTGCGCCGCGCCAACACGTCTTCGACCGTGCAAGCCAATTCAAAGCGCGCGGCGTAGCGCACATGCGCTTCAGAAAGGCCACTTTGACTGACCAGAAGACAGTCTGCGCCGGGTAGAGCGCGCAGAGCGTCGAGATCCGTGCCGTAGTAGCGATCGGGCGCACTAGACGCTGGCGCTAGCGCCTCGTCACTTGGCGCGCCGTGCAGCGGCAAGGTTTCAGTGCGGCAAGCCGCTCGCGTCAGCAAGCCATGGGCAATAGCCGTATCCAGTACATCCTGCGCCATCTTGCGATAGGTGGTCCATTTGCCACCGGTAACGGTAATAAGGCCAGCCTGCGAAACCATAATCGTATGTTCGCGCGATAACGATTTGGTGGCGGTCTGGCCGGTGGCTTTGACCAGCGGTCGTAGACCCGCCCAAACGCTGGTTACGTCTGCGCGAGTGGGTGGGCGGTTTAAGTAGCGCTTGGCGGTGTCCAAAATGAAATCTACCTCGTGCTGGCTTGCCTCTGGCTCAAGCGGCAGGTCGGTGCACGGTCTATCAGTCGTGCCAATCACGGTTTGGCCGTTCCAAGGCACCACAAATAGCACCCGGCCATCGTCGGTTTTGGGAATAAGAATGGCGCGTTGACTGGGTAGGAAATCATAGGGCAGCGTTAAATGCACCCCCTGGCTGGGTGAGACGAGATCGGGCGCGTCTTTGTTTTCTAGACGGCGCACCTTATCTACCCATACACCCGCCGCATTGACCACGCAGCGAGCATGTAAGGTATACGTCGCTTCACTCAGCGTGTCTTGGGCCGTGACACCGTTTATCTTGCCGTTGCTTAAACAAAGCGCCGAGGCCTGCATGTAATTAATCGCTGTGCCCCCCAGATCGAACAAGGTGCGCATTAAGCTCACGGCAAGTCGGGCGTCGTCGAACTGGCCATCAAAATACAAAATGCCGCCGCGCAATTCGCGCTGGCCTACCCGCGGCGCTAATGTGGGAGCCTGGGCCAGGGTTTCATGTCGTGAAAGTAAGCAGCTGGGAGCCAGGTTCGCCTTACCGGCGAGCAAATCGTACAATTTCAAACCCAGGCCGTAGAAAGGCCGGTCTACCGCCCCGTAGGCCGGAACGATAAAACCGAGCGGCCATACCACGTGCGGGGCGTTGCGGTGAAGTAAGCCGCGCTCGTGCAACGCCTCGCGCACCAAACAAATATTGCCCTGTGCCAGATAACGAACGCCGCCGTGGACCAGTTTGGTGGCTTTGCTAGAGGTGCCCTTGGCAAAATCCGCAGCCTCGATAAGCAGCGTCCGATAGCCACGCGCCGCTGCGTCCACCGCCGTGCCCAGACCGGTGGCGCCGCCGCCTATCACAATCACGTCCCAAATCGACGAGTCTTCCAGTCGTCTCAATAAATTGGCGCGGTCAGGCGGCTCCAAAGGAGTAGGCGCCCGCACAGCTTCAATTAACCGATTTTGTCGTAGATTTAGGGTCATTTTTCTTATATTAAAGCAATAAAAGAAAGAATATAGTTGTACCTTTTCCTTGTTTTTATCTTGCTTTTTAAGTAAAAACGCAAAAAAAGAGACAGATGGCGCCACGGCTTTGCAGTGGGGAGTAGGATGCAGCTGACGCTAGAGAGGGTAGAACTGCGGGTCGGACCTCGGGTGCACTTGTATCCTATGACCTTGGCGCCGATAGCCGGTGCGATGACGGTATTGTTAGGAGCCACACAGGCCGGTAAAACCTCGCTTATGCGCTTGATGGCAGGTTTGGACCGACCTACCTCTGGCAAGGTCTTGGTCGACGACGTCGACGTTACCGCTGTACCGGTGCGGCAGCGTGACGTCGCGATGGTGTATCAGCAGTTTATTAACTACCCCTCGTTCACCGTGTTCGACAATATCGCCTCGCCCTTGCGTTTGCGGGGCGAAAAGAATATCGCTCAGCGCGTGCGAGCCATGGCGGCGCGCTTGCATATCGAGCACTTACTAGAGCGATATCCCGAGCAACTTTCGGGCGGGCAGCAGCAGCGTGTGGCGTTGGCGCGCGCGCTCGTTAAGGACGCGCCGTTGGTGTTGCTGGACGAACCGCTGGTCAATTTGGACTATAAGTTGCGCGAGGAACTGCGCGAGGAGCTCGCCACCTTGTTCGACGAAGGCCGCGCCACCGTCATCTACGCCACCACGGAGCCCGGCGAGGCGCTGCTTTTGGGCGGCTATACGGCCGTGCTCGATGCGGGCGAATTGCTGCAATATGGGCCTACGGCTGAGGTATATCACCGCCCCAATTCGATCCGAGTGGCCAGCGCTTTCAGCGATCCGCCTATGAATTTGTTGCCAGCGCGGCGCGAAGGCGCCGGCTTTACGCTGGCAGATGGCTTGTACGTGCCGCGGACACTGCCAGCCGCCACTGCGGGCGCCGGCGGCATTACGGCGGGGTTGCGGGCTAGCGCCCTAAGCCTGGAGCGGCGCCCGGGTAGTTTGGAGCTGCCTGGCAAAGTTAAGTTGGCCGAAATATCAGGCTCCGATACTTTCGTGCACGCGGCTTGGGCAGCAGGCGACGTGGTGGCGCAATTATCTGGCGTGCACCGTTTTAGTTTGGGAGAACCTGTGCGCTTTTATTTCGATTCTGCTCAAACGTATATCTTCGATGCGACCGGGGCTTTATTGGCGGCGCCTGGGCGCAAGGGCCGAGAGGAACAATTCGACTAATGGCGCGCATCGAGCTCGATCTTTCGCACACCTACGTGCGCCACCCGAATCAGGACGAACACTACGCTTTGCTGCCGCTGCGTTTC
Source organism: Hydra viridissima (assembly GCA_014706445.1). Taxonomy (NCBI): domain Eukaryota; kingdom Metazoa; phylum Cnidaria; class Hydrozoa; order Anthoathecata; family Hydridae; genus Hydra; species Hydra viridissima. The sequence continues at coordinate 1,967,936 of QPEY01000524.1, read as the reverse complement.
ACCTTTGAGGACGGCGGCGCCTACGCGTTGTTGGGGCCTTCCGGCTGCGGTAAGACCACACTGCTTAACTGTATATCGGGGCTTTTGCGTCCTTCAGCAGGGCGCATTGTGTTTGATGGCGTAGACGTTACCGATAAGACGCCGCAGCAGCGCAATATTGCCCAGGTCTTTCAGTTTCCCGTTGTTTACGACACCATGACAGTGGCCGAAAACTTGGCGTTTCCCTTGCGCAACCGCGGCATGTCAGCCAGCGATATACACCAGCGGGTGGAACGGGTGGCCGAAATGCTGGAGTTATCTGCGGTGCTGAATCGCCGGGCCAGCCATTTGAGTGCGGATGCGCAGCAGAAAATCTCGCTGGGCCGCGGGCTGGTGCGCAATGACGTCTCGGCGGTGTTGTTTGACGAGCCGCTTACGGTTATTGATCCACAACTCAAGTGGCAATTGCGGCGTAAGCTCAAGGAAATTCATCAAGAGTTCAAGCTTACCCTCATCTACGTCACGCACGATCAGACCGAGGCGCTTACTTTCGCCGACCAGTTGGTGGTGATGGCGCGCGGCAAGGCGGTGCAGATCGGCAGCGCGGAAGAATTATTTCTGCGGCCGGCGCATACTTTTGTGGGCGATTTTATTGGTTCGCCCGGTATGAATTTTCTGCCAGCGAACTGGCGCGATGACCAATTGTGGGTAGGCCGGCGAACTTTGGGCCCAGTAGCTGAGGAGTTAGCGGCGTGCTTAGCAGCGGCCAAAGTCTTTAAACTCGGTGTACGGCCTGAATTTCTCCGCTTGTGCGCACCGGATACGCCAGGGGCACTGCCTGTGCGGGTGACGCGGCTACAGGATGTAGGTACCTATCGCTTATTGACGGGTACGTTCGAGGATGCCACCGTGCGGGCGCGCTTGGCGCTAGATAGCGGCCGAGCGGCGGTGGGTGGTTTGGTATGGCTGTCGGCACTCAATCCACATACCTGTTTTTATCGTAATGAAACCTTAATCACATGAAGCCAATTAACCAAAAAGCTTGGCTATTAGTAGCGCCGGTGGTCTTGTGCGTGGCATTTTCTGCCGTTTTACCTTTGATGACCATCGTCAACTATTCTGTGCAAGACATTATCTCGCCGCAGCGGCGCATATTTGTAGGCACCGAATGGTTTGCTGCCGTTTTGCAGGATGCCGAGTTGCACAGCGCACTATTGCGCCAGATCGGTTTTTCGTTGGCAGTGTTGGTGATTGAGGTACCGTTGGGCATACTGTTGGCGCTGTGCATGCCGGCCGCAGGTTGGCGCGCCTCGGCGGTGTTGGTGGTAATTGCGCTGTCGCTATTGATTCCGTGGAATGTGGTCGGCACCATCTGGCAAATCTTTGCGCGCACAGACATAGGTTTGTTAGGCGCAGCGCTGTTATCCTTGGGGGTTTCCTACAACTATACGAGCAATGATCTTGCCGCTTGGCTTACCGTGCTGATTATGGATGTTTGGCACTGGACGCCGCTGGTGGCGTTGCTGTGTTATGCCGGTCTGCGCGCCATTCCCGCGGCGTATTACCAAGCCGCGCGCATCGACGGGGCGACGCGTCTGGCGGTGTTTCGCTATATCCAGCTGCCTAAAATGCGCGGTGTATTGATGATTGCGGTGTTGCTGCGCTTTATGGACAGTTTCATGATTTACACCGAGCCGTTTGTGCTCACCGGCGGCGGCCCGGGCAATGCCACCACCTTTTTATCGCAATACTTAACCCAGAAGGCAGTGGGCCAGTTCGATTTAGGGCCAGCCGCTGCTTTCTCGATTATTTATTTCCTCATCATTCTTCTGCTTTGCTTTATTTTGTACAACTGGATGCAGCGCGCGGGTGGCTCCAGCCTCACGGACGAGGAGGTCGCGCGTGCGTAACCAGTCTACCTTGTGGCGCGGCGTTTTTCTTACTGTGTATTTGATTTTCACCATCCTGCCGCTGTACTGGATGGTAAATATGTCGTTTAAGACAAATACAGAAATCCTCGGTTCATTTAGCCTTTGGCCGCGCGAATTCACCCTGGCGCATTATCAGACCATTTTTACTGATCCAGCGTGGTACTACGGCTACATTAATTCGCTTATTTACGTGCTCATTAACACCGTCATCTCGCTGATGGTGGCGCTGCCAGCCGCTTATGCTTTTTCGCGTTATCGATTCATCGGCGATAAGCACGTTTTTTTCTGGCTGCTTACCAACCGCATGACGCCGCCCGCAGTGTTTCTGCTGCCCTTCTTTCAGCTCTACAGCTCAATCGGCTTAATGGACACGCATTTGGCTGTAGCCTTGGCCCATCTCGTGTTTAACGTGCCGCTGGCGGTTTGGATACTTGAAGGCTTTATGTCAGGCGTACCGCGCGAAATAGACGAGACCGCCTATGTGGACGGCTACTCTTTTCCGCGCTTTTTTCTTATCATCTTTTTACCGCTTATCAAGGCTGGGGTCGGGGTGGCGGCCTTTTTTTGCTTTATGTTTAGCTGGGTCGAATTGCTATTGGCACGGACACTGACCTCGGTACACGCCAAACCTATCGTCGCCACGATGACGCGCACCGTGTCGGCGTCGGGCATGGACTGGGGTGTGTTGGCTGCCGCCGGCGTGCTTACTATTGTGCCTGGCGGCATCCTCATTTGGTTTGTGCGGCACTACATCGCGCGCGGCTTTGCGATGGGTCGGGTATAGGGGGCGGCGCTATGTTCGAGTGGATGGTGTGGACTACGCCTGTTGCGGTTTTTTTTAGCTGCATAGGCCTGATGCTGGTGGGCATGACGATATGGGAATTGCGCGCGCCTAGCCGCCTGCGTAAAGGCTTCCTGCCCATCGCCACGACGCGCGGCGATCGTCTTTTTATCGGCCTCATGGGTGCCGCCTGGGTCAATTTGACATTCGTGGGCTTAGGGCCCAAGGTCATGGAATGGATGTCACTAGACGAGCCACCATCGATATGGCTTAGTTTCGTTGTATCCATGTTGTTGTTGGCGCTCATCATGCGCAAGGGGTGAACTGTCCGCTTGCGCCGAAAATTTTCATGGACGACCGGCCAGTTGCCTTCCCGGCCGAAGTCCGCAGCTAAGCGTGGTGAAGGCTTATCGAGGAGAAGTCTATGAAATTGCCGATACGAGCCGTGGTGGCCGCTATAGCATGGGTTTGTACCATGCAAGCATGGGCAGGCGAGCCCCAAGCGAAAAAGTGGATCGAGGCGGAATTTCAGCCCTCGACGCTGTCTAAAGAACAGCAATCGGCCGAAATGAAATGGTTCATCGAGGCGGCCGCCAAGCTCAAAGCCAAAGGCGTTAACGAAATCAATGTGGTGTCCGAAACCATCGCCACGCATGAGTACGAATCCAAAATGCTGGCGCGGGCTTTTACCGAGATTACCGGCATCAAGGTGCTCCACGACCTGCTGCAGGAAGGCGACTTGGTGGAAAAACTACAGACCTCAATGCAATCGGGTAAGTCTATCTATGACGGTTGGGTTTCTGATTCTGATCTTATCGGTACCCACTACCGCTACGGCGCTATCTTGCCGTTATCCGACTATATGGCGGGTGCTGGCAAGGAATGGACTAGTCCGGGGCTCGATCTTGCCGATTTTATCGGTACTCGTTTCACCACCGCGCCGGACGGCAAGCTCTATCAGCTGCCCGATCAGCAGTTCGCCAACGTCTATTGGTTCCGCGCCGACTGGTTCGCCCGCGAGGACTTAAAAGACCGGTTTAAAGCCAAATATGGCTATGAGCTTGGCGTTCCCACTAATTGGTCGGCCTATGAGGATATTGCCAACTTCTTTACCAACCAAGTTGCGGAGTTAGACGGCAAGCGCGTGTATGGTCACATGGACTATGGCAAAAAAGATCCGTCGCTGGGTTGGCGTTTTACCGATGCATGGTTGTCGATGGCCGGCGCTGCCGATAAGGGGCTACCCAACGGCTTCCCGGTAGATGAGTGGGGTATCCGTGTGGCTGACGACAAGTGCACGCCCGTCGGCGCCTCCACCTCACGCGGCGGTGCCACCAATAGTCCGGCCGCCGTGTACGCCTTAACGAAGTACATCGAGTGGATGAAAAAGTACGCGCCACCGGCGGCCATGGGCATGACCTTCACGGAGGCAGGGCCGGTGCCGGCGCAAGGCCATATTGCTCAACAAATATTTTGGTATACGGCTTTTACAGCCGACATGACGCGGTCAGGATTGCCCGTGGTTAATGAGGACGGCACGCCCAAGTGGCGCATGGCGCCCTCGCCGCATGGCGCCTATTGGAAGGACGGTATGCAAAACGGCTACCAAGACGTAGGGTCCTGGACTTTTTTCAAGTCCACCGATCCCCATCGTATGGCGGCCGCTTGGCTGTACGCGCAGTTTGTGACTTCCAAAACAGTGTCATTGAAGAAGTCCATCACAGGCCTCACTTTTATCCGCAACAGTGACATCCATAGCAACTACTTTACCGAACATGCTGACCGCTATGGCGGGTTAATCGAGTTTTATCGCAGTCCAGCGCGAGTCGCTTGGACGCCGACTGGCACTAACGTGCCGGATTATCCCAAGCTGGCTCAGCTATGGTGGAAAAATGTTGCCACCGCGCTAGTAGGTGAGAAGACACCGCAAGCTGCCATGGACAATTTGGCCAATGAAATGGACCATACCATGGCGCGATTACAACGCGTGGGCATGGAACATTGCGCGCCGCGGCTTAATCCCAAGAGCGATCCTTCGGATTGGCTATCGGACGAGCACGCACCTTGGAAAAGATTGGCCAATGACAAACCCAAGGGCGAGACCATTGCTTACGACAAGTTGCTGCAAGCTTGGCGAGAAGGCAGGGTAAGGTAAGAAAGAGCGGCGCTTAGCGCCGCTTAGTACATGGGCAGGGAGCCACTAGATTCGTCGTTCCATACGTATCGTGACGTCCCCTAAAAAAGTAGGTGGTTCAAAAGTAGGTAACGTCGCCTCAGGCATAATTTTGCTTCTTCGCCTTTTGAGAGCACCTGATGCCGTTTGAGTCGTACACCCAGCCGGAGGCCGCCGTCGACAGGCTGGCCGAAATATATGCTCGCAATACGGCCCGCTTGCGTGCCGCTTTTCAGGCCGTAGTGGCCGGTAAGCCGCTTCAAACTGGCCGCGTGCGGGCTTGTTACCCGGCTATCCGCATCGTTATCGATACCTATGATCCTATCGACACGCGGCTATCGTACGGGCTGGTGTCCGACCCAGGGGTTTATCAGACGACAGTTACGCAGCCGTTGTTGTATCGCGAGTATCTAATCGAACAAATCGGTTTGCTATTGCACCATCATGGCGTGCCGGTTGAAGTGGGAGAGTCCGAGGTGCCGATTCCCCTGCATTTTGCCTTGCCGGATGGGACCTATGTAGAAGGCGAGCATCTGGAAAATTTAACTCGGCCCTTGCGCGATATGTTTGATGTGCCCGATCTCGCCGTCACCGATGACGCCATTGTTAACGGCACTTGGCGCGGCCAACCTAACACACCGCGGCCACTGGCGCCGTTTACGGCGCCGCGTATTGATTATTCCTTGCATCGCTTACAGCATTACACCGCGACAGCGCCAACGTTCTTTCAGAACTTTGTGCTTTTTACCAATTACCAATTCTATGTCGACGAATTTTGCGCGCGCGCTCGCGATTTGCTGGTAAATAAAGCTGGCGATTATGACGCCTTGGTCGAGCCGGGCAATCGTATTACGCGCGCGGGCGAATTGGCGCCACCCGCGACGCTTGAAAGTGGCCGCATGCCGCAAATGCCTGCCTATCACCTCGTGCGACGCAATGGTTCCGGCATTACGCTGGTTAACATCGGCGTCGGCCCATCCAATGCCAAAACGATTACCGACCACATCGCCGTCCTGCGTCCTCACGCCTGGTTAATGTTGGGCCATTGCGCTGGTCTGAGCACCGCGCAACGTCTGGGCGATTATGTGTTAGCCCACGGGTACGTAAGGGAAGACCATGTGCTCGACGCCGACTTGCCCACCTGGGTGCCGATTCCGGCGTTGGCTGAGGTGCAGGTAGCGTTGGAGCAAGCTGTAGAAGAAGTGGCAGGCTTGTCAGGTTGGGATCTGAAACGTATCATGCGCACCGGCACGGTCGCCACCATCGACAACCGCAACTGGGAATTGCGCGACCATCGAGAGCCGGTGCTGCGTTTCTCCCAGTCGCGCGCCATTGCCTTAGATATGGAATCGGCAACTATCGCTGCCAATGGCTTTCGCTTTCGTGTGCCCTATGGCACATTGTTATGCGTTTCTGATAAACCGCTGCACGGGGAACTCAAGCTACCCGGCATGGCCAGCGCATTTTATCGCCGCCAGGTTAGCCAACATTTGGCAATCGGTATAAGGGCGCTTGAGCGCTTGCGCGAAATGCCCCCCGAGCGGCTGCACTCGCGCAAATTACGTAGTTTTATGGAAACCGCGTTTCAATAGCATGTCTTGGGACGAGCCTTGCGGCTCGCCAAACAGCGTTGACGCAGTGAGGCCAGTGGGGGTTCTTACAACAATCTGCCGCTGCTGCCGCCCAATCTGAACGCCATGTAAACGGCGTAGAGAGCCGCCAAGCCTACTAGCGCATAAATCCCTCGGCTAACCATGATCATGGGCCCAAATATCGCCGCTACCAGGTCAAAGTTAAAGAGGCCCACCAGGCCCCAGTTTACTCCGCCAATAATAAGGAGTAGCAGGGCAATCCAATCCAGGGCATTAAGCGCGCGGCAAGCGCTCATATGTGGGTCGGTCATTTTACCTATCGCTGTCATACTATTCTCCTTGCTGTGGTAAATGGACAATTGCTAGGGCTAGCCCCCGCCCCTGGCCACCGCAAGTCGCATAAATCATGCCTGGGGGTCGCCCCAGGCCGTCATCGTAGGCTTGTCGCTTAGCGCGGCATCATGCCGCCCATCATATTGAGGTTCATATTGTGCAGCACCCATGCTGAACCGCCGACAATAATGGCGACAACTAGCACGGTGAAAACGAAAGTCGTCACGTTATCGCGCTGCGACTTGCCCATATGCAGGAAGCAAACCAGCTGTACCAATAGCTGCGCGACGCACAATGCGATAACGCTGGGCAGGGCAATAGACCGCGGCAAGATGCCACTCATCACTATCCCGAATGAGGCGAAAGTAAGCAGCAAGGAAAGACCGAAACCGGTCAGGTAGGACTTCAAACTGCCGTGTTCGCCAGCGCTAGGGTGCACGGCCGCATGGTGCGGAGCAGGGTGCGACATTACAGGGCTCCTAACAGATAGACAAAGGTAAACACGCAAATCCACACAATATCCAGAAAGTGCCAGAACAAGCTTAAGCAGGACAGGCGGCGCGTATTGACGGCGTCCAAACCATGGCGGCTGATCATATGCGTCATGATGATGATCCAAATCAAGCCTACTGTGACATGCAATCCATGCGTGCCGATGAGAACAAAAAAGGCCGATAAAAAGCCGCTGCGTTGCGGCCCGGCACCTTCCACGATGAGGTGATGGAATTCATACAATTCCATGGCGATAAAGCCGGCCCCCAATAAAAAAGTGAACCACAACCACGGCGCCACTTTGTTGCTGTGACCGGCATGCATGTTTAGCATTGCCATGCCAAAGGTGAAGCTGCTGCAAAGCAGCAGCATCGTCTCCACCAGCACAAAGGACAACTCAAACAGTTCTTTGCCGTTGGGACCGCCTGCCGTGGCGCTCGATAACACGCCGAAGGTGGCAAAGAGCACGGCAAAGATGACGCAGTCGCTCATTAAATAGATCCAAAACCCGAACACGGTTTTGGATCCGTCATCGTGATCATGGCCGTGATGGCCAGCGCTGGGAAGGGAAAGCTCCGCGACGTGACTCATAGCTTAAGCGGCCTTTTGTTGCATGTTAGCGAGTGCGGCGGCGGCATTTTCGATCCGTTCCACCTCCGCAGCGGGTACGTAGTAATCGACGTTGCGGTTATAGGCGCGGGCGGTGAAAGTAATGATCATGCCGGCTAGTCCGCCTATCGCCATCCACCACATATACCAGATGAGACCAAAACACATGAGTAAGCCAAAGGCGCCGATAACGACGCCGGCGCCCGTATTACGCGGCATGTGTATCGCTTCGTAGCGGGCAGGGCGGTGAGCGGCGCGGCCCGTTGTTTTGTCTTCCCAAAATTGGTCTAAGTGATCGACCTGCGGCACGTGGGCAAAGTTGTAGAACGGCGCGGGTGAGGCAATAGACCATTCGAGCGTTCGGCCGTCCCAGGGGTCGCCCGTTAAATCCCGGTTGTTCTGGCGATCGCGGATGCTCACAAACACTTGCTGCAAAATAAACCAAATACCCAACATAATGAAGCAAGCGCCCACTAGCGCCACCATGAGGTAAGGCTGCCACTCAGGGTTGTCATAGCTGTTTAGACGCCGGGTCATGCCTTTTAAGCCCAGTAGGTACAGGGGCACAAAAGCCAGGTAGAAACCAATGAACCAACACCAAAATGCATACTTACCTAGACGTTCATTTAGCTTAAAGCCGAAGGCTTTGGGAAACCAATACGCCATACCTGCGATACAGCCAAACACCACGCCGCCAATAATGGTGTTATGAAAATGCGCAACTAAAAATAAGCTGTTATGCAGTACGAACGACACGCCGGGAATCGCCATCAGTACACCGGTCATCCCACCCACTACAAAGGTGACCATAAAGCCTAGCGTCCATAAGACCGGCGTGGTCAACTGCACACGGCCGCGGTACATCGTAAATAACCAGTTAAAAATTTTGACCCCAGTCGGCACCGAGATAATCATCGTCATAATGCCGAAAAACGCATTAACATTCGCGCCCGCGCCCATGGTAAAGAAGTGGTGCAGCCACACCATGAAGGCCAATACACCAATGGCGGCGGTGGCATACACCATGGATTTGTAGCCAAACAATGGTTTCTTTGAGAAGGTGGCGATAATTTCCGAATAAATGCCAAAGCACGGCAGAACCAGGATGTACACCTCAGGGTGACCCCAAATCCAAATCAGGTTCACGTACATCATGACGTTGCCGCCCATGTCGTTCGTGAAGAAATGCGTGCCCAAATAGCGGTCGGCGGTTAAAAGCGCCAAGGTGGCGGCTAGCACCGGAAAGGCGGCCAAAATCAAGATATTGGTGACGAGCGAGGCCCAGGTGAAAACCGGCATTTTCATGAGCGACATGCCGGGCGCGCGCATGCGTAAAATGGTGACGATAAAGTTAATACCGCTTAGCGTCGTCCCTAGTCCGGATATTTGCAGCGCCCATAAATAATAGTCCACCCCTACGCCCGGACTGTAGTCCAATTCAGATAGGGGGGGATAGGCCAACCAACCGGTGGCGGCGAATTCGCCCACGAACAGCGAAAGCATCATGAGCACCACGCCGGCCCCAAACAGCCAGAAACTCAGCGAGTTTAGAAATGGGTAAGCCACGTCCCGCGCACCGATTTGCAGCGGCACCACAATATTCATGAGCCCCGTAATAAAAGGCATCGCCATGAAGAAAATCATGATGACGCCGTGGGCGGTAAAGACTTGGTCGTAGTGGTGCGGTGGCAAGTAGCCCGCCGAGCCGGCGGCAGCGACAGCCAGTTGAGTGCGCATCATGATGGCGTCGGAAAAGCCACGTAGCAGCATGACCAACGCCACAATGATGTACATGATGCCAATACGCTTATGGTCGACTGAGGTCAACCATTCGGTCCATAAGTATTTCCATTTGCCGAAATAGGTAATAGCGGCCAGTAAGGCGAGGCCGCCCAAGACCACGGCGGCCAGCGTCACCATGATGATGGGTTCATGGTACGGGACAGATTCCAGGGTGAGTTTGCCGAACATGATTACTCCACTGTTGCGACTAGGGCGGTCGATGAAGGGAGGCAGAAGCCGTCATCGACGCCGGTCATCTTGCTCATTTGGCTGTGCATGAGAAAGTCGAACATGCCCGTGGGCACCGCCGAATAACGGGCGACGGGGGCGTGGGTGCTTGCTTTACTAAGTTGTGCATAGGCCGCCGGCGTGAGTGCCTGGTGGGAGGTTTTGGCACGCTGTATCCAATCGTCGAAGCCTTGGGGAGAGGTAGCAATCGCCTTAAAGCGCATGCCCGAGAAGCCGCCGCCACTGTAGTTGGACGAAAGTCCGGCATAAGTGCCAGCTTCTCGCGCGATCAAGTGCAGTTTGGTTTCCATCCCCGCCATAGAATAAATTTGACTACCCAGCTGGGGGATAAAGAAGGCATTCATGACCGATGCCGATGTAATGCGAAACTGCACCGGCGTATCCACCGGAAAAGCAATTTCATTGATGGTGGCAATACCGTAGTCGGGATAAATAAACAGCCACTTCCAGTCCAGTGACACCACTTCGATGTTGACGGGTTTAACCGAAGATTCGAGCGGTCGATAAGGGTCTAAGGTATGCGAAGTACGCCAAGTGATGACGGCCAAAATACTGACGATGATGCAAGGCACGGACCAGACCACCGCTTCGATCGCCGTCGAATGCGACCATTTGGGTAAATAGAGCGCCTTGGTATTGGATGCGCGGTACTTCCAGGCAAAATACACCGTCATGAAAATGACGGGTATGACCACAATAAGCATCAGTCCGAACGCCGTTAAAAACAGCGTTTTTTCCTGGGCGCCGATGTCTCCTTTGGGAGACAAGATTTCCATCGAACAGCCGCCCACGAGCAGCAGCGCGCCTATAGCGCCGGCGCGCAAAAGAAAGCGTAAAGTAGCGGGGATCACGGACAGCCTTGCGGAGGGATACTGGTGTGCAGCAACGCCCGTATGCTAGTCCTTACAGGTGATCATGGGAATGCGACAAAAAGTCGCAGATTGTTGCGCGCGTTGGCCGAGTTATCCCACCTAGCCTAGGTTCACCGCTCACCAGGGCTCATCTGTCAGGCCACGTTCGGGCCCGGGTTTTTTTGCCAGCTTGCGCTGTAAAGAACGCCGATGCATGCCCAGCAGCCGGGCCGCGGCCGACACATTGCCGCCTGTTTCATGCAACGCTTGCTGAATGTGCTCCCATTCCAAGCGGTGCAAGGGCGTCATGGTGGTCTCTACCGCTACTGCTTCTTTCTTTTTGGGTTCGAGGCTGCGCAGTATCATTGGAGCGGTGGCCGGCTTAGGCAAATAATCGTCGGCCCCTAGCTTAATGGCTTCAACCGCGGTGGCCACACTGGCGTAGCCAGTCACAAGCAAAATACGCATATCGGCGCGCAGGGCTCGCAGCGGCCGAATAAGCGCCAGCGCCGATTCTTCTTCGCTCAGGCGCAAATCTAATAGGGCGAAGGCGGGACGGATTTCCTCAGCCACGCCTAGCGCTTCCTCAATGCTGCGCGCCGTCCGCGTTTCAAGGCCGTGGCGCGCCAGACTGCGCTGGAGCGTTTGTAAATAGAGTTCGTCGTCGTCGACCAGCAGGCCGATATTCGCAAGAGTCATGTCTCGTGTTCCGGCTTATCCAAGGGCAGATGAAAATTGATCCGAGTCCCGCCGCCATCCATCGGTGTCATGGTCATTGCGCCGCCTAGTTGTTCCACCGTGGCGTGCGAGAGCGTTAGGCCCACACCCAACCCGCCCGGTCTGTTGCTTTGAAAAAGTCCAGTCGCCGGTAGCACCGGCAGGTTAGGCGCAAAGCCCCGACCGTGGTCGCGCACTGCGCCGCGCAGCACGCCATCGGTATATTCCAAATGCAATTCCACCCGCAAGTCGCCGGCTTCTTCGCCGGCGTCGGCGGCATTATTGAGTAGCGCTTGCAGTAGGTGGGCAATGGCGGGGTCCACTCGCAATTTTTTAGGCAGCACGCCTGTGGATTTAAGATCAATGGTAGGCCGCACTAATTTCCACTGACTGACTACACGTACCAAATCGACTTCAGTCGGAACCGCAAGATTACGTATGCGTTCCCGGCAGAGCGCAAGCAGTTGCCCTAGCACTGCTGCGTCTTTGCGTAGCTGGTCCGTGTCGGCTTGAGCAGCAATTTCATCGGCTAGTAAGGTTAAAGTCGCCAACGGAGTATTCAGCTCATGGGCCATGGCAGCGGCGTGAGTGGCCAAAGCCACTATCCCTTCATTGCGCGTGAAGCGTTCGCGTAAGGCCGCTAGTTCACGTTCTCGACTGCGCAAATCTTGCGCCAGGCGCGTGGTGAAATACAGCACCACAGGCACTGAAATTAAAAAATTGAGGGCCATGCCCCACAGCAACAGCGCCAATGTATCGCTATGCCCATGCAGCGGATGCCCAAACACGCCGGCGGCGGCATAAGCGACCACGCTAGCCATGGCGGTTGCCACCGCCCAGGGGCGCGGTAGAGCGAGGGCAGCCAAGGCGATGAGCACGAGAAACATTAAACCGAACGGATTAGTGATGCCGCCGGTCCAACCCACCATCCAAGCAAGCACGCCGATATCGACCAATAAATGGGCAAACGCCGTGAGGTAATAAATATCTTCGTTGCGACGCAGGCGCAGACTGGCATACACATTAAAAATCCCCAGCACGGCCACACCGCCCCATAGCGGCTGCATAGGCAGCTGCAGTCCTAAGGCGTGGCCGGCCAGCAGTATTGATGCTGTCTGGCCAGCGAGCGCCAACCAGCGTAGGCTGCATAAGGTGCGGAGGAAAGAAAGGGTCGAACTGGGGGGCATGAAAAACCCGAAAAAGAGTTAGCGTCGGCAAAGATCCTAAAAGACTGCAGCTTGACAGGTATTTATACTCGTATTTAGCATAACTAGTGGGTGCGCTGTAAAAAGCCGACTCATGCTTTTCGTCCTCTAAATGCTCAATTTGAGCATAATGAAACAGGCCTTGTTATGGATAGCGCAGCTGGCAAAACCATTGAATTCGATCTCCCTGTTCCTGATCAAAGTAAGGGGGGTGCTTGCTCTGTAGGCCAAGCTTGGGCGCGCTTGCCCGCCTCTGTATCGCCCGCGCAGCAACTAAGCTTACAGCAGCATATCCGCGACTTTCTACGGCGCGAAGACGCAGTGTTAGTGGCGCACTACTATGTGGATGCGGTGCTACAAGAGTTAGCAGAAGAGACAGGGGGGTGTGTCGCGGACTCGTTGGAAATGGCACGCTTTGGTCGCGACCATACGGCGGGTACTTTGGTGGTGGCAGGCGTACGCTTTATGGGTGAGACGGCCAAGATCCTTAGTCCGCACAAGCGTGTGCTCATGCCCGATCTCGAGGCCACTTGTTCGTTGGACCTAGGTTGCCCGGCAGAGACCTTTAGCGCTTTTTGCGATGCGCATGCCGATCGTACGGTCGTGGTGTATGCCAATACCAGCGCGGCTGTAAAGGCGCGGGCCGATTGGGTGGTGACTTCAGCCATTGCGCTCGATATTGTGGGCCATCTGCATGCTCGGGGAGAAAAAATATTATGGGCGCCCGATCGACACTTGGGCGCCTACATCCAGCGCCAGACGGGTGCCGATATGCTGCTGTGGCAAGGCTCTTGCCTGGTGCATGACGAGTTTAAAAGTGCGGAGCTAGAACTGCTGCGCCAAGAACTGCCGCAGGCCAAGGTATTAGTACATCCGGAATCGCCGGCAGCGGTGGTGGCTCAGGCTGACGTAGTGGGCTCTACCAGTCAGCTTATCGAGGCTGCCCGCAAGCTCGCTGCGCCGCAATTCATCGTCGCCACCGATCAGGGTATTTTGCATAAATTGCGGTTGGCTGCGCCTGGCAAGACTTTTATTGCCGCGCCCACTGCCGGCCATAGCGCCACTTGCAAAAGCTGTGCCCAGTGTCCTTGGATGGCCATGAACGGCTTGGCAAACTTGGCCGCTGTGCTGGAGCATGGCCACGGCGAAATTCTCTTAGAAGCCGACTTAGCGGCGCGTGCGCGCGTGCCGCTAGACCGCATGCTTGCCTTCGCTGCGCGTAAACAGCAATGTGTGCGTGCCAGCGGCGATTTGGCCCAAGATGGCGCGCTCTATGCCAACGTTGGCCCCGCCTAATGCCACCTCCCTATACGCCTGGAAGCGACCACTTGGCATTCGATGTGATCATAGTCGGTGGGGGTCTGGCCGCGCTGACGGTGGCCCTTCATTTGCCGCCCGGTCTACGTGTAGGGCTGCTCGCAAAAGGGCGCTTAACCGAAAGCGCCAGCCAGCGTGCCCAAGGCGGTATTGCTGCCGTCCTAGACGAGGCTGACAGTATCGAGCAGCACATCGCCGATACGCTCACTGCAGGCGCCGGCTTATGCAACCCTAGCGTGACCCGGCATATTGTCGAAAATGGGCCTAATGCTATCTATTGGCTGCGCGAGGTCGGCGTACCTTTTACGCGCGATGCCAACGCTACCCAGGGGTTGCACCTTGCTCGAGAAGGTGGGCACAGCCGCCGCCGCATTGTCCATGCCACTGACATCACTGGCCAGGCGGTAATTCGCACCTTGATAGCGCGCCTGCAGCAGCAGACCAATATACGGTTGTTCGAGCACCATCAAGTCATCGATTTACTCACTGCTGAAGGTCGCTGCGTAGGAGTGCAGGTACTTGATATAGCCGGCGGCAGCGTTTTAACACTGCGCGCAGCTAATACAGTGCTAGCTACGGGCGGGGCCAGCCGCCTCTATCTGCACAGCACTAATCCCGATGCCGCGACAGGCGACGGAATCGCGCTAGCTTGGCGGGCCGGCTGCCGTGTCATGAATTTAGAATTTATCCAGTTTCATCCCACTAGCCTTTACGCGCCGCAAGCCGGCGGTGAGGCTTTTCTGATTTCGGAAGCGGTGCGTGGGGAAGGCGGTTTGTTATGCCTGCCGGATGGCAGCCGCTTTATGCCGGCCCACGATGCGCTTGGCGAGCTGGCGCCGCGTGACGTAGTGGCGCGCGCTATCGATATAGAAATGAAAACCCGTGGCTTAGCGTGCGTGTATTTGGACATCACGCATCAGCCAGCGGCTTTTTTGCGAGCCCATTTTCCTACCATTATGGCGCGTTGTTGGGAGGCAGGGATAGATCTGACGCGCAAGCCCATTCCGGTCGTGCCCTCAGCTCACTATACGTGCGGGGGAATTAAAACCGACTTGGCTGGGCGCACCGATTTGGCCGGATTGTATGCGGTGGGTGAAACTGCTTGCACCGGCCTACACGGCGCCAACCGTTTAGCGAGTAATTCCTTATTGGAATGCGTGGTGGTAGGCCGGGCCTGTGCGCAGGCGATTGAAGGCGAAGCAACCTCTAGTCGCGCGCTTGGGGCTGGTGGTGGACTAACGCGTGGCGTTGGCTCTAAACACTCTACCTTGGCTAGCGTCGCCCAATACCGGAACCAACTGCGCCAACTAATGTGGGATAAGGTGGGGATCGTGCGCAGTAACGAAAGCCTGGCCGAGGCTGCTGCCCAAATTAAATGTTTGCGCACTGTCGATGGCTGGGAGCCAGATGCCATGCTGAGCCGCGCCGATCTAGAGTTGCGCAATATGCTAGATGTAGCTGATCTCGTTGTGCGTAGCGCTCAGGCCCGGCAGGAGAGTCGCGGCCTGCATTACAACAGGGATCAACCACAAATTTTGCCGCAAGCAGTGCCAACCGTGCTGCAGCGGAGGGAAGCAGCGCAGGCCGTTGCATAAATTGCCCATTTAAATAAAAAGGCTATACCCCTTGGCAGATTTGCTCTCACAATATTTAGGATGGTATAGCAGGAACTATTGGATTGTTTATGAGGGCTTCGTATGCAAGTGGCCAGATGCTCCACGACTTCTCCGATTACTGCCTATTTGACTTCAGGCTCATCTAGCTCCGTCGATGTGGTGCGCGCCTGGTTACAAGCGTTGTGTGGAGACGAACAGCGGCTGCTCGAAATTAACAAGAAAATAGAGGAAATCTCAAAAATTATAAAAATAGAGGAAAAATTTTTAGACGGAAAAAACAAAACGCGCATAATCGAGGTTGAAGGTCACGAATTACCTATTATTATAAAGCCGCGTAACTGCAACCAGGCTTATCGAGAAGTGCTGGCATACCGGCTCAGCGAAAAGCTAGGTCTGCATCTTGTACCGCCGACGTGGATAAAAGATAACGTGGTTGTCCAGTTATGGCTGGTCGACTTCCACAATGAGAGTGGCTACGGCAGTGCCAGCGACCTATCGGCGGCGGGCCAAATGTTTCACTATATTGTCGACCAGCCCGATGACAATCCTAGGCATCGGCTAAGGTATACCAGCACGTGCACGGAGCGGAAGATACTGATGCTTATTAATCATGCGCAAGCTTTTTGGGCGCAGAAGATTGATTCCCTTCACATAAAATATTTAAATGACACTTTGCCGACGGCGAGGCACGAGATCATCGACAAAAAAATAAAAGATATAAATGTGGACAATATTTTCACGCAGGAAAAGTGGGAACAGTTTTTATTTACCTCAGTGGATCAGTGGCAAACATGGCTGACAAATGAGGCGTCGTTTCTTACGGCAGAAGACCATGCCGAATTTCTCCGGCGTATTGAGGTTGTTAAGCAAAGCGTGGTGCAACAAATAACGGCCCCTAAATGTTCACTGCAACAAGATACATTGTCACCGGCTTTTAGTCTTCATAGTGAGAGAGGTAAATTCGTGTGCCAGGCGTTGGGGAAATTTGGTCTAACTTTGGCTTCTGACGTAAATACGTTACCGATAGCAGCAGTAGCTGCAGTTTTATCCGCGTACGGAAATTATGCTAAGGCGCTCGCCCCTAGGAGCAATATTTCGCCTCCTGCGCAATTGTCTGCTCGGAGCTGGGTACCTAAGTGGGTTGAGCATGTGCCATGCCTGCGGTCAAGCGAGACGCAGCTAGAAAGCTTTAGTGTTCAATTAAGGCGTGCAAATTCTTGCGAACGGAAAGTTCGGCTGCAATACTCTTTATTTATGCCCACGCTTAACAGTATCGAGAAAATATTAAAGGAGCACAACATACGTTACACAACGGCTATTTCCCTGAAAACACCCAAACAAATCCTCAAACCTAAACCTACACGGCCTATATAAACCTATTCCTAGTCAACCACTGAACTTTCACGTTCGTCTCGATCTTTCTGCTTGCCCCTGGACTGTTCGGCTAGCCGGCGATAATGAATTGCTAGCTGGTGCAGCTGCTCTTGATCTAGTTCTTCTATATCCACTAACTTATTACTGGCATTTTCTTGCGACGCCAGCAATTCATTAAGCTTTAAGTGCAACGCCTCGCTATCTTTGTTTTGGCTTTGCTGGATGAGAAACACCATTAGGAACGTGATAATGGTGGTACCGGTGTTAATGAGCAGCTGCCAAGTCTCTGAAAAGCCGAATAAAGGTCCCGTTGCTGCCCATGCCAAAACAGCCGTCAGCGCTAGACTGAAGGCCAGTGGCGAGCCTGTCCAGCGGGTGACTACCGTAGCAAAGCGGTCGAATAAGTGGAGTATTGAAGGGCGCGACGCCGTTGCGTGGCGATCCGCGGCGCCATCCTGCGCTGTAAAACGTGTTTCCATGCTGGCGCTCCTTATGCCAAACTGATGAAGTTAACGTTTTATGTAGTTTGCCTAAGTATCGGTCACGGCTTAGCAATGACTATGCCTGACCTAAAGTTGGGTACTGTTTTAGTGGTCTAGTCGTCCACCACTAAAGTTTTCGCACACATTGCCGTGATTAAAAATATTCATCGTTTCACTGTAAGGCCAAACCTGAGGAGAATATCTTGGAAATCAAGCGATTGGATAACCAGTCAGAGGCCAAATCTTTAGCGAATGAGCGCACCGCGGCGACCTACCCAGCGCATCCTCCCACAGAGATTGGCCAAGCGAACTTCATTCCGAACAGCGCCCAGGTATTCCTCAGTGATGCTGCGCAGGAGTTATTGGACACGGAGCGGACCGCCGCCCTCTCTACCGAAAAGCAGCCGGTAAACCTTAACCGTGCTGCGGATGACGCCAGGCCGCGCATAAACGCGATTGCAGAGTCCTTACTAGGTTATTTAGGTCAGGAAATTGAAGTCTTAGAAAGACTTAAGGAAACGCTAAAAGAGGAAACGACCCTTCTTAGGATGACCACTCATGTTCTTAACACGCAGCCCGTCGATTTTGACAAACTCGAAGCTTTGAGCGATACCCTTCAAGCAGCGAGCGAAGCGAAAACCAGCGCAGGGGCCCGGCTAACCGAACTTAGCAAAGAGCGTGACGCTTTGCTTGTCTGGGCAGGTCTACCTAAAGGGAATGACGGCATCAGCCGGATCGTAGGCAATGTGCCCCTTCTCGCGCAAACATGGGCCAAGGTGCAGCAAATTTCCCAAGAAGCCCGCGAGATTAATAGACAAAACGGGATGGTCGAGCAATTACATATAAATCATGCGCAGCAAGCGCTGGAGGAATTAAAAAATTCCTCTGACGAGGGTGGAGGATATATATAACGGCTCGGATGGTGGTAGGCAGCACTGCTGTAATGAGAAAATAATGGTCGGGTATACCCGACCATTAAAGTTTAAGTAGCACTGCCGTAATGAGAATCTGCAAGCCGTCCTGCCATAGTAATACTACCGTAATTGGAAAATAACGCTCGGGCATACCCGAGGTTAAAGTGGGCGATATACCGCCCTTACATACTATGGTCTGTATTATCCAAGTAGTACTACCGTCATAAAAAATTTATTAATATTAATTGATTAATTAATCTGAGGATGATCTGAGGGAGAATTCATGAGTATCACTTCACTAGATAATAATTTTAGCACTTTCGCTGCCCAGTCTTTAGAAAACCCACGTCCTGTGGCGCCACACGTTGGAGATTTATCTGCAAAGATTGGCCAAGCGGATGCCTTAGCAAGTGCCCGGGTGACCCTGAGCGACACTGCACGGAAGTTGAGCGAGACGGAAGCTTCCTTGTTGGATTGTTTAAACAAGGAAATTGACACCTTACAGGACCTCAAGGAAACCCTCGCCACAGAAAAGGCCATCTTTCAGGTCCTTAATGGGCCCGGCGACATTTTTGAGAAAGCCGACACATTTAAAGAAGCCCTGCTAACGAGCGCGAAACTGAAGAGCAGTCTGTCGAAAGCGTTTAGCACACAAGACCAGCTGTGTAACGCTATAACTGTTAAGCTGGCTCTTACCGAAGGGAGTAAGGGCGCCAGCCTACCCGTAGGCGACGCACCCGAACTCGTCCAAGCTTGGGACAGGGTGACGCAGCTTGTCGATGAAGTCGAAGCTAACACCAACCGTGAGGCGATTGAGCAATTTCGTACACGCTATAAGCAAGAATCTGCGCAGCGATCGCTGGATGCGCTAAATTCTGGTGGTAAGCCTGCCGCCGCTTAAAAAGCTGCAGTTTAGGTATAACCCATGATACTTGTCGGTTATACCCAGTATTAAAAATTCGATTGTGCGGCCACACCAACGTTTACTCTTAACCTGAGGAGAGCCCTTTGGAAATCACATCATTCAAGTCTTTAGATAATTCGCCCCCGGCGGCAACCTGTCCTACGAATTTTTCTTCGCCGGTAGGGGTGGACAAAGCAAATAGCGTCCAGGTAACCCTTAGTGGCGTTTCACAGAAACTATTAAATACGGAGCGGACAGCTGGTCGGGTTACCGCTGAGAATCCAATAGACATTGCGAACCGGGCGGTGGAGGAAGTGCTCGCTTTCGCGCCGAAAGACAGCACTTCTGGCATGACCCCGATTCTTCAAGACGCCTTACTAGATTGTTTAAACAGGGAAATTAGTGCCGCAGAAAAACTGAAGCAACTTATTGAATTGGAAACCCCCATCCTGCAAATAAAAGCGCAATTCCTTAACGAACAGCTAGTCGACCCTAATTATTTCGCCCAAACCAACGATGCACTTCGAAGAGTCGGCGAGGCGAAGAGCAGTTTGGCAGGGTTGCTAACCAATCTCGGCAAACTGCGTGACAGTTTCCTGACGGGTCTAGACCGGCCTCCAGGGGTTGAGGGTACCCACGCAGCGGTCCGTGCTGTGCCTCAGCTTGCCCAAGCTTGGGCTAAGTTGCAGCAAACCGCCCGGGAAGGGCAAGAACACAGCCATCAGCATGAGGCAATAGCGGCGCCGCTATACTGGGGACACCAGCTTAGCCTTCTAAGCAATGAGGGGGAATCGTTTACTGCCCTAAAGGCCATCACTGATGGCCCAGAATGACGCTGTGCAGTGGCTCTTTGTTGCGTTATTGGCACGTTTTCTTTAGGATTATATTGACATAGGAGGGGAACCTAACCATAGTGTCGGCACACGATGTCAAGCGTTGCGATTTTCGTTCAGTGCCGTGCCTTTTCCGGCCAGCGTTATTGTTCTACTGTCCCCTCCTTGATTCGTGATCCCGGGCCTTTGGCCTACTATCTCTAGGAAATACAGTATGGAAACCGGCGTCGTTAAGTGGTTCAACTCGGAAAAGGGCTATGGCTTCATTACCCCGGATACGGGCGATAAGGACCTATTCGTTCATTTCTCCGAAATCCAGGGTTCTGGCTTCAAGTCTCTGGAAGAGAACCAACGCGTCAGCTTTGTGACGGCAAACGGTCCTAAGGGACTGCAAGCTACTAAGATTCAGGTTCTGTAAAAAGTCCTGTAGGTGTGGAAAAGCCCTCTTTTAGAGGGCTTTTCTCTATAGTTCTTGTGCATTCCTCTCTGGGGGTCGCCTCTCGCGGCGCCACCTCTATCAGGCCACCTTTACCCTTTACCTTACATTATTTGTGCCTCTACAGTAGGTTTTTCCCCATTATAACTTGACAACTACCTAGTGTTTGACGTAGCGCTGGTTCACTCATACACTTGTATTGCGAGATTTTCAAGCGACGCGGTTTCCGTTCGACCTGTCGCCTTTTTGGTATTGCAGTTGTCCACCTTGCCCATCCTTGATCATCTGGCACCCGCGAGCAATCGCTTTTTACGGTTCAAGGACATTCTATGGCAACCGGTATTGTTAAATGGTTCAGTGCCGAAAAGGGTTATGGTTTCATCATGCCCGACGATGGCAGCAAGGATCTATTCGCGCATTTCTCCGAGATTCGCAGTGAGGGTCACAAGGCGCTGCACGAAAACCAGCGCGTCACCTTTGATGTAGGTCAGGGGCCTAAGGGGCCTAGTGCGAAAAACATCAAAGTGGCTGTTTGATCGGTCTTATTTAGCTGGCCGGGCCCGGTTGTTTTTGTCAGCAAGGACGTTGACTTAAAGGGCCCGGCGCGCCGCTGAACTTACGACGCGGCGCTGGAAAGAATCGTGCTATTTCACCTTATTTTCCCTTGCCAAAACATCTGCAATGTTCTAGCCAGAGGCCGCAGTGTGCGGCTGCCAGGCAGTAAATAAAAGCGGTTAGGCCTGAGCCTGTCTTAAAGAATCTTAAAGAAGCGCGCTCCTCTCAGACTTTCCAGTAAAATATCTAGTTCGATTGCTTGGTTCCTCTTACTTTTTAGGTCTTTTAATGCAGCCTGTGGTTGAAACCCTCTCCGGTTTGGAGCGCCGTATTGATTTGGCCGTTTCGGTGGCCGACATTGAAAAAGAAGTCCAGGCGCAATTAAAACGCATGGCCCGTACCGCCAAGGCGCCCGGGTTCCGCCCGGGCAAGGTGCCACTTGCCATGCTCGAACGCAGCCACGGTCCCGGTATACGCTACGACGTGATTAATAACCAAGTTGGCCGTGCTTTTGAACAAGCTATAGGTGATGCCAAGCTGCGCGTTGCTGGTGCGCCCACTGTACGTCCTAAGACCGACGACGGTGTGGCCGGTGATACCTTAGCCTTCACCGCCACGTTCGAGGTTTATCCCGAAATCCCGCTGCCCGATTTATCGGCGCTTTCCGTCACCCGTTGCCACACCTCCGTGACCGAGGTTGAGGTCGAACGCACGCTCAATATGCTGCGAAACCAACGCGCTACTTTCGAAGTGCGCGCCGAGCGTGCCGTCCAAGACGGTGATCGCGTTACTCTCGATTTCGCTGGCACTATCGATGGCGCACCGTTCGAAGGCGGACAGGCAGAGAATTTTTCCTTCGTGGCGGGCCAAGGGCGCATGCTGCCTGAGGTAGAGCAAGCAGCCCAAGGCCTAAAGGCCGGCGAAAGCAAGGTCTTTCCCCTTAAGTTTCCGGATGACTACCAAGGCAAAGAAGTAGCTGGTAAGACTGCCGAATTCACCATTACCATCAAAGAAGTGGCCGAAGGGATATTGCCGCCCCTCGACAGCGAATTCGCCAAGTCGTTGGGACAAGCTGAAGGTGATCTTGAGCAGCTTAAGATTGACATACGTCATGCCATCGAACGCCAAGTTAAAACGCGGGCACAGGGCCGCACTAAAGCGAGCGTTATAGAGGCCCTCAGTCAAGCCGCTACATTCGATGTGCCTAAGACGCTGGTAGACAACGAGGTGCGCGAGCGTATAGCCGCCACTCGCCAAGAGCTTAAAAAGCGCGGCATGGATAATGCCGATGCAGTGCCTATGTCCACCGAAGCATTTGCTCCCGAGGCTGAGCGCCGTGTGCGCTTGGGTTTAATGATCTCCGAATTAGTCAAGCAAGTTCAACTGCAGCCCAAGCCCGAGCAGGTGCGCGCGATCATCGAAGAGCTAGCACAGAATTACGATCAACCGGCACAGGTAATCAGCTATTATTTGGCAGATCGGCAGCGTCGGGCTGATATCGAAGCCATGGCGCTCGAAGATAATGTGGTGGCGCATGTGCTTGAGAAAGCCAAGGTCACAGACGTCCAAGTGCCTTTCGACGAATTAATGGGGATGGCGTAAGCATGCAGCGTTTTACAGATTTTTATGCCTCCATGTATGGCGGGACCTCGGTAACCCCCACCGGCCTGGGCTACATTCCCATGGTTATCGAACAGTCAGGGCGAGGCGAACGCGCTTACGACATATATTCACGCCTGCTACGCGAACGCGTCATTTTCTTGGTGGGTCCCGTTAACGACAATTCGGCCAACCTATTGGTGGCGCAGCTGTTGTTCTTAGAGTCAGAAAATCCTGACAAAGACATCTCTTTTTATATCAATTCGCCGGGTGGCTCGGTGTACGCCGGTATGGCTATTTATGACACCATGCAATTCGTCAAGCCGGACGTCTCTACGCTATGTACGGGTCTAGCAGCCAGCATGGGCGCATTTTTGCTGGCGGCAGGCAAGAAAGGCAAGCGTTTCACCTTACGCAATGCCCGCATCATGATTCATCAGCCGTCCGGCGGTGCACAAGGCCAGGCTACCGACATTCAAATCGCTGCCAAAGAAATCCTCGACCTGCGCGCACGCATCAACCTTATATTGGCGGAAAATACAGGCCAGCCGGTGGAGCGTATTGCCATAGATACGGAACGTGACAACTTCATGTCCGCTGAAGACGCGTTATCGTATGGTTTGGTGGATAAAGTTTTAACTTCCCGTGGCGACGACCAATGAGGCGGCCGGTTTTCGACTTAACGGTCATCATCCAGTCGCCATTTTGAGTAAACGTGGGAGGCGTCGTCAGCGGTGGTGCCGCTAGCGGTGTTTTCTCCGAAGATACGAAATACCTATGCCTGAAAAAAAAGGATCGGCAGACGCAAAGGTGCTGCATTGCTCATTTTGCAACAAGAGCCAGCATGAAGTCCGCAAGCTGATCGCGGGTCCGTCGGTGTTCATTTGTGATGAATGCATCGATTTATGCAACGACATTATTCGCGAAGAAGCGCAGGCTACCGCACGGACTGCAATCCGCTCTGAGCTCCCCACGCCTGCTGAGATCAAGACCTTTCTCGATCAATATGTAATAGGTCAGGATGCACCTAAGCGCACGCTGGCTGTGGCTGTCTATAACCACTACAAGCGCATACGTCACGACGAAACTAAGGTTGACGAGGTGGAGCTCTCTAAGAGCAACATCATGCTTATTGGTCCTACGGGTTCTGGTAAGACGCTCTTGGCGCAAACCTTGGCTCGTATGTTAAACGTGCCATTCGTAATGGCCGACGCCACCACGCTCACGGAAGCTGGCTATGTAGGCGAAGATGTCGAGAACATCATCCAGAAGCTGCTGCAAAATTGCAATTACGAAGTCGAAAAGGCGCAGCGCGCCATTATTTATATAGACGAAATCGACAAAATTTCACGCAAGTCAGATAACCCCTCCATTACGCGCGATGTATCGGGCGAGGGCGTACAGCAGGCGCTGCTCAAGCTTATCGAAGGAACGGTGGCTTCGGTACCTCCGCAAGGTGGGCGCAAACACCCCAATCAAGACTTCGTTCAGGTCGACACCACCAATATTTTGTTTATTGTAGGTGGCGCTTTTGACGGGCTGGATAAAATTATTCGCGACCGCACGGAGAAATCCGGCA
Organism: Hydra viridissima; assembly: GCA_014706445.1. Lineage (NCBI taxonomy): Eukaryota > Metazoa > Cnidaria > Hydrozoa > Anthoathecata > Hydridae > Hydra > Hydra viridissima. Next base: position 1,943,633 of record QPEY01000524.1, on the reverse strand, counting down.
TAGGCTTTTCGGCGTTGGTGCGCACCAAGTCTGAACGTGGCGTCGGCGAGCTTTTCAGCGAAGTCGAGCCCGAAGATCTTATCAAGTTCGGTCTTATCCCTGAACTGGTTGGCCGTCTGCCTGTCGTCGCCACACTCGATGAGTTAGACGAGGCGGCCCTGGTGCGTATTCTTACTGAACCCAAGAATGCGCTCGTTAAGCAATTCCAGAAGCTATTTGCCATGGAGGGCGCCGAACTCGATGTACGTCCACCGGCGCTTAATGCAATTGCCCGTAAGGCACTCAAACGCAAGACGGGTGCACGCGGCTTACGTTCCATTCTGGAATCGGCCTTACTCGATACGATGTACGAGCTGCCTTCTCTCGGAAACGTCACCCGCGCCGTATTGGATGAAAATGTCATCGAGGGTGACGGCCAACCTTTGCTTATTTACGCGGACGAAACCGAGAGCCAAGCTAAGCCTAAACGAGATGAAGTCCGCAACGCAGCCGCTTAAATTGTAAAAAGTCCATTCAGTGATGTAAGGGGTTTCCCTGCGTTTTAGCCCTTTACAGCGCTTAAACGCCTAAAACTTGAATTTTCGGCTATTGTTCTTATATAGGCCGTAATCGAGGCGTCCTGCTACTTCGTCCTTATTTCCCCTTCGTTACGCCGCCTCATACCAAGGAAACCTTTATGTCTGCCAGTCAGACCTTGCCTTCAGAACTCATCGACTTGCCGTTGCTTCCGCTGCGCGATGTGGTCGTGTTTCCCCATATGGTCATTCCTCTGTTCGTTGGCCGTCCAAGGTCGATTCGGGCGCTGGAACTCGCTATGGAAGGGGGCAAGAGCATTATGCTGGTGGCCCAAAAGTCCGCTGGCAAGGATGATCCGGCGCCTGAGGACGTCTACGAAATTGGTTGTATCGCCGGCATTTTACAAATGCTCAAGCTACCGGATGGCACCGTCAAAGTGCTGGTTGAAGGTACGCAGCGTGCACGCATCAAAGGCATTGAGGACGCTGATTCGCATTTTACCTGTCAAGTCGTTCCCATTGTGACTGAAAGCGTACAGAGCTCAGAAATTGAAGCGTTGCGGCGCGCCATCGTGGCGCAGTTTGAACAGTACGTAAAGCTGAATAAAAAAATTCCGCCTGAGATTCTTACGTCACTGGCCAGTATCGACGAGGCCGGCCGTTTGGCCGATACGATTGCAGCGCATCTGCCGCTTAAGCTTGAGCAAAAGCAAAAAATGCTTGAGATCGTCGACACGCCAGACCGTTTAGAAGCCTTGCTCACGCAGCTCGAGACTGAAATCGACATTCTTCAGGTCGAGAAGCGCATACGCGGCCGCGTGAAAAAGCAAATGGAGAAAAGCCAGCGTGATTATTATCTGAATGAGCAGGTCAAGGCCATTCAGAAAGAACTGGGCGAAGGTGAAGAAGGCGCCGACATCGAAGAGCTAGAAAAAAAGATCGTCGCAGCGCATTTACCTAAAGAGGCGCGCAAAAAGGCCGATGCCGAGCTTAAGAAACTCAAGCTCATGTCGCCCATGTCGGCTGAAGCGACGGTGGTGCGCAACTATATCGACACCTTGATTAGCCTGCCTTGGAAGAAAAAGAGCAAGGTCAACCACTCTATCTCTAACGCCGAGTCCGTTTTGAATAATGACCACTACGGTCTAGAGAAGGTGAAAGAGCGCATTGTGGAATATCTTGCGGTGCAGCAGCGCGTAGATAAGGTAAAGGCGCCTATTCTATGCTTGGTGGGTCCTCCGGGCGTGGGTAAGACCTCGCTGGGTCAATCTATCGCTAAGGCCACTAACCGCAAATTTGTTCGTATGGCGTTGGGCGGCGTGCGCGACGAAGCGGAGATCCGCGGCCATCGCCGCACTTATATTGGTTCCATGCCGGGCAAAATTTTGCAGAACATGGCTAAGGTGGGTGTGCGTAATCCGCTCTTTTTGCTCGACGAAATTGACAAGTTGGGCATGGATTTTCGTGGCGATCCTTCTTCAGCGCTGCTTGAGGTGCTAGACCCCGAACAGAACCATACTTTTCAAGATCACTACATCGAAGTCGATTTTGACCTTTCTGATGTTATGTTCGTGGCCACCAGCAATACGCTTAACATCCCGCCGGCGCTGTTAGACCGCATGGAAGTGATTCGTCTTTCCGGCTACACCGAAGACGAGAAAATCCATATTGCGTGCGATCATTTGCTGTCCAAGCTAATAAAAAATAACGGGCTAAAGGATAGTGAACTCACTATTGACGATTCAGCGTTGCGCGATATTGTTCGTTACTACACCCGTGAAGCGGGGGTGCGTGCGCTCGAACGTGAAATTGGCAAAATTTGCCGTAAGGTGGTTAAACAGTTGCTTAGCGAGACCGATAAGGGGGCTGAAAAGGCCGCCGGTAAAGTTATCAAAGAGGCTGCTCAGGCCGCTCGTGCCAAGGTCGTAGATCAGGTCAAGAGCGTTACCAGTGAAAACCTCAGCGATTATCTGAGCGTGCGGCGTTATACCTTCGGTATGGCTGAAAAAGAGAACCAGGTCGGCCAAGTGACTGGTCTGGCCTGGACTGAAGTGGGCGGCGATTTGTTGACCATTGAAGTGGCCGATATGCCGGGCAAGGGCGTTATACAACGTACCGGTTCACTGGGTGACGTCATGAAAGAATCGGTTGAAGCGGCCCGTACTGTGGTGCGCTCGCGGGCCCGCCGTTTAGGGTTTGCCGATAGCGTGTTCGAAAAGCGCGATATGCATGTGCACGTGCCTGAAGGCGCTACGCCCAAGGACGGCCCGTCCGCTGGTATTGCTATTACCACGGCTATGGTGTCGGCCTTGGCCCACATTCCGGTGCGGGCCGATGTTGCCATGACAGGCGAAATTACTCTGCGCGGCGAGGTGCTGGCCATAGGTGGCCTGAAAGAAAAATTGCTGGCGGCGCATCGAGGTGGCATCAAAACCGTGCTTATTCCGGAAGAAAATATTAAAGATTTGGCTGAAATTCCAGATAACGTAAAAAATTCCCTCGAGATCGTGCCAGTACGGTGGATCGATAAAGTGCTAGAACTGGCATTAGAACGGCTACCTGAGCCGCTGGCTGAAGAGGAAGCGTCGAAAGAGCCTATGGTGGCCAAGCCTGCCGAGCCTGGCACTGTCGATCCAGTTACTAAACACTAACGCCTTTGCACCAAGCGTGTTGGTGTACCCGCCTAGGCGCCGTTAGTGCAGCGCCTGGGTACGGATTAGGCCGACCGCAATCCCCTCAAGAGAGAAGTCTTGCGAGGGTTCGACGACGATGGGGTCGAAATCGGGATTTTCAGGCAACAGCTGTATACGCCCGTTCTGGCGCTGCAAGCGTTTTACGGTAACCTCATCACCAAGGCGAGCCACGACAATTTGGCCATTGCGGGCCTCAGAGGTTTTTTTAACGGCCAGTAAGTCGCCATCGAAAATGCCGGCGTCGCGCATACTTAAGCCGCGCACTTTTAGCAAGTAATCCGGGCGTTGTAGGAAGAGGGACGGGTCGACATCGACCTCGCGCTCCACATGTTCAGTGGCTAGTATGGGGCTGCCCGCAGCCACGCGCCCTACTAGGGGCAGCAACAGCCGTGCTAGCCTAGGAATAGGGGACACGGGGGCAAAGGTCGAGTCGGCATTTTTTAGCCGAATACCGCGTGAAGCGCCGGCTGTCAGTTCAATAGCGCCCTTACGCGCCAGCGCCCTAAGATGGTCTTCCGCCGCATTGGGCGAGCGAAAGCCCAAGGCTTGGGCGATTTCGGCGCGAGTAGGTGGGAACCCCGTATTGGCGACGGTTTGTCGAATAAGATCCAGAATTTGCTGCTGACGATCGGTGAGGTTGTTGGCCATGATTATTACGCCGCACGCAGTTAATAACGCTGCAGTAACGCTGCAGTAACGCTGCAGTAACGCTGCAGTAACGCTGCAGCGGCCTGTATATATATACAGGCAAGATTGTGGCGGACCCCACTTCAAAAAGCAAGGGGGTGTTTAACATGTTAAGTCGCAAGCGGCAGCAAAACACCGCATTTCTGCGGTCTTTACAAAGTTAGAGCACGGCGGTGATGCTGCGGGCTACCCCGTCGATATTGCGACTATTGAGAGCGGCGACGCAAATGCGTCCAGTGGACACAGCGTAAATCGCGTATTCTTCCCGCAGTCGGTCAACCTGGGCTTTCGTTAGGCCCGAGTACGAAAACATGCCGTGCTGTTGCAGCACGAAGCCGAGATCGCGCGCGCCGCCGTACTGCTTGATTTTTTCAACTAACTGACGACGCATGAGACGAATGCGTTCGCGCATGTTCGCCAATTCGTCTTGCCACAATTGATAGAGTTCCGGCGTGTTGAGCACCATAGACACGACTGTGGCGCCATGCGTGGGCGGATTGGAATAAGTGGTGCGGATAATGCGTTTGAGTTGGCTAAGTACGCGCAGGTTTTCGTCCTTACTACTAGCGACTACCGTAAGGGCACCCACACGTTCGCCATAAAGGGAAAAAGACTTAGAAAAAGAGGAGCTAATGAACAAAGTCAGATCTAAACTGGCGAACAAACGTACCACTGACGCATCTTGTTCTAGTCCTGTGCCAAAACCTTGGTAAGCGATGTCTAGAAACGGAATTAGCTCACGTTCTTTGACCACCTGGGCGATTTGCCGCCATTGTTCGGCAGTGGGATCCACGCCCGTGGGATTGTGGCAGCACGCATGCAGCACTACTACGGTGCGGGCAGGCGTTGCCTTAAGGGCCCCTAACATGCCTTCGAAGTTCAAGCCATGCGTGGCGGCGTCGTAGTAAGGATAAGTTTCTACTTGAAAGCTGGCCCGCTCGAATAGTGCCCGATGGTTTTCCCAACTGGGATCGCTAATTAAAACTTTACTATTGGGTAGTAACTCACGTAGAAAGTCGGCACCCGTTTTAAGAGCGCCGGTACCGCCTAGCGCTTGAGTGGTTAACACGCGGCCGGACTGAATAAGGGGCGAGTCGGCCCCCAGCAGTAGCGTTTGGGCTGCTTTGTTGTAACCCGCTATACCCTCGATGGGTAAGTAGCCGCGCGCTGCGGCGGCTTCAATGCGGGCGGCTTCTGCTTTGCGAACCGCCTTCAGTAAGGGAATGCGACCGTCATCGTCACAATAGACGCCGACGCCAAGATTGACTTTTTCTGGGCGGGCGTCGGCGTTGAATTGTTCGTTCAAACCAAGAATGGGATCACGGGGTGCGAGTTCAACGGAATGGAAAAGAGAGGGCATGGGGAGGAAGAAAGCAAGTGGACGCGGCAGAAAGGGCTAGAGATAATGCATAGTTTACGGCCGAGAAAGTCTAGCATGACCGTTTCTGGATACGTCGAATTCCCAGGCAGTCCTTTTCTTTTGTATCAGCCGTATGCACCGGCTGGCGACCAACCGGCTGCCATTGAAGCGCTTACTCAAGGTGTGCGCGATGGCCTTATGTACCAAACGCTGCTTGGCGTAACGGGCTCGGGTAAAACCTACACCATGGCTAACGTAATCGCACGCCTAGGTCGGCCCACGCTCGTGTTGGCGCCTAACAAGACGCTGGCAGCCCAGTTATACGCCGAAATGCGCGAGTTCTTTCCTAAGAACGCCGTGGAATATTTCGTGTCCTACTATGACTATTATCAGCCGGAAGCCTACGTGCCGACGCGGGATCTTTTTATCGAAAAAGACTCCGCCGTTAATGAGCACATCGAGCAGATGCGCCTGTCGGCCACTAAAAGCTTGCTCGAGCGGCGTGATACCGTCATCGTAGGAACGGTGTCCTGCATATACGGTATAGGCAATCCAGCGGATTATCACGCGATGGTGCTTATTCTGCGGGTGGGTGATCGTATCTCGCGCCGTGAAGTACTAGCCCGGCTCGTGGCTATGCAATATGTGCGCAATGACGCTGAGTTTACGCGCGGAACATTCCGCGTGCGGGGTGAGACGCTCGACATTTTTCCGGCTGAAAGCGCTGAATTGGCACTACGAATAACCTTGTTCGATGACGAGGTGGAATCGCTAGAGCTATTTGATCCCTTAACGGGCAAGGTGCGCCAGAAGTTGCCGCGGTTTACCGTGTATCCCGGGTCTCACTATGTGACGCCGCGCGAGACAGTGCTGCGAGCTATCGACACTATTAAAGAGGAGTTGCGTGAGCGCCTAGCGTGCTTTACGCAGGAAAACAAGCTAATAGAAGCGCAGCGCCTGGAACAGCGTACCCGCTTCGATCTTGAAATGCTGCAGGAGCTGGGTTTTTGCAAAGGCATTGAAAACTACTCACGCCACCTCTCCGGCGCGGCGCCAGGCGAGCCACCCCCCACGCTGATCGATTATTTACCAGCGGATGCCTTAATGTTCATCGATGAGAGCCATGTCACCATGGGGCAACTGAGGGGCATGTACCGCGGCGATCGGTCTCGCAAGGAGACTTTGGTGCAATATGGATTTCGCCTTCCGTCCGCGCTAGATAACCGGCCACTGCAGCAGGAAGAGTTCGAAGCCCGCATGCGTCAGTGCACCTTTGTATCCGCTACGCCGGCAGCCTATGAGAAAGCGCACTCGGACCATGTGGTAGAACAAGTGGTGCGGCCGACCGGCTTGGTTGACCCGGTGGTAGAGGTTCGTCCGGCTCGCACTCAGGTGGACGACTTGCTGGGCGAAATTAAAAAGCGGGTGGCCGCTGCCGAGCGCGTGCTTGTTACGACGCTGACCAAGCGTATGGCGGAAGACCTAACTGACTTTTTAAGTGAACATGGCGTACGCGTACGGTACCTGCACTCGGACATCGACACGGTAGAACGGGTGGAAATATTACGCGACCTAAGGTTGGGAATCTTTGATGTGCTGGTCGGTATTAATCTCCTGCGTGAGGGGCTAGATATTCCTGAAGTTTCCTTAGTCGCTATTTTAGATGCCGACAAAGAAGGTTTTTTGCGCTCTGAGCGCAGCTTAATTCAGACGATCGGTCGAGCGGCGCGCAATCTAAACGGCTACGCTATTCTTTATGCCGATCAAATCACCGATTCCATGCGGCGGGCCATAGAAGAGACCGACCGGCGTCGTAAAAAACAGTTGCAGTTCAATCTAGATCAAGGCATTACCCCACGTGGTGTGCAAAAAGCCGTGCGAGAACTGATTGATGGGGTGGTGACGCCCATAGACCCGGGCTTGCAGCAAACGCTGCCGGCGTTAGCGTTGGCAAGCGATGAAAAGGCCATGGCGCGTGAAATCCGCCGTCTGGAAAAACTCATGCTAGATCACGCCCGCAATCTCGAATTTGAGCAAGCTGCGATGGCGCGCGATGCACTAACCGCGCTGAAACAGCAGGTGCTACTCAACGGCTTCAGTTAGGAAACCCCTAGACTTTTTACGTTCTTATGTAGCATCGCACGCACAGGGGCACTGCATTCGTCCAAGCGGTTAGCGAACCTTAATCGTAATGTTAGATAACATTTATAAGGTCTTAATTTATTAGGACTTTTGTTCCAGAAGGCGCGTCCCGAAGGCGATGCGATATTTGCAAAAAAGCTTGCTATGTAAAGGGTTTTCGCTCAAACTTACGCCTATGATGACTAAGGTACTTTTTGTTTGTATGGGCAACATCTGCCGCTCGCCGAGCGCCGAAGGCGTGTTTCGCCAATTAGTAAATGAGGCGGGGTTGGGAGAGGTGGTTCGAATCGACTCAGCCGGTACGCATGCTTTCCATGTCGGAGAAGCCCCAGACGCTCGGGCTCAAGCCGCCGCTCGTAAGCGTGGCTATGAAATCACGCCCTGCGAGGCCCGCCAGGTCTCAACCGACGATTTTCGTGAATTCGATCTCATTCTCGCCATGGATTGGGAAAATCTATCGGTCATGCAGCAGCAGTGCCCCAAACAATATCAGCACAAGCTTATGTTACTCATGCGCTTTGCCAATGAGTTCGAGGAAGCCACGGTACCCGACCCCTACTATGGGGGTCCCGAAGGTTTTTCCAAAGTGCTTGACTACATAGAAGACGCTTGCCAAGGCGTGTTGGAATTGGTGCGCAAGCGAGCCACCCAATATCAGGCGGCGTAGCCCCAAGCGCGCTTTGCCCGTTCTTGCAGTGCACAAGGAACCGCGCCGTCAGCGCGGTTTTTTATACCAAAAAGCTTAGTAAATTAGTCGGGAATTGGCTATAATTGAGTTAATTACTCAAGTATTTAGGACTCTTCCCCATGCGGCTAACTACCAAAGGGCGTTTTGCCGTGACCGCCATGATCGATGTGGCCATGCGGCAGCATAGCGGCCCGGTCACGCTTGCGGCGATTAGCCGGCGCCAAAATATTTCGCTTTCCTATCTTGAGCAACTCTTTGGGAAACTGCGTCGTCACGAACTGGTCGACAGCGTGCGCGGGCCGGGTGGGGGTTATACGCTGGCGCGACCAGCGGGCAAGCTTACTGTGGCCGATATTATTTTTGCCGTCGACGAGCCGCTGGACGCTACCGGTTGTGGTGGCAAGCGCGATTGCGCCAGTGGCAACGACGGCAAAGCAGGCAAATGTATGACGCATGAGCTATGGGTCACTTTAAATCGCAAGATGGTCGAATATCTAGACTCAGTGTCTCTGCAAGATTTGGTGCAGCAACAGCACGTGCGCCAGCTGCGGGAAGCGCCTCATCAGGTGCAACAGTGCGTCGGTCATAGCCGCGTGAGCGGCAGTGGCGCCTCGGTTTCCCCGCCGCCTCTTAACGCTACCGTATAAGGACTTGGAGCTGTATCCCTATGACCACTCGTCCAATTTATTTTGATTATTCGGCCACTACGCCTGTCGATCCGCGCGTAGTGGAAAAAATGGTGCCGTGGTTATATGAAAACTTCGGTAACCCAGCCTCGCGCAGCCATGCCTGGGGGTGGACAGCCGAAGAAGCCGTGGAACAGGCGCGCGAGCAGGTGGCCCAGCTGATTAATGCGGACCCTCGCGAAATTGTTTGGACTTCCGGCGCCACCGAATCCGACAATCTTGCGCTCAAGGGTGCTGCCCATTTCTACGCCGACCGGGGCAAGCACATCGTCACGGTAAAAACAGAGCACAAGGCTGTGCTGGATCCCTGTCGCGACTTGGAGCGTCATGGCTTTGAAGTGACGTACCTCGACGTGCAAGAGAACGGGCTATTGAACCTAGATGTTTTCAAGGCGGCTCTGCGGCCAGATACCATTCTGGTGTCGGTAATGATGGTCAATAACGAGATCGGCGTTGTCCAGGATATCGAAACCTTAGGAGAAATTTGCCGCGAAAAAGGCATTATTTTTCACGTGGACGCGGCGCAGGCTACGGGTAAGGTAGAGATCGACCTACAAAAACTTAAGGTTGATCTCATGGCGTTTTCTGCCCATAAGACCTATGGTCCTAAGGGCATAGGAGCGCTCTATGTACGTCGTAAGCCGCGTGTGCGGATTGAGGCGCAGATCCATGGCGGTGGCCATGAGCGCGGTTTTCGCTCTGGCACGCTGGCGCCGCACCAAATCGTCGGCATGGGCGAAGCCTTCCGTCTGGCGCGCGAGGAAATGGGTACGGAAAACGAGCGCATTCGGATGTTGCGCGACCGGTTATGGGCCGGCTTATCGCAAATCGAAGAGGTCTACTTAAACGGCGATGCAGAGCGTCGCGTGTCGCACAACTTGAACCTTAGTTTTAATTATGTCGAAGGCGAATCGTTGATCATGGCTATTAAAGAGCTGGCGGTGTCTAGCGGCTCGGCCTGCACCTCGGCGAGCTTAGAGCCTTCGTATGTGTTGCGGGCCTTGGGTCGCAATGATGAGTTAGCGCATAGCTCGATCCGCTTCACGCTAGGGCGTTTTACCACTGAAAAAGACGTGGACTTTGCCGTGGAGTTATTGAAGAGCCGCGTCGGCAAGCTGCGCGACATGTCGCCTTTGTGGGAAATGGCCAAGGAAGGCATTGATCTTAATTCTGTGCAATGGGCCTCGCACTGAGCATGCCTACCAGACTCAAATACGGGGAGTAGCATCATGGCATATAGTTCTAAAGTTCTAGATCACTACGAAAATCCGCGCAATGTGGGTTCGTTCGACAAGGCCGATGCCTCAATAGGAACCGGTATGGTCGGTGCGCCAGCCTGTGGCGACGTGATGAAGTTGCAAATTAAAGTGAACCAAGCGGGCATTATTGAGGACGCGCGCTTTAAAACCTACGGTTGCGGGTCGGCCATCGCTTCTAGTTCCTTGGTGACGGAATGGGTAAAAGGCAAGACCTTAGATGAGGCCATGAATATACGCAATACGCAAATCGCCGAAGAATTGGCTTTGCCGCCCGTTAAAATTCACTGCTCTATTTTGGCTGAAGACGCTATCAAGGCGGCGGTCCAGGATTACAAAGAAAAGCAGGCCTGTAATGCAGAGGCTGCCGAGCCAGTTACTGAACCTACGGCGATGACGGGGTAGGTTTATGTCTATCACCGTTACCTCTCAGGCCGCCAGCCATATTGATCGCTATCTGCGTAAGCGCGGCAAGGGAATAGGTCTGCGTCTGGGCGTGCGCGTCACGGGTTGCTCGGGTTTAGCTTACAAGCTCGAATATGTAGACGAAATAGCGCCCGACGATCAGGTGTATGAGAGTCATGGCGTTAAGGTCTTTGTGGACCCTAAAAGTTTGCCTTATCTAGAAGGGACCGAACTTGATTACGCGCGTGAAGGCTTAAGCGAAGGTTTTAAGTTTCGCAATCCCAACGAGAAGGCGACCTGCGGCTGCGGCGAGTCGTTTACGGTGTAGCGTTTTGACGAGTGATGATTACTTTAGCTTGTTTGGTCTACCGGCACGCTTTGACCTCAATGCGGATGCGCTAGAACAGGCGTGGCTGGCGGTGGCTACGCAGGTGCATCCGGATCGCTATGCCACCGCCAGCGCCGCTGAGCGCCGTATCGCTATGCAATGGGCTGCGCGCGCTAACGAAGCATATCGACAGCTGCGTGATCCGCTGCTAAGGGCGCGTTACTTGTGTGAACAGGCTGGTGTAGATCTACAGGTCGAAAGCAATACCGCCATGGACCCTGCTTTTTTACTCCAGCAAATGGAATGGCGTGAGAGGTTGGGAGAAGCGCGCCACGATGCAACCGCCCATGCTGCCCTAGCGTCAGCACTAGGAGAGGTGCGCCAAACGCTGCAAGAGACGCTGGCACAACTATTAGACGAGCGCAAAGACTACGCGCAGGCGGGCGCGAAGGTACGCGAATGGATGTTTGTAGAAAAGTTCGCGCGCGAACTCGATGAGGTCAGTCAGGCGGGTTGAAGATAAGCGAGGCCGTATCCTGGCTCTCGGTCCGGGCGCTCGCAGTTAGCAGGACGAAAAAGATAATGGCTTTGTTGCAAATTTCCGAACCCGGCGCATCGCCTATGCCGCATCAGCGCAAGCTGGCGGTGGGGATCGACCTGGGTACTACGCATTCCCTAGTCGCTGCTGTGCGCAGCAGCGTGCCGGAAGTGCTATGTGACGCTGAAGGGGGGGCCTTGCTGCCTTCGGCGGTGCGTTATTTTCCGGATGGCAAAATAAGCGTAGGCCGCGCTGCCTTAACGCAACAGCCGCCTGACCCACTCAACACCGTGGTTTCGGTGAAGCGCTTGATGGGTCGCTCAACCGAGGAAGCGCGCGCTTATCGGCTGCCGTACGAGTTTGTTGATAGCCCGGGCACGGTCCGCCTGCATACTGTGCAAGGTGATCTGAGTCCGGTAGAAGTCTCGGCGCAGATTCTTACCGCGCTACGGCTGCGCGCCGAAGCAGCGTTGGGTGAGGATCTCGTGGGCGCTGTGATTACGGTGCCGGCTTACTTTGATGATGCACAACGCCAGGCCACGCGGGACGCGGCTCGGCTAGCCGGTCTAAACGTTTTGCGCTTGCTGAATGAGCCTACTGCCGCTGCTATTGCTTATGGGCTCGATCACGCCGCCGAAGGTATTTATGCGGTCTATGATTTGGGCGGTGGCACCTTTGATCTGTCGATTCTGCGTCTGACTAAAGGGGTATTTGAAGTGATTGCCACCGGCGGTGACACGGCGTTGGGCGGCGATGATTTTGATGCGGCCATCGTTGATTTCGTCACTGTAAACTCGGGGCTGGAAGGCCTGACAGCCGCCGACCGGCGAGCGCTATTGGTGGGGGCGCGCTTGACACGTGAGGCCTTGTCATTAGCGGCGCAGGCGCCGCTTGCCGTGACGCTCGCAAACGGACGGGCAGTAAATTGCTTGCTTACGCGGGCCCAATTCGAACAGCTGGCCGAACCCTTGCTGCAGCGCACGCTGGCGTGCACACGCGGTGCGCTGCGCGATGCCAAACTCGAGCCTGGCCAGGTGCGTGGTGTAGTGATGGTAGGCGGCGCGACGCGTATGCCGCTGGTACAGCGCGCCGTGGGTGAGCTTTTTGGTACCACGCCGCTGACAGATCTCGACCCGGACCAAGTGGTAGCCTTAGGGGCCGCATTGCAGGCCAATATGCTGGCAGGCAATCGGGCACCCGGCGAAGATTGGCTGCTGCTCGACGTGACGCCGCTCTCGCTAGGTCTGGAAACCATGGGCGGTTTGGTGGAACGCATTATTCCGCGTAACAGTACCATTCCAGTCGCACGCGCGCAGGACTTCACCACTTTTAAAGACGGTCAGAGTGCCATGAGCATCCACGTGGTGCAGGGCGAACGCGAGCTAATAAGCGACTGCCGTTCGCTGGCGCGTTTTGAATTGCGTGGTATTCCCCCCATGGTAGCGGGCGCGGCGCGCATACGGGTTAGCTTTCAAGTGGACGCGGATGGCTTGCTTAACGTTACTGCGCGCGAACAAAGCACTGGCGTGGAAGCAGCAGTCACCGTAAAACCCTCTTATGGCCTGACGGATGAAGAGGTGGTTCGCATGCTTGCTGACAGCATTGCTCAGGCTGACACCGACGCACAAGCGCGTAAGCTACGCGAACAGCAGCTGGAGGCGCGCCAGTTGGTCGCCTCGGTGCAGGCGGCTTTGGCCGCTGATGGCGATTTACTCGAGCCTACAGTGCGACAGCAGGTCGATGCGTGTTTGACTGCTGCTGTGTCAGTACTAAGTCTCGATGACTTGGACACTATCCGTGCTGCTGTGCAAGCGCTTGCGGATGCGACCGAGGATTTTGCGGCGCGCCGTATGGACCGTAGCATTCGGACCGCTTTGGCCGGCCGTAAACTCACTGAGCTTGCCTAGAGCGTTGGCTATGCCTAAATTATGTGTGCTGCCTCATCCTGATATTTGTCCGCAAGGTGCCGTCATAGAAGACGCGCCGCAAGGCGTTTCTATTTGCCGTGTTTTGCTCGATCATCACATCGACATCGAGCACGCCTGTGAATTATCGTGCGCGTGCACGACCTGCCATGTGATTGTGCGCGAGGGTTATGCCTCGCTCGCAGAAGCCACCGACGACGAGGAAGACTTGTTAGACAAGGCGTGGGGGCTGACGCCCATTTCGCGTTTGTCATGCCAGGCCGTCATCGCTGAGGCCGATCTGACGGTGGAAATTCCTAAATACAGCATTAATCACGCCAAGGAGAATCATTGATGCAGTGGGTGGACACCTACGAGATCGCCGCGGCGCTGGCCGACGCGCATCCGGATGTAGATCCCCGTACCGTGCGGTTTGTCGCGCTACGTGATTGGGTGCTGACATTGCCCGGGTTTAGCGATGATCCGGCGCACTGCGGAGAAAAGATTCTAGAGGCGATTCAGATGGCGTGGATTGAAGAGGTCGATTAGGAAAATCTTGCGAATAAAAAGGTCAAAGGTTTTCTGATGCCCTGTTTGGCGAGCTTAATCCTCAGGGCGTAAGTGCGGAAATAGAATAACGTCGCGAATATTGGTGCTGTCGGTAAGCAGCATAATGAGACGGTCGATGCCAATGCCACAGCCGGCCGTGGGGGGCATGCCGTATTCTAGCGCCCGGATATAGTCGGCATCGTAGTGCATCGCTTCTTCGTCGCCGGCGTTTTTGGCTTCGACTTGGGCTCGAAAGCGCTCGGCCTGATCTTCGGGATCGTTGAGCTCGGAAAAACCATTGGCAATTTCTCGCCCGGTGATATAGAGCTCAAAGCGTTCGGTGATGCCGGGCTGCGTATCAGATGTCCGTGCCAGGGGCGATACCTCGATGGGGTAGTCGATGATGTAGGTTGGGTGCCAGAGTTTGGCTTCTGCGATTTCTTCAAATAGCGCCAGCTGCAGGGCGCCTAAACCGGCGCAAGATAGCGCCGGGCTGTTTAGGTCCACGCCTCGTGTTTTAAGTTCAGCGCGAATAAAGGCCGCATCGTCAAGTTGGTTCTGCGTGTAACCCGGTGCGTGCTTCAAAATGGCCTGACAGATAGTTAAGCGATCAAACGGCTGCGATAAATTTAATTCGCGGCCTTGATAGCTAAGGCGCGCGCTCCCACAGGTGGCCATCGCCGTCTGGCGTATAAGCGTTTCGGTGTAGTCCATGAGCCAGCGATAGTCCGCATAGGCCACATAGAACTCCATCATGGTGAATTCGGGATTGTGCCGTGGGCTAACGCCTTCATTACGAAAGTTGCGGTTGATTTCGAAGACCCGTTCGAAGCCACCGACTACCAGCCGCTTAAGATAAAGTTCGGGGGCAATGCGCAGGAACATTGGCATATCAAGCGCATTATGGTGCGTTGTAAACGGTTTGGCGGCCGCGCCGCCTGGAATCGGATGCAGCATGGGCGTTTCAACTTCCAAAAAGCCGGCGTTAAGCATGCACTGACGCATATTGCTTATGGCCTTGCTCCGCGTCTCGAAGGTGCGCCGCGTGGCCTCAGTCATGATGAGATCGACGTAGCGCCGGCGGTAGCGTAGTTCTTGGTCGGCGACGCCGTGAAATTTGTCGGGCAGGGGACGCAGCGACTTTGATAGCAATCGCATGCGCGTGGCGTGTACCGAAAGTTCGCCCTTATTGGTTTTAAAAACCGATCCTTCGACGGCAAGAATATCGCCGATATCCCACTGCTTAAAAGCTGTGTAGGGGTCTAGGCCCAGAGTGTCACGATCTAGATAAATCTGAATGCGGCCACTTGCGTCTTGCAAGGTTGCAAAGCTGGCCTTGCCCATTACCCGCTTGAGCATCATGCGGCCCGCCACCTTGACGTGGAGGTCGGCATCGACTAAGGCTGACTGGTCGAGGTTGTCGTACTTGGCATGCAAGTCGGCGGCGCGGGCGTCGGGGACGAAATCGTTGGGAAATGCGACGCCGACTGCACGCAGCTGGGCCAGTTTGGCCCGCCGGTCGGCGATTAAACGGTTGTCGTCCGAGCTGGCAGGGGGGAGAGAGCAATCATTCATGGTTGAGAGGTTATTCGTAATTGCGGATGTCGTCGATTTCGGTGGTGCCAAAGTCGGCGCGGTTTAAATAGGCCAAAATGCGTACAGCTACGTCGGTCGGCGAGGGCATACCGCTAGCATGCAATGCCCGAAACTGGGACAGAGAAGGAAAGCTGCCGGGATCGCTACTGCGAATGATCGCTTGCATATCAGTATCGACCATGCCTGGGGCCAGCGCCACGATGCGC
The DNA here is from genome assembly GCA_014706445.1 of Hydra viridissima. Taxonomy (NCBI): domain Eukaryota; kingdom Metazoa; phylum Cnidaria; class Hydrozoa; order Anthoathecata; family Hydridae; genus Hydra; species Hydra viridissima. Next base: position 1,928,080 of record QPEY01000524.1, on the reverse strand, counting down.
ACGCCGCTTGCGGCCTGTTCCTGCTTGACGACCCGGGTGTACATATCAAGCGCTGCCTTGGTGGCGCAATAGACGCTCCAGCCGGCTCTGGCGTTGCGGCCGGCGCCGGACGAAATATTGAGTATGCGGCGATCGGCGGCAATGGCTGTTACCGCAGCCAGAAAGTGCGCAGTTAGCATCATGACGGCGGCGATATTTAAATTGAAGGCGGCGGCGATAGAGGCTGAATCGGTCAGCGCCGTAGCGGCCGCTACGGGCTGGATCGTACCGGCATTGTTAATCAGTAGATAACGTGCCGCGTCGCACGGTAAGGACTCACAAACGCGCCGCGCCGCCATTGCGGCCGCTATCGGATCAGATAGGTCTACCTGCACCTGCTGCAGCTGTGCACCCTGCGCCTTCGAATACGCTTGCAGTTCCCCATCGGTTTGCCGGGCTAGGGTAATCAGATACGTGTTGGGCCGCGCCATCTCACGCGCCAGAGCGGCGCCAAGGCCGCGTGTAGCCCCGGTAAGAATCGCCACAGTATGCGTCATGTTTGTCTAGCGCCTAGCCGCAAAAGAATAGTGAGACAGCGTTACGCACTATACGCCTTGCTTGAGGCTGGCGTAGATAAAAGCGTCCAGATCACCATCGAGTACCTTTTGCGTGTTAGACGTTTCCACTTGTGTGCGCAGGTCTTTGATGCGGCTTTGATCTAGCACGTAGGAGCGGATTTGATGGCCCCAGCCTACATCCGTCTTAGATTCTTCTAGCTTTTGTTGCTCGGCGCGTCGGTTGCGCATTTCTAACTCATAAAGTTTAGATTTGAGCATCTGCATCGCTTCGGCACGATTGCGGTGCTGCGAGCGATCGTTTTGGCATTGCACGACGATTCCGCTGGGAAGGTGAGTTAAGCGTACAGCTGAATCAGTTTTATTGATGTGCTGCCCGCCTGCACCGCTGGCGCGATAAGTGTCTATCCGCAAATCGGCCGGATTAACCTCGATCTCAAATGAGTCGTCAATTTCAGGGTAAACAAAGATGCTGGCAAACGAGGTGTGGCGCCCACCTGAGGAATCGAACGGACTCTTGCGTACCAGTCGATGTACGCCGGTTTCGGTGCGCAAATAGCCGAAGGCATATTCCCCTGCAATTTTGAGGGTGGCTGATTTGATGCCCGCGACTTCGCCAGCGGATTCTTCCAGAATCTCGGCTTTAAAACCCTTGCGCTCGGCATACTTAAGATATTGGCGCAGCAGCATCGAGGCCCAATCTTGCGCCTCCGTTCCGCCTGCGCCTGATTGAATGTCCAGAAAGCAGTTCAGCGGATCAGCAGAATTGGCGAACATCCGCCGAAATTCTAAGTCTTCGAGTTTTTGCTGAAAGGCGTCAGCGTCGAGCTCGATAGCCTGCAGTGTTGCATCGTCGTTGTCAGCGGTAGCTAGGGCGTAGAGTTCGCGCGCGTCGGTTAAGCCGGTGTTTAGAGCAGCCAGCGTTTGCACGACATTTTCTAACGCTTTTTTTTCCCGTCCTAATTCTTGCGCTTGTTTAGGATTGTTCCAGACCGCTGGGTCTTCCAATTCCGCGTTGACGACTTGCAGGCGTTCGGCTTTAGCCTCGTAGTCAAAGATACCCCCGTAGGGCTTGCTCGCGCTCGGCATAGTCAGCAAGGCGGGCGGCGAGTTGGTTTTGGCGTTCGGCTTCCATAGTCATCCTGGCATAATAGGCAAAACTGGGCATTTTACCTAAGAGGCGGCGTGGTTAAGCTCGCATTTTGTTGGTGTCACGCGTGTCGCGCTCTCGCGTGTACTCAACGAGCACGCTGCGATGTCGCCCGCAATGGCGCTGCGTATCGAGGCGTGGCTCGGCGTTGAGCGCGGTGGGCGCGCCGATATCTGGCTGGCCGGGCAGGTCGCCTATGACCTCTGGCAAGCACATCAGAACAGCGGTAAGTTGCGCGTCAAGCCTTGCTCCGGCCGCAAGCACCCATTGATGGCGTACAAAGCGATGTAGCGAGGTATGCCGTTTGCTATTTGCTCCCGACTGTCGCGTGTTCTATTACGAGTTGCACCGATAGCACGCCGTTCCATGTGTTTTGTTCCAGACGATAGGCCGCGTCTATATGTTCGGGTAAGGACTGCTCGCGTCCAAACCATATGGCGTCGTAGCGTTGGTGACCGCGCTCAAGCGTCAGTTTTAAGTGTTTTTCTCCTACCAAGCGCTGGCTACGTATTAGAAAAGAGTCTAAAAACAGCGGGGCCGCGAAGCCAGTTCCCCATACTTGTTGCTGGAGTATGCCAGCGACTTCCGCATTGGCGTAACCGCTTTCCAAAGAGCCATCGGTTTCGATTAACGGCTCAAAATTGTGGCGGCCAGTGAGTTCGCGCACCGCGGCATCAAAGGCGGGAGCAAATGCAGCAAAATCGTTACGGGCTAGGGTGAGTCCAGCCGCCATTGCATGGCCGCCAAATTTGCGTATAAGGCTAGGATGACGCTTAGAGACGAGGTCGAGGGCGTCGCGTAGATGAACCTCCGGAATGGAGCGGCCAGAGCCGCGGATTTCTTCTTCGCCGGCCGGCGCGAAAGCCAAGGTGGGACGCCAAAATTTTTCCTTCAAACGTGAGGCGACTAAGCCAACCACGCCCTGGTGCCAATTAGGGTCGAACACGCAAACGGTAGCGCTCGCGCAAGTGTCAAGGGGTGCCGTTACCGCCAAGGCTTGTTCGCGCATTTGCGCTTCAATAGTGCGTCGCTCGCGATTAATACTATCAAGCTCGCGCGCCAGTTCCAATGCTTGCGCTTCGTCATCGGTGGTAAGGCAAGCTATGCCCAGGCTCATGTCCGCTAAGCGGCCGGCGGCGTTGATGCGTGGCCCCAGCGCAAAACCGAGATCAAAGCCACTGGCTACGCGCGGTTCGCGGCCGGCTACGGCAAACAGGGCGCGTAGCCCCGGTTGCATGCGACCGGCACGCATACGTTGTAACCCTTGCGTCACCAAAAGACGATTATTGGCGTCCAACTTCACCATATCGGCTACAGTGCCCAATGCCACCAAGTCGGACAGCGTATCTAAGCGCGGGCCGCCGTCAGGCGGATAGACGCCGCGCTTACGCAGTTCCGCTCGCAGCGCCAGCATTAAATAAAAAATGACGCCCACACCCGCCAAGTTTTTTGAGGGAAAACCGCAGCCAGGTTGATTGGGATTGACGATAGCTAATGCCTGCGGCAGCGTCTGGCCTGGCAAATGGTGGTCGGTGATTACCACCCCTATACCCGCCGCATTAGCGGCAGCGACCCCATCGAGGCTGGCGATGCCATTATCCACCGTGACGATGATGTCCGGCTTGCCTGCACGGTGGCGGCATGCTAATTCAACCACGGCGGGAGAAAGGCCATAACCCGTCTCGAACCGATTCGGTACTAAAAAATTGACCTCAGCCCCCATGGCCCTAAGTGCGCGCAGGCCAACGGCGCACGCCGTGGCGCCATCGCAATCGTAGTCGGCAACGATTAATAGGCGCTTACGCTGTTCGATCGCGTCGGCCAAAACTTGGGCGGCATGGCAGGCATGCGTTAAGCCGGCGGGGGGCAATAGGGCGGGCCATGTCAAGTGTGTTTGCTCGGGATGGCTGACACCGCGCGCGGCCCATAGGCGCGCCAGCAAGGGATGAATGCCGGCCGCTTCCAAGCGGCGTGCGGCGTCAAAATCGGTAGGACGTACGGTCAGACGGGGGGAGACCACCAGGCCCTCCAATTTTTCTTAGGCGCAGGCAGCCAGCCGATTAATTTGCTGCGCGGTTTCAAAGTGAGCGTTACGCGGCGGTCGCGGCCCATCAGAAGCAGTTCGGTAGCTTGAGCTGGTAGGCCAGACGCTGTGGACCAGGGTTTAATGTATTGCGTATCGATGGCGGCGAGGCGGTCGAGCCAAGCGGCCCAATCGCCAGCGCGATGGGGGCCCTCTAACTCGGTCAGTACGATGTCGGCACTAACGGTGTTCATCGTCCAGGCCGTCGCCCCGCCATATAACCATAAGCCATTGACGGCAGGCAGGCCACATTGAGCGCGAGCCTTGTTTACTTCGTGTTCGTGCCAAGCCATTTGTACTTCGTTGAGTAGTTTGCGCCATGGGCGGGTGGCTGCGTCTTGGCGCCACCAATTTTCCAGCGGCTGGCCTGCCACCACCCTCGGACTCGCCGTATGGGGCGCTAAGGCCGGCGGCAACCGAACACGCCAGCGCTGCGACGTAAGCGGCTCCACGGTGAATCCTGCTTGTTCAAACAAGGGCTGCGTGCTCGCCAACAATAGAGCCGTTTCGTTAGCCTGTAGCTCCATGGCGGCCGGATCAAGCAACGTAACTTGGGCTATATCTACGGCGAAATGAATCAACTCGGCCAACCATACTGGCTCGCCGTCCCGCACCGCTGGCCCACCCAGTAAGGGACCCAGGCCGGCGCCCAAAGGTTGCGTGGGGGCGGGCTGAAAGCCAGCTTGTATCAGTTGCCAACCTTCGTAGGGTGTGCAGGCATGCACGTGAGGATCAAAGGGTTGTTCCTGGTAAAGCGCTGCTTGCAACCAGCCATATAGCGCCGGAGCGTGTCGGGCCAGCAGTTTGGCCAATTCCGGGGCGGCAGAGGCGGCGGGAAGAGCGCCGGGGATGACGATACGCATGGGCGCGATTGTAGTGCGTCGTCGACTGGGTGGCTGCGCTTAATGCCATAATGAGCGGGTGCTGAAAATTCCTTATGAACTTTGGATAGGCGCCCGCTATGCGGGCCTGGCTCGCATCTATCCGCGTCGCGGTCGCCGCGATCGTTTTATTTCGTTTATTGCGGGCAGTTCCATGGTGGGCATTGCCTTAGGCGTAGCAGCGCTCATTGTGGTGCTTTCGGTGATGAACGGCTTCCAGAAAGAAGTGCGCGACCGCATGCTTTCCGTTCTGCCGCACGTGGAACTCTATCTTCCAGAGGTACCGTCCGAAAGGGTATTAGCGCAATGGCAGGCCTTAGGCGAGGTAGCCCTACGCCACCCGGAGGTTAAAGCCGCCGCGCCCTTTGTGGCTGCGCAAGCCATGTTGGCGCGAGATCAGGCGCTGCGCGGCGTCCAGGTGCGCGGTATAGATCCTGCCTCCGAAGTTAAAGTATCTGATATATCCCGGCAGATGGTGCAAGGGCAATTGGCAGATCTTAAGCCGGGGAGTTTTGGCGCCATATTAGGCAGCGATTTAGCCAATAGCATGGGCGTTAAGCTAGGCGATACCATGCTTATGCTGGCGCCGCAGGGCTCGGTTAGTCCGGCCGGTTTTGCGCCCCGTATGCGGCAATTTACCGTCGTGGGGATCTTCACTTCTGGCCACTACGAATATGACTCCACTTTAGTCTTTGTGGCAGCTGAAGATGCGGCCAAAGTGTTTCGCGATAGCAGCGCGGCTGGCGTACGACTGCGCGTCGCCGATATGCAAAGAGCGCCTCAAGTCGCAGCCGACCTGACACGTATGCTGCCATCTTATGTGCTGGCGAGTGATTGGTCGCGCAACAATCGCACCTGGTTTGCGGCCGTGCAAACCGAAAAACGCATGATGTTTCTTATTTTGGCGCTCATCGTGGCGGTGGCTGCGTTTAATTTGCTGTCTTCGCTCGTCATGGCGGTAAAAGATAAGCAGTCGGACATCGCTATTTTGCGCACCCTGGGTGCTGGCCCGGGAGAAATCGCCCGTATTTTCCTTGTTCAAGGCTGCCTGATAGGCGTGGCGGGCACTGCGTTAGGTGTGTTGGGAGGCATTGCCGTTGCTTACAATGTAGACGTCATCGTGTCTTTAATTGAAGGCTTGTTCGGCGTGCATTTTTTACCGCGCGAAATCTATTTTATTAGCGCGCTGCCTTCCGATCCGCGAGGGCGGGACATCGTCATCATCGGCGGTACTTCACTTATCCTGTCTCTGCTGGCGACCTTGTATCCCAGCTGGCGTGCTTCGCGCCTGCAACCGGCACAGATTCTACGCCATGATTAAAGAAGAAGCCCATATGGTGGCCACGGCGCCAGCGTTACAAGCTGAAGGGCTGGTCAAGATTTACCACGAGGGCCCAACGCCTATAGCTGTGCTTACCGATGTGAGTTTGACAGTAGCCGGGGGCGAAATGGTGGCGATTCGCGGCGCCTCAGGCTCGGGCAAAAGCACGTTATTGCATATATTGGGTCTGCTCGATGCGCCCACACAGGGTTCGGTCACTGTTGCAGGAATTAAAGCTTGTGGCTTGTCCGAGCGCAAAAAAAGCGCGCTGCGCAACAACTACCTTGGTTTTGTTTATCAGTTCCATCATTTACTGCCCGAATTTTCGGCGCTCGACAACGTAGCTATGCCGCTTATTGTCCGCCGACTGGAACGCGTGGCGGCGCGTCAGGCTGCGCGCGAAGCACTGGCACAGGTCGGGCTGGCGGCACGCGCCGGGCACTTTCCTAGCCAACTCTCGGGCGGCGAGAGGCAGCGTGTTGCGTTGGCGCGTGCGCTGGTCACGCGGCCTGCATGTGTGCTGGCTGATGAACCGACCGGCAATCTCGATCGTCAAACGGCACATAGCATATTTGAGTTGTTAGCGACCTTGAACCGCACGTCGGGGACGGCGTTTGCCATTGTGACGCATGATCCGGAACTCGCTGCTCGGGCTCATCGGCAATTGCTGATGGAAGGCGGACGCCTTATATCGGCATAAGCGTGCGTACGCGCTAGGAGCATCTTGTATGCTGATCGACACGCATTGTCATCTAGACGCGGCCGAGTTCGATGCCGATCGCATGATGGTAGCCGGTGAGGCCAGCGCCGCTGGCGTTGCCGCTATGGTTATCCCGGCCGTCGAGCGCGCCAACTTCGACACCGTATGCCAGCTGGCGCATGCGATTCCCGGTGGCGCTTACGCGCTAGGCATACATCCTCTCTATGTTGACCGTGCCGGCATGGACGATTTGCAAGCGCTGCGCTTGGCGGTAACGGCAGCGATGTCTGATCCGCGCTTTGTGGCCATCGGCGAGGTGGGGCTAGATTTCTTTGTTTCTCACAGCGCCAGCAGCGAAGCACGCGCGCGCCAAGAACATTTTTATGCAGCGCAGCTAGCGTTAGCCGCTGAATTTAACTTGCCAGTGCTGCTACATGGGCGCAAATCGCAAGACAGGTTGTTGAAATACCTACGTCGCGAGGGCGGTGTGCCAGGCGGTATTATTCATGCGTTCAATGGTAGCCACCAGCAGGCTGCAGCCTTCGTGGCGCAGGGATTCGCGCTCGGCATAGGAGGGGCGATGACTTATACCCGCGCCTTGCGGATTCGCCGCCATGCGAATGAGTTTTCGCTCGCCCACCTTGTGCTGGAAACCGATGCGCCGGATATGCCTCCGGCGTGGCTGCATGCGCCAGATCGGCGTAATACGCCTGCGCAGGTAAGGGGGGTGGCCTGCGCCCTGGCGGCATTGCGTGGCATAGAGTTTGAAAAGGTCGCCCAAGTGACCGCTGACACCGCTTTGCGAGTGTTGCCGCGCCTGAAAGGCGTGGTCTTCCCAGACGTTCAATGTTTGTCTTAATAAACATTCATAAAATTGGATGTTTTAATATACATTGCTTTTCTGGGATATGTTTAATATAATGAACATTATAAAAAAAGTAAGTTTAGACGAACATGGGACGTTCCATTCTTTCTATTGGTCAGGAAATTCGTCGACTGCGGCGCGCGCGCGGCCTGACAGCGGGGGAAGCCGCTCAGCACGCCGGCATCGGTCGCACCACATTGAGCGCGCTGGAAAACGGGCACGGCAATGTGGAACTGACGTCTTTGTTAGCCATTTGCGAGGCGCTCGGCGTCGACATTGCTTTTGTGGCCCAAGAAGTAGCCGACCTTGCTAGTCATGACGCCCATACCGAACTCACGGTGACGCAGACGCGTATTCAACACTTAATGGGCAGCGGTAAGCCGGTTAATGGTGCAAGAAGGGGGCGTTAAACCATGTCTTTGGTACGGTCGCTGCGCATTAAGCTGGGTCATACACCTGTGGGCTCTCTTTTTGGGCTAGATGACGGGCGCGTCTATTTTCGTTTTGACGATACGTATGCGCGCGATACTGACGGGCCGGTGCTGTCTCAGCTCTACGTGGTGCCAGGCGGTGATGCCCAGTCCCGGGCCGCTACCATGGGGCAACTGCTAGACCCGGCGCTAGCGGCCAATCGGGGCCCGGGCAATGGTTGCTTGCCACCGTTTTTTCAGAATCTATTACCCGAGGGACAGCTGCGCAAACAGCTTATCGCTGATCTCAGCTTGTCCGAAGAAGATGAGCTTGGGCTGCTGGCCGCATGCGGCGCCGACTTGCCAGGCGATGTATGGGCCGAACGTGAAGAACTCGACGAGCGGGCTTTAGGGCGCTTGCTGGGCCAAGGCTGGGACAGCTATGAGATGTCTTCGGTGCAAATACCCACTCCAGAGCAGACTTCGCTGTCGGGCGTGCAACCCAAGGTGGCTTTGATAAAAGAAGGCGGTAGTCGCTACGTTATGCGTTCGCGCACGGGGGGTAGCGCGCATTTTATCGGCAAACTGCCGGCCGCCGACTATCAAAATATGCCGGAAGTTGAGTACACCTCCATGATGCTGGCTAAGACGGCGGGCGTAAACGTGTGTCAGGTTGAATTGATGCCTCTGTCTGCCATTGCCGACAAGCTACCATTTTCATTGCGGGACGATGCCCGGCATTTTTTGCTTGTGCAGCGCTATGACCGGGACGCTGATACCGCTACTGGACGTCGCCATGCAGAAGATTTTGCTCAAGTGACCGGCCGCGCAGCCGACGATAAGTATGAGGGCACGTATGCCGCACTGGGTGCATTGCTATTGAGTCACTCCGCTCAGGGCGAGCAAGATGTGGAGGAACTGCTGCGGCGTATCATGGTGTCCGAGCTCATCGGTAATTACGATGCGCATTTAAAGAATTTCAGCTTTTTGTACGATTTGGACGGTCGTACGCCGCGGCTTTCGCCGGCGTACGATTTAGTAGCGTACGCGGTTTATTTCAACGGCAAAGGTCACGGCCTAAAATTTCTGCCAGACCAAACAGGTCCGGCGTTGCTTACGCCTAGCATCTTGCGTCGACTAAGCGGTATATGGGGTTTGCTCGAAAAGCGCTTGCGCAATGTGGTTCGCGCTACGGTCGATGCCGCCATGCGGCAATGGCCTGCCATCATTCGCGCTTCGCCATTGTCACCGGGTCAACAGACGCAGTTGCTGCAGTACGTGGCCACCAATCCAGCCGCGTTGGGTTGGATGCGACGCAATCCGCAGTCAGTGTGGGCGCAAGTGGTCAGGTCGACTATGGTTGTTGTTTAAGGCGAAATTTAACCGCGACCTGTGCTGCCGAAGCCGCCGGCGCCCCGTTCGGAGCTTTCGAAGTCCTCCACCACATTAAATGCCACCTGTTGCACTGGCACGATGACCAATTGCGCCAACCGTTCCATGGGCTGTAAGGTAAAGGCAGTGGCGCCGCGATTCCACGTTGAAACCATAAGCTGTCCTTGGTAATCAGAGTCGATCAGTCCCACTAAATTACCCAACACAATGCCGTGTTTGTGACCCAGACCTGAGCGCGGCAAAATAAACGCGGCATAGCCGGGATCTGCAATATGGATAGCCAATCCCGTCGGCACCAGCAGAGTTGCACCAGGCGCAATGACTTGCGGTGCGTCGGTGCAGGCGCGCAGATCTAAGCCAGCGGCTCCCGGTGTAGCATAGGCAGGCAGATACTCGGCCACGCGGGCGTCAAGAATTTTGAGATTGACGGTTTTCATGATTAGGCCGGCAGTCGGACGGCGATTTCGGTGATAAGACGGCGCGCGGCCGTTAATTTAGCTGCGGCAGGTAACGGATGCACGCCGCGCTCATCAAACAAGACCAGTTCGGTCGTGTCGGCATCTATTGCTTTATGAGCCAAATTGCCTACGAGTAGCGGTATGCGCTTGTGCCGACGTTTTGCTTCAGCATATTCGTTTAACTTTTCTGTTTCGGCGGCAAAGCCCACGCACCAAGGGCCGCCGGGCAGTTGGGCTACTTCAGCCAAAATGTCGGGATTGGGCGCAAATTCCAGCACCGGCATGGCGTTGTCTGCCGTCGTTCCCTTAAGTTTATGTGGACTAATGTTTTTCACTCGCCAATCGGCTACCGCTGCGACGGCAATGAAGACATTGGCGTCTGCGACGTGGACCATTACGGCGTCGCGCATTTGCTGCGCCGTACACACCATGACAGCGGTTACGCCGCGTGGAACGGGCAAAGCAGTAGGCCCACTGATCAAGGTAACGCGGGCGCCGGCCTCATAGGCAGCTCGTGCAATGGCGTAACCCGTTTTGCCAGATGAACGGTTGGTCAATACTCGCACCGGGTCCACTGGTTCAGAGGTGGGGCCTGCTGTCAGTAAGACATGCCGCCCAGCCAGTACTTTAGGTTGAAAAAAAGCTATCAGGTCGCTGACTAAATCATTCGCCTCTAACATGCGGCCGTCACCGGTTTCGCCGCAGGCCTGTTCGCCAGCGGCCGGTCCCAATACGGTTACGCCGTCGGTTCGTAGTTGGGCGACGTTGCGTTGCGTGGCTGGACTCGCCCACATTGCGCGGTTCATGGCCGGTGCAACCAGCAAGGGGCAAGCTCGGGCCAGGCACAAAGTGGAGAGCAAATCGTCGGCTAGGCCATGCGCCAGCTTGGCCATAAAGTCGGCGCTGGCTGGCGCGACTAACACGGCATCTGCTCCGCGAGTAAGGTCAATGTGGGCCATATTGTTGTTGATGCGGGCGTCCCACGCATCGACGAAGACAGGGCGACCGGCAAGCGCCTGCAGTGTGACCGACGTGATAAAGTGCGTGGCGGCTTCGGTCATCACGACGTCTACGATGGCCTGCTGCTCAGTGAGGCGGCGCACCAGCTCGGCGGCTTTATAACAAGCAATGCCGCCAGTCAGGCCTAAAACAATACGTTTACCAGCAAGGTCGAGCATAAGCACAGTGTAGTGAGTTGACGCCCATCGCTTAAGAGTCAGGGGCGCGACGCTGGCGGCTGCGCAGCACTTCGTCTACGACCGCCAGCACCGCGCCACAGGTTATTCCTATGTCCGCAAAATTGAATGCTGGGTAATACCAGCTGCGCCAATAAAACAGTAAAAAGTCCACCACGTGGCCGTAGAGCATGCGGTCCAGGACGTTGCCTAACGCCCCGCCCATAATAAGCGCTAGGGCAAAGCAAAAGCGCGGCTGCTTCAATGATCGCCGCAGCAACCCTACGATAAGTAGCGCAGTGCCCAAGCCTAAGGCGATGAAGAACCATCGTTGCCACCCTGGTTGCGAAGCCAGCAAGCTAAAGGCGGCGCCGCGGTTGTAGATAAGCGTTAAGTCAAATATTGGCAATACCTGTAGCCGCTCGCCGTATTGAAATAGGTGATTAAAGTACAGCTTAGTAAGCTGGTCTAGAGCGATAACGATAATGGCGATCAATAGCCAGAAGGCTAGACTGGGCGCAGGCGGGTTTCTGGCCGTGTGTTTGCCAGGAGGATTGCTTACACGGGCCTCTATCATGTTAGGCCTTACTGCGCAGCTCGCCGGCGCCGAACAAATTGGTGGCACAACGGCCGCAAATCTCGGGATGATCAGTCTGTAGTCCCACGTCGGCGCGCCAGTGCCAGCAACGCTCGCACTTCTTGTGCTGGGAAGGCGTCACTTCGATGCGTAATTCTCCCGGGCTAGTATGTAAGGTAGCGCGCGAAACAATAAGCATAAACCGCAAGTCGTCGCCCAGGCTGGCAAGCAATTCATGGTCTGCCATCGGCGCATGTATATCTACTTCTGCCTGCAGCGAAGCGCCGATGCCACCCGCGCTGCGAATTTCCTCTAGCTTGCGCAGCACTTCCCCGCGCAGGGCGCGCAATCGCGTCCATTTGGTTATTAAAGCGTGCGAGTCGGCGTCGTTCGGTCCAGGATGGTAGAGCTCGGTAAAAATGGTGGGGCGGGCAGTATGCGTTTGGAGACGCAAGGCCGAGCGGCTAAGTTCTTGCCAGGCCTCTTCGGCCGTAAAGGAGAGAATGGGCGCCATGAGTTTGAGCAGCTGCTGCGTAATCTCAAGCAGCGCCGTCTGCGCCGAGCGGCGCGCCGCACTGTTGGCGGCCGTGGTGTATAGCCGGTCTTTAAGAATATCTAGGTAAAACGCCCCCAGGTCTTCCGAGCAGAAAGTTTGCAGACGAGCGATGGCCGGATGAAAGTCGTAAGTTTCGTACTTGGCCAAAATCTCGGCCTGCATTTGCTCCGTTAAGCAAAGCGCATAACGGTCGATCTCGAGCAAGTTGTCATACGGCACGGCGTGGGTAGTCGCCTCGAAGTCAGCTATGTTGGCCAACAAAAAACGCAGGGTATTGCGGATCCGGCGATAACTTTCAACCACTCGCTTTAAGATTTCATCAGAGATCGACAGTTCGCCCGAATAATCGGTGGAAGCGACCCATAGACGCAAAATTTCTGCACCCAGTGAGTCGGCGATTTTTTGCGGCGCAATGATATTGCCGATCGACTTACTCATTTTGTGGCCTTGGCCGTCGACCACGAAACCATGGGTGAGCAAAGCTTTATAAGGCGGCTGGCCATAAAGCATGCAGCCAGTAAGTAGTGATGAGTGAAACCAGCCGCGATGTTGGTCTGACCCTTCAAGATAAAGATCCGCCGGCCAAGCCAGTTCGTCGCCGTGTGAGCCGACAAAGGCATGCGCTTTGCCACCTAACACGGTGGCATGGGTGCTGCCAGAATCAAACCAGACGTCCAGTGTGTCGCCGTTTTTTTTGTATGAATCGGCTTCATCACCCAGCAATTCACTTGGGTCTAGCCGCTGCCAGGCCTCGATGCCCTCTTGTTGCACACGCTGGGCCACTTGTTCTAGCAGTTCTGGCGTACGCGGATGCAACTCGCCCGTCACTTTATGGACAAACAAGGCCATCGGCACGCCCCATTGCCGTTGTCTCGATAAGGTCCAATCGGGGCGGTTGGCGATCATGGCGTGCAAGCGCGCGCGGCCCCAGGCGGGATAAAACGCCGTCGCTTCAATACCGGCGAGTGCAGCTTCACGTAGACTGGGGCCGCCGTGCTTGGGCTTAACGTCCATGCCGGCGAACCACTGACTGGTGGCTCGGTAAATAACCGGTGTTTTGTGGCGCCAGCAGTGCATGTAGCTGTGCTGATGCTTTTCCATGTGCAAAAGCGTGCCGGCACTTTGCAACGCATCAACAATTTTGGGGTTAGCATCCCAAATAGAGAGCCCGCCAAACAGGGGCAGGCTCTTAATATAGTGACCATTGTCCAGTACGGGGTTAATGATGTCGGCATCAGCTAGCCCATGCGCTTTGCACGATATGAAATCCTCTACCCCATATGCTGGCGCTGAATGCACGACGCCAGTACCTGTGTCTAAGGTAACGTAGTTGCCTGGGTATATGGGCGCTGTACGCGCATAGCCGGCGTCAAGCTTAGCCAGAGGATGCTGAAAAGTGAGTCCTGCCAGCGCTTGGCCTTTGGTGCTGGCGATGATTTCGCCTTGTAGATGCCACTGTTGCAGACAGGATGGTACCCGCTCACGGGCAACGAGCAACAGGGGGCCAGTGGATGGCGTAGGCCTTACTCGCACCAAGGCATAGTCGATGTCGGGATGGACGTTTAGGGCCTGATTTGCGGGCAAGGTCCAAGGCGTGGTTGTCCAAATGACAATAGCGCCCTCGTCGACTTTTTTCAGGCCAAAGGCTTGCGCTAAGCGAGCATGGTCGGTAAAGGCAAACGCCACATCCACCGCAGGGTCGATTCGATCAGCGTATTCGACTTCGGCCTCGGCTAACGCCGACGCACAGTCAAAACACCAATTAACAGGCTTCAGGCCACGAAACACATAGCCTTTTTCCAAGATCTGGCCTAAGGCGCGGATCTCATCGGCCTCATTGCCATAATGCATAGTCAAGTAGGGCCGGTCCCAGTCGGCCAGCACGCCGAGCCGTTTAAAGTCTTTTATCTGCCGCTCGATCTGCTGTGATGCATAGGCGCGTGCTTTAGACTGAACTTCTGCCACAGGCAAATGCTTGCCGTATTTTTTTTCGATCTGGATTTCGATCGGCATGCCGTGGCAGTCCCAACCTGGCACGTAATGGGCATCGTATCCCGCCATATTGCGGCTTTTGACAATAATGTCCTTCAGGATTTTGTTAACCGCATGGCCAATGTGGATATCGCCATTCGCGTAGGGTGGCCCGTCATGCAGCACGAAGCGAGGGCGGCCTTTACTGGCGGTACGTATGGCTTGGTAGATGCGTTGTTCTTCCCAGGCGGCAATCCATGCGGGCTCTCTGCGAGGTAGATCGCCGCGCATGGGGAAGGGCGTATCGGGCAAGTTTAAGGTTTTTTTATAGTCCATGAAGGGCAAAATAGGCGCGCGCGTTCTGTACGTCTTTAGCGATGGCGGCAGTGAGGGTGGGAAGATCAGGGAATTTTTCTTCGTCCCGCAGCTGGTGCAGGAAGTCGATCCGCACGAGTTTACCGTATGCATCCATGGTTTCGTTAAGAACGTGCGCTTCAAGCAGGACGCGGCCACCGTCTTCAATGGTGGGGCGCACCCCTAAACTGGCGACCGCGGGTAAGGGCCGTTCACTGAGCCCGTGTACCTGCGCCACATAAATCCCTGAGCGGGCGGCGCAGCGCGGCGCCACCCGCAGGTTCATCGTAGGAAAACCCAGCGTACGACCCAGTTTGCGGCCGTGTATGACGTGGCCACTGATATGAAAAGCATGGCCTAAAAGATGTTGGGCCCGCTTTAGGTCGCCCACGGCCAGGGCGGTGCGAACTTGAGAACTGGAGATCCGCTGATCATGTTGATCGGTGACATCAGACAGCGTTTGTACATCAAAGCCGTAGCGCCGTCCGGTTTGGCGCAACAAAGCGATGTCGCCGCTGCGCTGGTGGCCAAAACGGAAGTCCTCGCCCACCAACAGCAAGCGGGCGTTCATACCGGCTACCAGCAATCTTTCAATAAAAGCTTCGGCCGTCATTTCAGCGAGCCGAGCGTTGAACCGTTGCACCACGACTTGTTCAACGCCGCAGTGGGCTAGCGCGGCCAGCTTATCGCGCAGTCCCGAAACCCGAGTCGGTGCTAATTCAGGCCGCTGGTTTAGCGTCGCGAAATACTCACGCGGATGGGGCTCGAAAGTCATGACTGCGGGTATTAGCCGTCGTCGGCGCGCCTCTTGATAGACCCGTGCCAGCATGGCCTGGTGACCGCGATGAACGCCGTCGAAGTTGCCGATGGTGAGGGCGCAAGGGAGGCGTCGCGAGGGGGGCGGCAGAGAACGATAAATGCGCAATGACGATTTCATCAGGCAAGAGTTTACAATTTTGGATTGGCCTGCTGATTGGAATGCCGCTATCTTGTCGGAAACGTTCACCCCTACGCGTCGCCTAGTCATTTTGATTTCAGGGCGCGGCAGTAATATGCAGGCGCTGGTGCAGGCCTGCCGCGACGAAAGTTGGCCGGCCCATATTGCGGCAGTCATCGCCAGCCGGCCGGACGCGGCGGGTTTAGTTTGGGCCTCTGCGCAAGGCATCCCGACCGCGGCGCTTAACTATAAAGATTTTTCCAGTCGCGAGGCTTTTGACGAGGCCCTGGCGCGAGAAGTCGATCGCCATAAGCCCGATTACATTTTGTTGGCAGGCTTTATGCGCGTTCTTACGCCTGGCTTCATTCATCGCTACGCGGGTCAGGTGATTAATATTCATCCGTCGCTACTGCCAGCGTTTCCCGGTTTGCATACGCACGCGCAGGCATTAGCGATGGGCGTGCGAGTTCATGGTTGTACCGTCCATTTTGTGACGCCAGCGTTAGACGATGGGCCCATCATCGCGCAGGGTTGTGTGCCAATCTTGGCAGACGATACGCCGGAAGAGCTGGCTGCTCGGGTGCTGCAAGTGGAGCATCAAGTATTCCCCGCAGCGGCGCGGTGGCTGGCGCAAGGACGTATTTCCCTTACGTCGGGCAACCGGGTGCTCGTACAAGGTGAACCCGCACGGCTTTTTCTCTGGCATGCGAGAGCTGGCGAAGGAACAATATGACCCAATTCCGACCGCGTCGCTCGCCGCGTAGTGATGCTAGCGACCCTCCAACAAGGGCCAGGGCTGCCCTACGCATCGAGCAAGTCCAGCGCGTCCTGGGTGAGGTCCTGCAATGGAAGTTTCCTGCGGACGCGGTGTTGTCGCATTGGCTGCGCGCGCATCCTGAGCTTGGGCCGCGCGACCGTTCAGAGCTCGCCGATGCAGTCTATGATGTATTGCGTCATTTGCGTCGCTATCGGCACTTCGCGCAAAGCGGGATGGGACCGTCGGTAAGACGATTGGCTGTGTTGGGATTGGCAGGGACCCTGGGCCAGCAAGCCTTAGAAGAAAGGCTAGCTAGCGGCGAGGCGGAATGGTTGCGGCGGGTCTCCTGTATAGATCTCGCCACCCTACCACGCGCGGTGCGTGCGAGCATACCCGATTGGCTAGACGAACGCTTCGGCGCCATGCAGGCGCCCGATCGCCTCCTAGAATCGTTGAATCAGCAAGCGCCGTTAGACATACGCGTCAATCCCTTAAAAGCCGACCGCAACGCAGTGTTAGCCAGCTTGCGGGCGGGGCCCGAAGTGCGTTTCGATCCCCAGCCTACTCCTTATTCTCCGTGGGGTATCCGTTTGTCGGGCCGGCCCGCGTTGAACCGTTGGGCAGCATTCGAGAACGGCAGTATCGAAGTACAAGATGAAGGTAGTCAACTATTGGCCCTACTCGTTGGGCCGCGCCGTGGCGAGATGATCATAGACTTCTGCGCCGGTGCCGGCGGCAAATCGCTATTGTTAGGGGCGTTAATGCGATCTACCGGTAGGCTGTACGCATTTGACGTTTCGGCGGCGCGGCTAGCGCGAGCCAAGCCGCGTTTTGCACGCAGCGGTTTATCTAATGTGGTGCCGGTCGTCATTAACAGTGAAAATGATGCGCGGGTTAAGCGTTTGGCTGGCAAAGCGCAACGCGTTTTAGTGGACGCGCCGTGCAGTGGTATAGGCACCTTGCGTCGCAATCCCGACCTTAAATGGCGGCAGCATCCCGCTGCGCTAGCCGAACTTATTGCGTTGCAGCGCCGTATCCTCGCCAGTGCTGCGCGTTGCGTAGCCCCAGGTGGGCGGCTGGTCTATGCCACGTGCAGCTTACTGGCCGAAGAGAACGAGGCGCAGGCGGAATGGTTTTTATCCGCTCATGCTGATTTCGGCCGAGTAGAGGCCGCACAACTATTGGCGAACCGTTGCGAAACATCATTGGTGTTAAGCGGACCTTATATGTGTCTGCGTCCCGACCTACATGGCACCGATGGTTTTTTTGCGGCGGTATTCGAACGGCAAAAACCGTTGGCTGTCAGGCCCTTGTCAGCTGGGGCTGTAATTGAGGTGACTGACCCGCCTGCCAATTTGATCGATTAAGTGGCACGGATTTCGCCTCGCTTGCGGCTTGCAGTGGGGGCACTAACGCCCCGTAGCGGCCCATTCCGCCAATGCAGGCAATGAGATTAGTCAAGCGAACTCCCTACCAAGTAGCAGCCAGGTAAGCTTTATTATGAACATGAAATTGCCCAACAATCGCTAGGCATAGTAAATCCAAACGATGAAATACTGGACACACTGGGAATCGAGTTTAGTTTAGTAAAGGAAGTGGAGCGCGATAAAACTGCTTAAACTATTTGGTCGTTACGGCAAGATGATAAGTTGAGCCTGGGCCTGTTTTGTTTCCCACCCCAAAGATTGGAATTTTACTTCCCAGGCCATGCTGTCGGTGCCAGGGTGGCGCGCTTGGTATAGCACTTGCGTGACCGGCACGGCAACGTGCGCGCACTGGCTGGGTTGATCGGCCAGTCCCTGGCTTTGCACCAGGGTGATCGAGCCCAGCATGGGCTTTTGTAAGAGCTGTACCAGCGGCGCTTTTAAGGGCAGGCAATCTGTCTTTCTTATTTCATAATAAGTCGCCAGTACACGCGACTCGCCCGGGCGTAAGGGGCCTGAGGCCGCAGTTTCTCGCTCGGCGGTCAGGCCCGGGGTTAGCGGCGCCCAGGCCAGAAGCCAGAGCGTCAGCCATGCCGCGGTGCGCAAAGATAAATTCCGATTCAATTTTTACTAAAGTTTCTATGGAAAGTGCGTTCCAAAGGCGGGTAACGAGGTTCTTAAATTAAGACTGAAGTTTGGTTATAAATAGATAAATAGGTTACGCCGCTTGGAAATTTTGAAATTTATGACTATTTAAAAACAAATTTATGACTATTTCAAAGCAAAGGAATAATAAAGAATTTTGGCACCGTATTCAACAGTACTGACGTATGGTATTTCTGACACTGGCCCAAGCCGGTGTTTTTTTGATGTTCTTGTGCGCTTGCTCGGTGATATCTGGTTAGGGTTTGACCTTAGATATTTATGCATCTTTACTCTATTGAGTACCGTCTTGGCGCAAGGTACGTTAAACTCCCTGCAATCTATAAGAGAGGCTCCCACAGGTTTATGAATCAGATCTTCTCCTTTCTTTCCGACGGCTGGTTGCAAGCGTCCTGGTGGCAAATCGTTGCCTTTACGCTGGTCGTTACGCACATCACTATCGTCTCCGTTACGGTATTCCTGCATCGCAGTCAGGCGCACCGGGGTCTCGATCTGCACCCGCTGGCCATGCATTTCTTTCGGGCCTGGCTTTGGTTGACCACCGGCATGGTCACCAAGGAATGGGTGGCGATCCACCGCAAGCACCACGCTAAGTGTGAGCGCGAGGGTGATCCCCATTCGCCCATGCTGTTTGGTATTTGGAAGGTGCTTTTTCGCGGCGCCGACCTGTATCGCCAAGAAGCGGCTGATGCCGCAACCCTTGCAAAATTTGGTCACGGTACGCCCAATGATTGGCTAGAGCAGAATATTTATTCGCGCCATAGCCTGTTGGGCGTGCTCATTACCTTGGGCATAGATATTGCCCTGTTCGGTGCTATCGGCGTTACGGTGTGGGCGGTGCAAATGGCGTGGATTCCGTTTTGGGCGGCCGGTGTGGTCAACGGTATAGGCCACTATTGGGGTTATCGTAATTATGCTAGCCCTGACACCAGTACTAATGTTTTTCCATGGGGCATACTTATCGGCGGCGAAGAGCTGCACAACAATCATCACGCCCATGGCACTTCCGCCAAGTTCTCCGCCAAATGGTACGAGTTTGACATCGGCTGGCTTTACATTCGTATTTTGGCATTTTTGGGGCTGGCTAAGATTAAGAAGATAGCGCCCAAACTTAAGCTTGCGTCGCCAAGCAAGCCCATGGTGGATCTCAGCACGCTGCGCGGGGTGATTACGCACCGTTATGAAGTCATGGCTCGCTATGCCGAACTCATTAAGCACGCGGCGCAGGATGAACTAGCCAAGCTGAAATCTTCACGCCAAAAAGGCAGTCCCGAATGCCGTTGGACTATGCTGCACCGTGTGCGCCGCTGGTTACACCGCAGCGAGGATGTGCTTGAGCCTCAACAACGGGCCGAACTCGACCAAGCCATTGCCCAGAACCAGTCTTTGTGGACGCTGGTGCAAATGCGGCGCGAGCTGGGTCGCTTATGGGATAGCTCTAGTGCCAGCAGCGAACAGCTCCTCCACGAATTGCAAGCCTGGTGTCAGCGGGCCCAACAAAGCGGCATCGCTAGTCTCGAGCAATTCGCTTATCGCCTGCGCCGCTATGCGGCATGATGTTAGAGCAGCTTAACTCTGAACAACGCGCCGCAGTAACACTAGAGCCACAACATGCCCTAGTCCTGGCTGGGGCAGGTAGCGGTAAAACACGCGTGCTCACCACACGTATGGCCTGGTTGATTCAAATCAGCCAGGCCAGCCCTTTTGGGCTATTAGCGGTGACCTTCACGAATAAGGCAGCGCGCGAAATGCTCACCCGTGTATCGGCCCTGTTGCCGATTGACACGCGTAGCCTGTGGGTAGGTACTTTTCACGGTCTTTGCAATCGCATGTTGCGTGCGCATTATCGCGATGCTGGCTTGCCGCAGTCCTTCCAAATTCTTGATATTGCCGATCAGCTCGCCGCCATAAAGCGCCTGCTTAAGGCGCAGGGTATCGACGACGAAAAATACCCGCCGCGTGATGTGCAACGTTTTATCAACGGCGCCAAAGAAGAGGGCTTACGGCCCAATGATCTTGAGGCCAGCGACAGCCACCGTCAACGCCTCAACGAGATTTACCAACTTTACGAAGCACAATGCCAACGCGAAGGCGTGGTGGATTTTGCGGAATTGCTGTTGCGCGCCCATGAGCTGCTTAGCCGCAATGCGCCGGTACGTGAGCATTATCAGCGCCGCTTTCGACATATTTTAGTTGACGAGTTCCAAGACACCAATGCGCTGCAATATAAATGGCTGCAGTTATTAGCAGGGGGCGGGGCGGCTATTTTTGCCGTGGGTGACGATGATCAATCGATTTATGCTTTTCGCGGCGCCAACGTAGGCAACATGGCCGATTTTGCGCGCGAGTATGCGCGTGGCACTGTTATCCGACTAGAACAAAATTATCGCTCGTATGGTCACATCTTGGACGCAGCCAATGCGCTGATTGCCTGCAACAAAAGCCGACTAGGCAAAAATCTATGGACTGAGCAGGGCGTGGGCGAGCCGGTGCGTGTCATCGAGCAGCCCTCTGATGGTATGGAAGCTCAGTGGTTGGTTGACGAAATTCGTACGCTACACCTTGAGGGCAAACTACGTCGAGAAATTGCTGTGCTTTATCGCAGTAACGCTCAATCCCGCGTGCTCGAACATGCGTTGTTTTCCGCCGGCATTTCCTACAGAGTTTATGGCGGATTGCGGTTTTTCGAACGACAGGAAATCAAGCATGCGTTGGCCTACCTCCGCCTAATGGCCAACCCGCACGACGATACGTCGTGGATGCGCGTCGTCAATTTTCCCGTACGGGGTATCGGCGCGCGCACCTTGGAGCAGCAGGCCGACGCTGCCCGCCTGCACGATACCAGCTTGTACGGCGCTGTAACGCACGTACCGGGCAAGAGCGGATCAAACTTGGTGCAGTTCGCCCAGTTTATTACGCGTCTGGTCGAGGAAACGCGGTTGTTGCCTTTGCCTGAAATGGTGGAGCACATGCTGCATGCCAGTGGTTTGGTCACGCATTACAAGACTGAGCGTGAAGGCGCCGATCGTCTAGAGAACCTAAACGAATTGGTGACTGCCGCAGCGGTGTTTGCCGCCGAAGAAAACGTTGACGGTCTGCCAGCTGGCGTGGCGCTTGACCAGGACTTGAATGCGACTGCTGATGCATTGGAAACAGCAGTGCCTATTGGTCTTACGCCGCTGATGGCATTTCTCTCGCATGCCGCCCTTGAGGCGGGTGACAATCAAGCACAAGCCGGTGAGGACGCTGTGCAACTCATGACCGTGCATGCGGCCAAGGGTCTAGAATTTGACGCCGTGTTTATCACTGGCTTAGAGGAAGGCCTATTTCCGCACGAGAACAGCCTACTCGAGCAGGCCGGTTTGGAAGAGGAACGCCGGCTGATGTACGTCGCCATCACCCGCGCCCGCCAACGACTTTATCTTAGTCTGGCGCAAAGTCGCATGTTGCATGGCCAAACCCGCTATGCTATGCGCTCGCGCTTTCTCGACGAGATTCCTGCCCAGCACCTAAAGTGGCTGACGCCGCGTGCCGGTTTGTATGGTGGCGCGGGCCGCGCTGATGCCTTAGGTCGTCGCCCGTTATTGAATACCCCGGCCAACGCTTCAGCGCGCGGCGTGACGAGCGGTGTCATAGTAGGCGACAAACACTATCGTATTGGGCAAGGCGTGCGCCATGCGCGTTTTGGCGAGGGGACTATCATCGGCTTAAGTGGCGCTGGTGTGGATGCACAGGCCCAGATTCAGTTTCGCAATGTGGGCGCTAAGACGCTGGCGTTGGGTGTGGCCAAGCTGGACATCTTGCAAACGTAGTTACTTGGGTTTAGGGGCTCCTCATAGAAAATGGTCGATTTTTGAAATGCTATTAGACTAAAAAGGTTCAACATAGATGCAAGAGGGTAGCCTCTTCTCTCGGCTGGCGCCGAGCTTTGTTAACTAACTAAGCTAGATCTGTCACTTATGTTTTCAGCTGTAGGTTATAGCGGCGCTGCCGCCATCACCACCGGCGCTGGTGCCGGCCACCAAGCGGGCACAGAAGAGTCGTCTAATTTTTCTTCGGCCTTGCTAAGGGGCAGTAACAGGCCAACCTTTGCAGATGGCAGCGGCTCTTACGATTCATCTGGAGTTGATCCTTCGCTTTCTGCGCCAAAACGTCCTCGAATGATGTTGAGCCACAGCTGGACCAGGAGATGATGGAGCTCGCTGGGGACGCTCAATCCGCCGCTTTAGAGCGAGCGAACCAACTTATAGAAAATAAAAAACTACTGGGCGCTATGACTGTCCAAGAGATAGTTAAAGACTTGGTCCTCTTTAGCAATTGGCCCAATGAGGAGAAGGTCGAGGAAGCGGCGTTGCTTTTGGCTGATCTGTTTACAGAGGCGGTACGACTGTCGCACTACATAACTCTACAGGACAATGTTAAAGCCGTAATCGCCCTAAGCAAATTTTCAGGACGCCATATGGAATGCGTCGGGCTGTGGGTGATTGGTAAGCTCCCACTACAGCAATGGTTGCCGCATTTCATGGATCAACAGGACGTCCTCAAGCTTCTGAATGCCGTAGGCCAATGGTTTCCTGATATACGGGCCAGGGAGCTCGGTGAACATATAGGCAATTACATTACCCAGAATGAACTACTGCCAAGCGATATGTTGAGTAGTGAGCAAGAAATCGTTGACGCCTTAAATACCCTAAACAAGTTGCCGACGTATATGGGCATGCGGAAGGGAGCGCAGCATTTGGTTAATTGGATCGAAAAGAATGAAGGGTTGCTGCATGTGAATGAGCAGGCGAAGAACAGCTTAACGACCTTCGCGTTCCTGGGCGAGAGGTGGTTGGAGGAACTTATGGAAGGTGTGGAGCAGTGCAGCGATAATGCTATTTCATTTTCAAATCGTATCCTAGGAAACCTGCAGTCCTTGGCTGATCGACTTCAATGGGATAAACCAGTGCAGCACGCTATGAGTGTAGAGAAAGCGACCTACCTAAAAAATTTGTTGAGTGCATCTCCTCTCCAGCGGAATGTTCGAAAGGTTATATCGGTCTTGGATGATTGGATCGAACAGAAAATCACTGTCGCACACCAGTACCAGTAGGTACGCGCAGGAAGAAATCTATATTGTCTTTAGGCAGAAGAAGAGCTTAAGCCTTCCAGCGATTCCTGAACATCCAACCAAATTTCTTCCATTTCGTTGACGCGTTTGGCGAGTTCACCCTGTTCGGCCATGACGGCTTGCCGCTCTGATCGCCTGGCGTCGGAATAAAGCGCGGGATCAGCAATTATGGCGTCTAGCGCCTGCATCCTCGCACGGGCCTGATCCAGCTCGGTTTCCACCTCGGTCAGCCGTTGTTCCAGCGGCCGCCGCAAAGCGGCCAATCGCTGACGCTCTTGCGCCTCTAGGCGGCGCTGCTGCTTGCGATCCAAGCTGGGCTGGACACCTGTTGACCCTGCCGAATCGTTACGCGCTTCAGTGTTGCGGCGGATCAGCCACTCTCGGTAGTCTTCTAGATCGCCATTGAATTCTTGCACGCGGCCATCTGCAACGATCCAAAAACTATCCACCGTCGTGCGTAGCAAATGCCTATCATGCGAGACGAGCAGCATGCTGCCGGCAAACTCTGCGAGCGCGGTGGACAGGGCTTCGCGCGTGGCCACATCTAGGTGGTTACTCGGTTCGTCCAACAAAAGTAAATTTGGTTTTTGCCAAACAATGAGAGACAGGGCCAAGCGTGCCTTCTCGCCGCCGGACATGGGCCCGACTTTGTTAAGGACACTATCTCCGGAAAAGCCGAACCCGCCTAAGTAATTGCGCAATTCCTGTTCGCGTGCAGCGGGCGCAAGCTTTGCTAAATGCGCAAGCGGTGTATCGTCCACATCCAGCATATCGAGCTGATGCTGATGAAAGTAGCCAATGGCTAACCCCCGTGACGCTCGACGTACGCCGGCTAGCGGCGCCAACTCTTCGGCCAAAGTTTTGATGAACGTGCTTTTACCGGCGCCGTTAGCGCCCAATATACCGATACGGCTGCCCGCGCGCACCACCAAGTTGATGTCGCGCAAAACAGGTGCAGCAACGCCATCGGCAGTGGTGTAGCCAGCTGATAGTTGTTCCAACGTCAGCAGCGGATCGGGCAAGTGGTCCGGCGCGGGAATGCGTATTTCGATACCGGCTTCAACCTGTAGCGGCGCCAAGACCTCCATGCGGGCCAGCGCTTTAACCCGACTTTGCGCTTGTTTGGCCTTCGTCGCTTTGGCTTTGAAGCGGTCGATGAAGCTGCGCAGTCGTGCTGCTTCGCGCGTTTGTCGACTGTAGGCAATATGGCTTTGGCGCAGGCGTTCGGCGCGCTGGGTGAGAAAGTCTTGATGGCCGCCGCGGTAACGGATGAGCTTGCCGCCTTCAAAATGCAAGATAGACTTTGCGGCGGCGTCTAAAAATTCGCTGTCGTGCGAAATAAGCAGTACAGTGCCCGGATAGGTTGCTAGCCATTTTTCCACCCACAGCATGGCGTCCAGGTCTAGATGGTTGGTCGGTTCGTCTAGCAATAACAGGTCCGAAGGCGCCATCAGGGTGCGTGCCAGCGCCAACCGCATGCGCCAGCCCCCGGAAAATTTTGCTACTGGCTGCTGCCATTCGTCCGACTTGAAGCCAAGACCTGCCAATAGTTGTTCGGCCCGCGAGGCGGCGCTCCAAGCGCCGGCTTCTACCAATGCCGCTTCCAGCTCGGCAATTTCGCCGCCTTCACTTTCGCTTAACGCAGCGCGGCGGCGCTGCAGTGCACGCAGGTGCGCATCACCGTCAATCACGAATTCACACGCAGGCCGTTCATCGTCGGCGATTTCTTGCTGTACCGCCGCAATACGCCAGCCGGCTGGCAAGCTTAAATCGCCTGCGTCCAGGTCTAGATCGCCTGTGAGTAAAGCAAATAGCGAAGACTTGCCTGCGCCATTTTTGCCTACGACGCCAACGCGCTCGCCCGAGTGCACCACCAAATCGGCGCCTTCTAACAAAACTTTGGCGCCGCGGCGCAAGGTCAATCCAGAGCCGCGTATCACGGTGCTAGCTGTGTACGTGTTAATAGCAAAATCTGGTCTGAAGCTTGGGCAGTATCGAGCCAGATCGGTTGGAGCTGGGGAAACGCTGCCTCAAAATTGGCACGCTCGTGACCGATTTCTAAAACCAGTAGCCCATCTGCCGTTAAAAATTGTGCCGCTTGCGTCACGATGCGGCCTACTACGGCCATGCCGTCCTTGCCTCCGGCCAAAGCCAGTGCAGGCTCGTGGCGATATTCTGCGGAGAGGGTGTCCATCGAAGCTTGGTTGACGTAAGGCGGATTGCAGATGATAAGGTCATACTCACGCGGCGCCAACTGCTCAAACAGATTGCTACGTTGCAGTGCGATGCGGTCTTCTAAACCGTATGCTTGCACGTTGCGCTGCGCGACTTCTAGCGCTTGAGGGCAGATGTCCACCCCATCGAGCTGAGCATAAGGAAAAGCCTGGGCCGCTAGAATGGCTAGACAACCCGATCCGGTGCACATATCGAGCACGGCGCGCAAACGGTCAGGATCTTGAATCCATGGTGCTAGCCCTTCGTCCAACAATTCAGCGATGGGCGAACGCGGCACGATCACCCGTTGGTCGACGTAGAAGCGACGACCGCGTAGCCATGCCTCCTGCGTTAGGTAAGCGGCCGGTATGCGTTCGGTGACCCGCCGCTCGATTAAATGCAGCACTTGATCGCGTTCTTCGCGTAATACACGCGCGTCCAGGAAAGGCTCTAGTATGTCCGGTGGCAAATGTAAAGCATGCAGCACTAGATAAACCGCTTCATCCCAGGCGTGGTCGCTGCCGTGGCCCATCGACGCCTGCGCCTCACCCAAGCGAGAGACGGTGTAGCGTATAAGATCGCGCACTGTCAGGAGTTCTTCGCGAGCAGACGAATGCATGGCGGTTTTAGGGAGCAAGCACGTATTCCAGGGTGCGCCGGTAAATATTCTTCAAGGGTTCAAGCGCAGCCAGTTCAATTCGTTCGTTGATTTTATGAATGGTGGCATTGCAAGGACCAAATTCGATAACCTGAGGACAGATTTTGGCGATAAAACGGCCATCGGATGTACCGCCGGTCGTTGATAGCTCAGTGAACAGCCCAGTTTCATCGCGGATGGCTTTTACCAAGGCTTCGCTTAGCGTTCCGCGCGGC
The DNA here is from genome assembly GCA_014706445.1 of Hydra viridissima. Classification (NCBI taxonomy): domain Eukaryota; kingdom Metazoa; phylum Cnidaria; class Hydrozoa; order Anthoathecata; family Hydridae; genus Hydra; species Hydra viridissima. Next base: position 1,901,652 of record QPEY01000524.1, on the reverse strand, counting down.
GTGAGAAAAGGCTCGCCGCCGAGTTGCCACGCTAATTCGTAATCGAGACCATGCTGATCTAGCACGGCGTGGATGCGCGACTTCAAATCGTCCGGCGTACTAGCGGTGGAAAAACGCAGGTTGAAATTAACTATCGCTTCGCCCGGTATGACGTTGGTAGCGCCGGTGCCAGCGTGTAGGTTTGAGACCTGAAACGTCGTAGGCGGGAAGTACTCATTGCCTTGGTCCCACTCGATAGCGGCCAATTCAGCCAGTGCTGGCGCCAGCTGGTGCACTGGATTACGCGCTAAGTGGGGATAGGCGACGTGCCCTTGAATGCCTTTGACGGTGAGTCGACCCGATAGCGAGCCGCGGCGGCCGTTCTTGCAGGTATCGCCCAGCACTTGATCGGAGGTAGGCTCGCCGACAATGCAATAGTCTAGTTGTACGCCGCGTGCTTTGAGCGCATTGCAGACGATAACCGTACCATCTACAGCAGGCCCTTCTTCATCAGAAGTGAGCAACAATGCACAGGACCCTGTGTGGTTAGGGTGCATCGCTATAAATTCTTCTGCGGCCACGACGAAAGCGGCAATTGAGCTTTTCATGTCGGCGGCCCCGCGGCCATATAGAAACCCATCGCGTTCGGTGGGAACGAAGGGGTCGCTGTCCCATTTTTCGCGGGGGCCAGGTGGCACCACGTCCGTATGGCCGGCAAACACGATCAAAGGCGCTGCCGTACCGCGACGCGCCCACAAATTGGTGACGCCGCCTTGAGCGATGGTTTCGCAATGAAAGCCTATCGGTTGCAGGCGCTGCGCAAGCAGCATTTGGCATCCGGCATCGTCCGGGGTGACGGAAGGACGCGCGATCAGCTCTTTGACTAAGTCTAGCACGGCATGCGGTTGCATTAGGCTCTCAGCAAATCGTTGAGGCTAGTTTTGGCGCGGGTCTGAGCGTCCACTCGCTTGACGATGACCGCGCAGGCTAAGCTATGCGTACCGTCAGCCGATGGCAAAGAGCCGGGTACGACCACGGAGCCAGCTGGCACGCGGCCATAGGTGATTTTGCCGGTGGCGCGGTCGTAGATTTTGGTGCTTTGAGAAAGAAAAACGCCCATAGCCAGCACGGAATTTTCTTCCACAATGACGCCTTCCACCACTTCAGACCGAGCGCCAATGAAGCAGTTGTCTTCGATGATGGTGGGATTAGCTTGCAGCGGTTCTAACACCCCGCCGATTCCTACGCCACCGGATAGATGGACGTTTTTACCGATTTGGGCGCAGGAGCCGACCGTCGCCCAGGTGTCCACCATCGTGCCTTCGTCGACGTAGGCGCCAATGTTTACATACGAGGGCATTAAAATTACGTTGCGGGCGATGAAAGCGCCACGGCGGGCCACAGCCGGCGGCACCACGCGATAGCCGCCGTGCTTAAAGGCAGAGTCGCCGTGTTCGGCAAATTTAAGCGCGATTTTGTCATAAAACTGCATGGGCGGCTGACCCATAACCGTGTTTTCGCTGAGCCGAAACGACAGTAATACGGCTTTTTTGATCCACTGGTGTATCACCCATCGGTTATCTTTTTTTTCCGCTACTCGTAGACGGCCGCTGTCTAAGGCGGCGATGGTGTGTTCGACTGCTTCGCGCACTTCGGCGCTGGCGTCGGTAGCCAATACGTTGGTTCTGTCATCCCAGGCTTTTTCTATAGTGGTCTGTAGATCGAGGGTCATGAAATTTAGTAGAGGTTAATTAAAAAGAGGTGCGTACAAACTGAGCGATACGTTCGGCGGCTTGTACGCATTCGTCCAAACCAGCTACCAAAGCGATGCGAATACGTCCAAGACCGGGATTACTACCATGTGCTTCACGAGCCAAAAAGCTGCCAGGCAGCACGGTAATGCCGGTATGACTGTAGAGCTGCTGCGCAAAGCGCGTATCAGAACCCGGCGTGCCAGCCCATAAATAAAACGAGGCTTGGGGACGTTGAATATCGAGGACAGGCTGCAGAATGGGCAAAACAGCGTCAAATTTTTGCCGGTATAGTCGACGGTTTTCTCGTACGTGGGACTCGTCATGCCAGGCCACGATGCTGCCAGCGGCAACAACGGGACTCATCGCGCTGCCGTGGTAAGTACGGTAGAGCAAGAACTGCTTGATTAACTCGGCATCGCCTGCAACAAACCCAGAACGCATGCCGGGCACGTTGGAACGTTTAGACAAACTGGAAAAGCAAACGAGATTGCGATAGTCGGCACGGTGTAGCGCTCGCGCTGCTTGCAGGCTACCTAAGGGGGGCGCTTCTTCGTCTAGGTAAATTTCGGAATAACATTCATCTGACGCGATCACAAAATTGTGCTGATCCGCCAGTTCGAACAATTGCCGCCAATCGTCCAGAGACATGACATTGCCGGCAGGATTGCCTGGCGAGCAGACAAACACCAGGCGCGTACGTTGCCATACCTCATGGGGCACGCTGGCCCAATTGCTGCCAAAATTGCGTGCGGGATCGGCATTGACAAAATAAGGTTGGGCGCCTGCTAAAAGCGCAGCCCCTTCATAGATTTGATAGAAAGGGTTGGGACAAATTACTCGCGCAGCAGCGCTAGTGTCTACAACAACCTGGGCGAAAGCAAACAGTGCTTCGCGTGAGCCCAGCACGGGCAATACCTGCGTCTCCGGATCCGGCGCAGGAATGCCATAGCGCCGCGCCAGCCAGTCGGCAATAGCTAGACGCAAGGCCGCCTCGCCTTTGGTCGGCGGATAGTTCGATAAGCCATTGAGATGAGCCGAAATGGCCTGGCCGATCATCGGCGGTGCAGCGTGTTTAGGTTCGCCGATTGAAAGATTGATAGGAGCAAGGCCATGCGTTTGCGGACTGGCGCTGGCGAGCAAAGCCCGTAATTTTTCGAACGGATAGGGCTGTAGGGCGTTGAGTCTGGGGTTCATAGAGCAAGATTTTACCAAGCACGCTACAATAGCAAACTTAACTTAAAGCGAAGGTGGCGAAATTGGTAGACGCACCAGGTTTAGGTCCTGACGCTGTAACAGGCGTGCGGGTTCGAGTCCCGCCCTTCGCACCAATAACATCCCGACGCCTACGTCCCAGCTATAACCCCAACCTTACCGGCGAGTGCAACGCCGAACAAATAGGCACAGAACCCGCCTTCAAGAATCGAAAACAAAAGTAGGGTCTCTGAAAACCGTTGTACTTAGTACGCGCAGGGCTGTCTAGAACACGAATAGGGGAACGGTTGCAGTATCGCATTTTGTGTGGTCATGCCGTTTCCATCAACAGGGTGGGGGCATTCAATACGTTAGGTCGCTTTCAATTTTGGCTAGGAATCGGCACGACCTTTGATTTGATTCGCCATCGGCTAAGGTTGCCGTTCTGGACGGCCCGCATCTTGCATTTCCGAGGCTTAGGGATGTCGTGTTTTTGGTGGAGCGGAGGAGGATCGAACTCCCGACCTTCGCATTGCGAACGCGACGCTCTCCCAGCTGAGCTACCGCCCCAAATGCAGCAAGCGTCTAACTATACCGCAATTCCCTCGGCGACCCTTTGTCTTGTAGGCGATAGAACGCTTAGCCCACGTCTAATGTGACTACCACAGGTGCGTGGTCTGAGGGTTGTTCATTGCCGCGCGGTTGCTTATCAATTACGCAGGCCGTGCAGCGCTGGGCTAAAGGCAGGGAAAGTAGGGCGTGGTCAATACGCAATCCTGCGTTGCGACGAAAGGCAAATATACGATAGTCCCACCAGCTAAAAGACTTAGGTGGTTGTTCAAATAGACGAAAAGCATCGGTCAGGTTAAGGGCGAGTAAGGCCTGAAAAGCCGCCCGTTCGGGCTCCGATACTAGCACTTGCCCCGCCAATTTTTCGGGGTTATGCACGTCTTCATTGGCTGGCGCCACGTTATAGTCGCCGAGGATAGCCAGGCGTGGGTGTTTTGCTAGCTCCAGCGCGAGCCAACGTCGCAGGGCGGCGTACCAATCGAGCTTGTAGGCATATTTATCTGACCCTACGGCTTGACCATTGGGGCAATAGATACTCGCTACCCGTATTGGCCCGGCCGCCGAGGGTAGCGTAAGGGCCACGACCCTTTGTTGCAGGTCTTCGTATTCGGGAATATTGCGGACTACATCCTCTCCAGCGATGCGCGATAGTATCGCGACGCCGTTATACGTTTTTTGTCCGGCCCAAACAGCGTTATACCCAATCGCGCTGAAGGCGGACAGCGGAAACTGGTCATGCGCTAGTTTAAGCTCTTGCAAACACAGAACGTCCACGGGGTTATCGTTTAACCAGGCCAACACCTGGGGCAGGCGGACTTTTAGAGAATTTATGTTCCAAGTGGCAATTTTCATACTATAAAAAAGTTTTCAACGACCTAAGTGGCACACTTCGTCTTTGCCGCTTATGTCTACTACACTGCGTAAGTATCTATCCTCAAGCCTAGCTAGCGCGAGTAGGCTAGTTCAACCGCCTGGAGTCCCTATTCCATGAGCAAATCCCGGCTCACTCACATAATTTCGATGGTGCTGGCCTTTAGTGTGCCGCTATTGGCGATGGGAGGCTTGATATCCTGGAGTAGTGATCACCAGGCTCAGGCGCGGCTAGAGGCATTAACGCAACTGGTTCTGAGGCAAATCGATGGCATTGTGGCCCGGGCTATACGTACTGCGCGAGAGGTGGCGCCATGGCCGGCCGAAAATTGTGCCGAACTGCAAGGCAAACTGCAGCAGCTGACGGCCATGCTTCCCTACTACCGCGCCTTGTCTCTCATTCAGGGCGACATTATATATTGCAGTTCGACCGTGAATGCACCGCCGAGCCGGCTAGCCGCCTATGTCGGCGGGGCTAATCCTCGGGTTGGTGTTCCTACCTTGCACTTGGTGGCGGGGACGCCGCTGGTACCAGATCGGGCCGCGCTTCTCGTACTGTTGATGCAAAGCGGGGGGCGCGGCGCTATGGTCGAGGTGGACGGTCAGTACATCCAAGACATTATTGCTGCTGCTGGTCACGGTGGCGATTTTCATATTGCCGTTTCGCTCGCCGATCCACAGTCGTCTCAGTCGTATACCCTCGATTCGCTGGCACCGCGCTGGGCAGCCACCACCTCGGCGCACACTCTTACGGTCACCTCTGACACTTACCCGCTTTCCATCACAGCGGCGCTTAATCCTGAAAGCGATACCGCCTATCGCAAAGCGCTGTTACTCTACTATGGCCCGGTCTTTTTGGGCTTAGCGTTGCTATGCGCACATGGGACTCGCCGTTATCTTACGCGCCGCCTGTCAATGGCGGCCGAAATCGCCAAGGGTATGGACTTGGGTGAGTTCAGCGTCCATTACCAGCCTATTGTGGAGTTACGCACAGGTTTGTGCGTAGGGAGCGAGGCCTTGTTGCGCTGGCATCGCCCGCAGACGGGAATGATACGCCCAGATATATTTATTCCCGAAGCTGAAGAAAGCGGTTTAGGCGTGCCGCTCACACGGCACTTGCTGGCGCTTATCGAGCGAGATGTGCCAAATTTCGGCGCACCGCCTGGCTTCCAGCTCGGCGTTAATCTTATGCCGGTTCATCTCTCCCAAGCGGACGTTATGTCAGACTTGGGACGCTTTGTGCTGGCCATGCAGGCGCAGGGCGTAAAAGTTACCTTAGAGATCACAGAGCGTGAAGTCCTCGCCGACGAGGGTCAAGTGCGGGCCAACATGGCGCTACTGCGCCAAGCAGGGGCCAGGTTCGCCATGGACGATTTCGGAACTGGTCACAGTTCGCTGGCTTACTTAAAGACCTACGCCATTGATTATCTCAAAATAGATAAAAGCTTTGTCGCCCTGATCGATACGGACGCAATCAACGCGCCGCTATTAGACGTCATTATTTCGTTGGGGCCTAATCTGAGTATTCCGCTGGTCGCCGAGGGCGTAGAGACGGCAAATCAGGCGAATTATTTGCGAGAGCGGGGCGTAACGTATGCGCAAGGGTATTTATTCGCTAAGCCGATGAGCGCTGCTGAGTTTAGCGCTTGGTTACGCAAGACTCGGCAACACGCGGCCCACACGGAAGCCACATCAGGCGGCGGCGCGTAGCAGCCTTAGGCTATTGGCTATCACCAAAAGGCTGGCGCCCATATCGGCAAACAAAGCCATCCACAAAGTGGTGTATCCGGACACCGCCAGCAGCAAGAATATTGCCTTAATACCCAGAGACAGCGCGATGTTTTGAATCAGCACGCGATTCGTGGCGTATGACAGGCGCACGAAAGTAGGGATCTTGCGCAAGTCATCGTCCATGAGTGCGACGTCTGCGGTTTCGATGGCTGCGCCAGTGCCGGCCGCGCCCATGGCAAAGCCAATGTCGGCCCGAGCTAAAGCAGGTGTGTCATTAATGCCGTCGCCCACCATGCCCACTTTGCCCTTCTTGCTCAACTTGTTTTCAATGGCAGTCAGCTTGTCTTCGGGCAGTTGTTCGCCGAGGGCCTCATCTATTCCCACCTGCGCCGCAATCGCGCGTGCTGTGGCGTTATTATCTCCCGTCAGCATAAGGGTACGGATACCGAGCTTGTGCAAGTCGCTAATGGCGGCGGCGCTACTGGGTTTGACGGTGTCAGCAACGGCAGCGACTAAAAGTACTTGCGTGCCATCTGACAGTACCACGGCTGTTTTGCCTTGGTTTTCCAGCTCGGCCAGTTTTTTTTCTAGCGCGGGCGAGCATACGCCCAATTCTTCCATAAGGCGATGATTGCCCAGGTAAAAGCGTTGGCCGTTCAAGCGGCCACTGACGCCGCGACCGGGCAGGGCCTTAAAGTCTTCAACCACAAGCGGCGATGTGCCGGCGGGGAATGCGTCGCGGGCGACGGCCACCGAGACTGGGTGATCAGAGCGCGCGGCCAAGCTTGCCGCGATACGAGAAGGGGGCTCGCTTGTCGTCTGTGATACCTCCCAGTCTTGCATGTCGGTGCGTACCGGTTTGCCTTGGGTAAGGGTGCCGGTCTTGTCCAAGGCTAGCCATTTGAGCTTGCGGCCTTCTTCAAGGTAGACCCCCCCTTTGATTAAGATGCCGCGCCGCGACGCCGCTGTCAGGCCGCTAACAATGGTCACGGGGGTCGATATGACGAGGGCGCAGGGGCAAGCAATAATGAGTAGCGCCAGCGCGCGATAGATGGCGTCGAACCAGGGCTGGCTCATCGTAAGCGGCGGTACGATGGCGACTAGCACAGCCAGCGCCACCACAACCGGGGTGTACACGCGAGAAAATTGGTCGATAAAGCGCTGAGTGGGCGCACGCGCTCCCTGAGCCTGCTCAACGACATGGATAATGCGCGCCAGCGTGGTATCACTGGCCGCCGCAGTGACCACATATTCAAAAGAACCAGAAGTGTTGACGGTGCCAGCGTAGACCGGGTCGCCGATGCCTTTTTCTACAGGTAAGCTTTCACCTGTTATGGCTGCTTGATCCACCGCTGAGTTGCCCGTCGTTATCGTGCCGTCAGCAGCAATGCGTTCCCCTGGGCGTGTTCGTATCACGTCACCAGGGGTTAGCTGTGAGACGGCCACGGTTTGCCACGATCCATCCGCCTGGCGCACGGTGGCAGTTTGGGGGGCGAGGTTTAGTGAATTTCTTACGGCGTTGCGTGCTCGATCCAATGAGCGTGCTTCGATAACTTCCGCTAAATTGAACAAGACCATCACCATAGCCGCTTCTGGCCATTGACCGATGAGTACGGCACCTGTCACGGCGATGCTCATCAGGGCATTAATGTTCAGATTGCCATTACGTACGGCGATCCAGCCCTTGCGATAGGTGGTTATGCCGCAGGCCGCAATAGCGGCTAGCGCTAACACGGCGGTTACGCTTTGTGGCCAACCCGCGTAGTCCGAAAATTCCGACAGCACGGCCAGTAAGCCCGCGCCGCTCAGTAGCCATGATGACGTTTTGCGGCGCTTAGTTGGTGTGGGGTCAGACACCGGCGTGTCCGCCGACAAAACTTCTGGCGTCATCTCTAGGCTCCGAATAGCCGCCATGATGCGTTCCAGCGTTCCTTCACCGTGGACTACAGTCAGGATCCGCTGCACCAAATTGAATTCCAGGCTATGCACCTCTTGCATGCTGCGAAGTTTGCGGCGGATCAATGCCTCTTCCATCGGGCAATCCATTTGGCCGATGCGTAAACGCGCGAAAGCTAGGCCAGGGCCCACAGCGGCAAGAGGCGGACCGTCAGCCCCGGCAAGGGCTGGTTCACCGGGCACAGGGTCACCACAGCATGGGCTGCCAGGGTCGTGTTGCGGCGCTTGGTCGGGGTGGGGCTTCGTGGTTTCCATTTTTTGTCTCGCAACGACTAAGTAGGGCTATTGCACACCTTGGGGTTACTATAGGGTCAAGTGTTTCCATCATTATTCGGGGGCCGCCTATGAAGATCGGTGAATTGGCCAACGCGGCCGGCACCACGGTTGAGACCGTGCGTTATTACGAAAAAGAGGGCTTGTTACCTGCACCTGAGCGAGATCTCAACCACTATCGTTCTTACGGAATGCCTCATTTGGAGCGGCTGCGCCTTATTCGCAACTGTCGAGCCCTTGACATGACACAGGATGAAATTCGCACCATCTTGGCACTGGCGGACGATCACTGCGCCGGCTGTGGACCAATTAATGCGCTGTTCGATCAGCATATTGCCCACGTGGATGCGCGCATTGCCGAATTGGCGCAACTTAAAACACAATTAATGGAGTTACGCCAGCGCTGCCTATTGGCGCAGCCGGATACCGAAGAGTGTGGCATCCTGCATGGCTTGAGCGAGATGCAGGTGCAAGAGCGGCCACAACGTCATACCCACCTAGGCTGACGGGAATGGTTTTCATGACCGATACTGCCCTGCATGCGTTGCTTACTCGCCGTTCTGTCAAGCTTCTGTGTGCGCCGGCGCCCAAGTCAACCGAACTTGAACAAATTCTAAAGGCGGCGGTCTGTGCGCCCGATCATGGCGCGCTGCGTCCCTGGCGCTTCGTGCTTATCCGTGGCCCTGCTATCAGCCGTCTGACCGATATGGTCATTGAGAAGATTAAGCACAGTGGCGATCCCCGCATGACACCCGAGAAAGAAAAATCCGTGCGGGCCTGGACAGAGAAGGTGCCCCTTTTTATTGGTGTGGCGCATAAAATCTATCATGACCATCATAAGGTGCCCGAACAAGAACAATTGCTCTCTACCGGGGCTGCCGCTATGAACATATTAAACGCTGCCCATGTGCTAGGTTATGGGGCGTTTTGGAGCACCGGCTTGGGCAGCTATTTAATGGAAGTCCAGGAAGCGCTGGGCCTGGATCCGCTCGATTATCGCTTTGTGGGTTATTTGGCCATCGGTACGCCGGTGTGCGCCGTGTTGCCAGTCGACCGGCCCGATTTTCACCCACTCGTTACCGAGTGGGTGGGCATTTCGTCCTAAAGCCAGCCAGCGTTTAATCACATGTCATTATGCGCGTTTTTTCGTGAATAGACTCACTATAAATAGCACGATAATCGCGCCTACCACGGAACCGATCCAGCCCACAGGCTCGCCCGGCGCATACCAACCCAACGTTTGTCCTAAGTAGCCGGCGACGATCGAACCGACAATCCCAAGTAGGGCAGTCATGACGATCCCCATGCGCTGGTCGCCGGGCATGATGGCGCGGGCAATGAGGCCCACGATAAAGCCGACTATGATCATAGTAATTATGCTCATGCATTAACTCCTCTGAGTGAAAAAGTTTTCGGGCGCGTCGATGATACTCATATACTCAAGCGCGACGGTGTAACAACACGTATATAAGACAGGAAAGCGACAATAATTGGCACTAGCAATGCGATGGCGTCAGTTATCGTTAGTTATTGCGATTAATTGCTTAAGGTCTTTTACTATTGCTTCAGTGGAATCAGTGTCTGCGGCCAACAGTCTAGCCTTGCCCCGATTATCAAAGATATAGATACCACGGCTATGTGTTACGTCGTACATGTCGGAAGGGTCGCCAGGTCGCGGTTTTTCTATTTGATAAGCTATGCGGTAAAGCCGGGCCAAATCGGCAATCTGCTGCGCATTACCTGTGAGTCCAATTGCGTTTTTATTAAAGCCATCAACGTAAGCTTGCAGTATGTCAGGCGTGTCGCGATGCGGGTCCACGCTAATAAAAATAATGCGCACATTATTTGCATAGTCTCCTAACTGGCGCAGTACGTCAGTCAACTGAGCCATGGTGGTGGGACAGACGTCTGGGCAGCCAGCGTAACCGAAGAAAAGCAATACAGTTTTGCCTTTAAGGTCGTGCGCGGTAATGGTTTTGCCGCCCGCGCCGGATAACGAAAAGTTAAGATCCGGCAAATGGCCCTGAACGTCGTACAGATTCCAGTGAGCGGTTTTGTCGCAAGCTGTGAGCATCATACATAACACCGACGTCAGCATTAGGCGGCGCCACCAACCACTAGCAGGACCATGTTGCATAAGCGCTCCTAGCGATTTGGCGTCATGCCGCTATGACGCAGCAGGGCATCCATTCGTGGTGCGCGTCCGCGGAAGGCAGCGAACGATTCGGCGGCCGGTCTGGCACCGCCCACCGCCAAAATTTCGCGCCGAAAGCGTGTACCGGTTTGCGCGTTCAAAATAGCGGTTTCTACATCGGGTTTCTGGGCGGCGGCCTCCTCAAAGGCTTCGTAAGCATCCGCCGATAGCACCTCCGCCCATTTATAACTGTAGTAGCCTGCGGCGTAGCCTCCCGCAAACAAATGGGAGAAGCTATGCGGCATGCGATGCCAGGACGGTGGTATCAACACGGCTACCTCACGTCGCACCTCAAAGAGCAAATCGAGCACTTGCGTAATAGAGAGTCCTGGGCTGCGGTCATGCAATAGCATGTCGAACAACGCGAATTCTATCTGGCGCACCATTTGCATGCCACTCTGGAAGTTGCGTGCCGCACGCATCCGCTCGTAGAGGGCCCGCGGTAGCGGCTCGCCCGTGTCTACATGGCACGACAGTGTTTGCAACACCGGCCATTCCCAGCAAAAATTTTCCATGAATTGCGAGGGCAGTTCGACCGCATCCCATTCCACGCTGGCAAAGGCTGCGGCGCCCAATTCGTCGACTTTAGAAAGTAGGGCGTGCAAAGCATGGCCCATTTCGTGAAACAGAGTGATTACATCATCGTGGGTGAGCAAGGCTGCTTTGCCAGCGGCGGGCGGTGAAAAATTGCATGTCAGATAAACGATTGGCGTGTGTGTGATGGTGTGGGTCACACGCCGATTACGTTCACCGCCAACGCCAGCGCCTCCTTGCTTACCCAAACGGGCATACATATCTAAGTAAAGGTGGCCGATCGTATCGCCTGCGGGCGTTTCTACACTTACGCCGCGCACGTCCGAATGCCAAGCCGATACCGGAATTTCGCGCAGCTTGACATTGAAGAGCTGCTCAATGACATAGAACAGCCCAGTTAATACATGCGGTTCGGTGAAGTATTGTTTAACTTCGTCTTCGGAATACGCATAGCGAACTTGCCGTAACCGTTCTGAAGCGTAAGGCACGTCCCAGGGTTGCAGGTCGGCCAGGCCTAGTTCACGGGCGGCGAATACTTTAAGTTCAGCCAGGTCGCGTTCGGCGTAGGGCTTGGCGCGCGCGGCCAGGTCGCGCAAGAACGTAATGACCTCCGTGGCGTCACGGGCCATGCGCGTCTGCAAAGTGAGCGCGGCAAAGCTAGGATAGCCAAGCAAAGCGGCTGACTCGGCGCGCAGAGCCAATAGCGATTCGATGCGGGGGGAATTATCCAGCTTCGTATCGCCCTGTTCTGAGGCCACGGTGCCGTAGGCGCGATAAAGCGTTTCGCGCAGCTTCCGATCGTGCGCGTACTGCATCACCGGTAAATAACAAGGCATTTTGAGCGTGAGTTTAAAGCCTGCTATGCCATCTTCTTGCGCGGCTTGATGGGCAGCGGCGACGACATCGGCGGGCACGCCCGCCAACTGCGTTTCGTTCTGAACAACTAAGGCCCAAGCGTCGATCGCGTCCAGTACGTTCTCAGAAAATTTTTGTGAGGTCTGCGCTTGTTGCTCGGAAATTTCCGCATAGCGTTGGCGTGCTTGGCCTTGCAGTTCAACCCCGCTTAAGCGAAAGTTACGCAACGCTAATTCGACGATGCGCCGACGCGTTGAGGTCCAACTGGCGAAGGCAGGTGTGCCTTGCAAGCGTTGGTACTGTTGGTATAGCCCTTCGTGCAGTCCTAGCCAGGTATAGAACTCCGTTACCTTGGGCAAGGCGGCGTTGAAGGCTTCGCGTAGTGCAGGTGTGTTAATCACCGCATTTAAGTGGCCAGCTACCGCCCAGCTTCGAGAGAGTCGCTCACAAGCTGTGTCCAAAGGTTCCACTACGTCCTCCCAAGTGGCCGGCAGCTCCGGATCAGCCGCGCGGTCAACCGCCATACGGGCTGTCGCGAGCAGTTCCTCGATAGCGGGAATCACGTGTTCAGGGCGGACGCGGGCGTAGTCGATTGGTTCTGTAATGGCGATAAGAAGAGGATTTTGATTCATCGTAAATGGAAGGTGCAAAAGCGGTTAAAGCGTAGCACTTTAATGTTTGCTAAGCGTAGAGCATCTAGCGCAATAGTAAGCCAGGTGAGCGTTCACCGGTCGATATGAAATGGGACGCTTAAGCCAGCGCTGCGCTCGGCTGCCTCGAGGGTATTAACCAAAAGCATCGCTATGGTCATAGGTCCTACGCCGCCCGGCACCGGTGTGAGTGCGCCCGCTATTTCTTTGGCCGAAGTAAAGTCCACGTCACCGCACAGCTTACCGTTGTGATCGCGGTTGATACCTACATCAATGACCACCGCACCTGGCTTGACCATGGAGCCGTCGATGATGCCAGGTCGGCCAGCTGCCACCACCAGCACTTCGGCATGCCGAGTGTGAGCGCCGAGGTCGCGCGTTTTGGAATTGCAGACGGTGATGGTGGCGCCTGCCGCTAGCAGCAATAGCGCCATGGGTTTGCCGACGATATTGCTGGCGCCCACCACCACTGCCTCTGCGCCGCCCAGCAGCACCTTTTCGAATTCCAACATTTTCATGACGCCGTAGGGCGTGCAGGGACGAAACAGCGGTTGGCCCGTCATGAGTAAGCCGGCGTTGCTAATATGAAAGCCGTCCACATCTTTTTCCGGGGCAATCGCTTCAATCACCGTGTGCGCGTCTATGTGCGAGGGCAGCGGCAACTGTACCAAAATGCCGTGGATGGATGGGTTGCGATTTAGCGCATCGATGCGGGCGAGCAGCTGCGCCTGCGGTAAGTCAGCCGAATAGTATTCTTGAATGGAGTGCAGCCCCGCTTTTTCGCAAGCCGCGATCTTATTGCGCACATAGACTTGGGAAGCGGGATCATCACCTACTAGCACGACGGCCAAGCCCGGCTGAATGCCCTTAATAGCCAGCGCTTGCACGCGCTGCGCGACTTGCTCTCGTATACGCTGTGATAAGGCGGCGCCATCGATAATGCGTGCAGTCATGCGTGGGACTCTGGTTTGGCCAGAGCGACTTTCATTAAATCTGCTACGGTGGCGACTTCCAATTTTTCCATGATGTTGGAGCGGTGCGCTTCCACTGTTTTGATACTAATACCTAGATCATCGGCAATCTGCTTATTGAGCCGACCGGCCACGATGCGCTCGAGTACCTGTTGTTCGCGAGCGGTCAGGCGGGCCAATATGGCTTCGTGGTCTTTTTGCGCTTGAAACTTGCTCGCTTGCTGCGTGGCTTGCTCCAGCATACGCGCAACGATCTCGCGTAAATCGGCTTCATTAAACGGTTTTTCCAGGAAGTCCAACGCACCTTTTTTCATGGTGGAGACCGCCATGGGCACATCGCCGTGACCCGTAATAAAAACCATAGGCAGGGGTGTTTGGCGGGCGACAAGCTGTTCTTGCAGTTCCAGACCGCTCATGCCCGGCATACGAACGTCGACGATAAGCACGCCTATTTGATTCGGCTCGTAATCTGCGAGAAAGGTCTCGGCGCTGGCGTAGGAGCGCACGCGGTAGCCGTTTGCTTCAAGCAGCCAGCGCAAAGAATCGCGTACCGCTTCGTCGTCATCAACGATGAATACTGTGCTCGATAGGTTGGGCGTGTTCATGTCTGTAACTCCTCGGACTGATCACTTTGGTCCTGCGCTTCTGGCGTGGCGCAGGGAAGAGTGAAGCGAAAAATAGTGCCGCCTGCAGGATTGGATTCGGCCCACAAGCGGCCATGGTGTGACTCAACAATGGTACGGCAGATTTTCAGACCCATGCCTAGACCTTGCGACTTGGTACTGAAAAAAGGTTCAAACAGCCGTTCAGGTTCGGCCAAGCCATGGCCGCGGTCGATCACCGCAACTTCGATGTGCTGTTCATGCACGGTGACGGACACCTTTAATTCATCGAATTCACTATGTTCCATCGCTTCAAGGCCATTCTTGAGCAAGTTAAGTAATACTTGCTCGATGAGTATGGGATCAGCGTTTACGTAGGGCGTAGCCGATGGTACGACCTTTTCTATACGGATGTGGCGCTTGCGGCGATCAATTTCGGCAAAGCCAATAGCATTGTCTACAATGCGGCCGATGGTCACGCGTTGACGCCGCGGTTCGCTGCGTTTTACGAATTCGCGGATACGGCTGATAATCTTGCCCGCGCGTTCGGCTTGCGCGGCGGCTTTTTCCAGGACCGGTAGCAATACTTCAGGGTTAGCGTGTCCGCCTTTGACCAGAGCTGCTGCCCCCATACTGTAGTTGGCGATGGCAGTGAGCGGCTGGTTTAACTCATGCGCCAGCGATGAGGCCATTTCTCCCATGGTGGTGAGACGGCTGGTAAGCTGAATCTTTTCCTCTTGTAGACGCGAAGCTTCTTCATGTGTGCGGCGTTCAGTGATGTCGCGCGCGACCTGCATGCGCACCCGTTGGCCGTCAGTCCAAGCGAGCATGCGGTGGTGCACCTCGAACCATCGTTGCACCGACGGTGCAAATATTTCCACCGATTCGTCCGTGTAGCGGCCGCGGCGGCCGGCAAGCAGTTCGTCGTGGCCCCCTGTCTGCGCCCCAAACACTCTGCGGTATGTGCGGTTAGCGAATAACAGCTCCAGCCCGTCGTGGGTGTCGGCGGTAACTGAAATTGCATCGTCCAAACCTTCCAGCACCGTCATGAAGCGCTCATGCGCAGCGGTCAGCGCCTCGCGGATGCGTTTGGGTTCGGTGATGTCCGTCATAGACGTCATCCAGCCTATTTGGTTGCCGTTGGGATCTAACAGCGGCGATACATACATGCGTACCGTAAAGCGTGAGCCGTCACGGCGTTGTGCCTCTACTTCTAGTCCGCTGTTGGGCGTCTTGCCCTGCAACAGCACGTTAAGCGTATGCTGATGTTGCTCATGCCGTCCCGGTATCCAATAGGGAAAGGGCGGCCTGCAACCGATGAGATCCGCTTCGTTCCAACCCATCAAGCGGCAGAAAGCCGGATTGACATAGGTGATGCGGCCCTCCATGTCGAGCACACGCATACCGGTGGACATGGAGTTTTCCATAGCGCGGCGAAAGCCAGTTTCGGCCAGAAGCGCCGCCTCGGCCGACGAGCGAAAGCGCGTATAGCGCCATAACATCAGTAAGCTAATGATAATGACGCATGAAAGGGACAATACCATCCAGGCCAGCCACTGCTGGCACCTCTCTTGATCGATAGTGATAAACATCACGCTATCGTCTTGCATAGGCTGCAGCCAAAAGAAGACGCTCATTACACATAGATAAAGAATGAGCACAACGACCGGCGTCAACCAGTACACGCCACGACGCCGTAGACGGGCATGGACATGGAAGGGGGTAGGGATACTGGAATTGGAAACGGCAGCCATGGAATTAAAGCATTTAGAAAACCTGTTAAATCCGCTCGCTTGTCTGGGTTGCCGCGCGGATTGCTAGTTCTTTCTATATTATGAAATGCCGTACCGCAACATGAAATTTTATATGGAACGGTTAATCTTGCGTGCGAAAGGGGAAGAACCTACCCCATAGGAGCATACGATGTCCTCTAACGCGCAAGTTAGCGCCCTAGCTGCCGCTAACGACGAAGACACCCTTGAAACCCAGGAGTGGCTCGAAGCCCTATCCGCTGTTCTTGAACGCGAAGGCCCAGAACGCGCTCATTATCTATTAGAGCGTCTGATTGACGAAGCCCGCCGGGCGGGCGTTCGTATGCTGTTTTCGCCGAATACCGCCTACGTTAATACTATCCCGGCTAGTCTAGAGCCTGCCCACCCCGGCAATTTGCAGCTTGAAGCGCGTATACGCGCTTATATACGTTGGAATGCCATGGCGATGGTAGTAAGGGCCAACAAGCACCATCCAGCGGATGGTGGCGATCTCGGCGGACACATTGCCTCGTTCGCTTCGCTGGCGACGATGATAGATTGCGGCCAAAACCATTTCTGGCATGCCGAAACGGCCGACCATGGCGGTGATCTGATTTACTTTCAGGGCCACGCTTCGCCGGGGATCTACAGCCGCGCCTACCTCGAAGGCCGTCTCACCGAAGCACAGCTGGATGCTTTCCGCCAAGAAGTAGACGGTAAAGGCATATCGTCCTATCCACATCCCAAGCTAATGGCCGATTTTTGGCAGTTTCCCACTGTCTCTATGGGTCTGGGACCACTGATGGCGATTTATCAGGCCCGTTTTCTTAAATACTTACACGCACGCGGTATTGCCAACACCAGCCAGCGCAAGGTATGGGTCTTCTGCGGTGACGGTGAAATGGACGAGCCTGAGGCCCTGGGCGCTATTGCATTAGCTGCGCGCGAGAAATTGGACAATCTCATCTTTGTGATTAACTGCAATCTGCAGCGGCTAGACGGCCCCGTGCGGGGCAACGGCAAGATCATTCAAGAACTTGAAGGCGATTTTCGCGGTGCAGGCTGGAACGTCATTAAGCTGATTTGGGGCGGTTACTGGGATCCCCTGCTGGCGCGTGACAAGGAAGGCCTCTTACGCCAAATCATGGAGGAAACTGTCGACGGCGAATACCAGGGGTATAAGGCTAACGATGGCAAGTTTGTGCGGGAACATTTTTTTGGCAAACACCCTAAGCTGCTTGAAGCGGTCGCGCGTATGAGCGATGAGGACATATGGCGCTTAAACCGGGGTGGCCATGATCCTCATAAGGTGTATGCGGCATTCCAGGCGGCCGCGACTCATGCTGGGCAGCCCACGGTTATCCTAGCCAAAACCATTAAGGGCTATGGTATGGGTCGAGTGGGCCAGGCCAAGAACCCGACGCACCAACAAAAGAAGCTAGAGCTGGATTCGATTCGCGAATTCCGCGACCGCTTCAGTATTCCTATCGCAGATGATCAGCTGGACAAACTGCCGTACTTTAAACCTGCTGAAGACTCGCCGGAAATTCAATACCTAAATGAACGGCGCAAGGCGCTAGGCGGCCACCTGCCGCGTCGCCGTCGGCAGGCCGACGAGCGTCTGCCAGTGCCAGCGGTGGAGGTGTTTAAGGCCGTGCTCGAGCCTACCGCCGAGGGCCGCGAGATTTCCACCACGCAGGCTTTTGTGCGGGTGCTCAACACCGTCTTGCGCGACAAGCAACTCGGCCCGCGAGTAGTGCCTATTTTGGCCGATGAATCACGTACGTTTGGTATGGAAGGCCTGTTTCGTCAGATCGGCATTTATGCTCCGGAAGGACAAAAATATGTGCCGGTCGACAAAGATCAGGTCATGTACTACAAGGAGGCGGTCGACGGTCAACTGCTACAAGAGGGCATTAACGAAGCAGGCGCTATGAGCTCTTGGATCGCGGCGGCGACTTCGTATTCCACCAACAACCGTATCATGATCCCGTTTTACATTTATTACTCGATGTTCGGGTTCCAACGGGTCGGCGACTTGGCCTGGGCAGCGGGCGATATTCAGGCGCGCGGCTTTCTTTTAGGCGGCACCGCCGGTCGCACCACGCTCAACGGCGAGGGCTTGCAGCACCAAGACGGCCATAGCCATATTCTGGCCTCCACCATTCCGAACTGCGTGGCGTACGATCCCACATTTGCGCATGAGGTGGCGGTGATTGTGCAGCACGGTCTTAAGCGGATGGTCGAAAACCAGGAGAACGTGTATTACTACTTGACCTTGATGAACGAAAATTACCCGCACCCCGGATTAAATACGGGTGATGAAGCGGGGATTGTCCAGGGTATGTACAAACTTAAATCCCAGGGCAAGGGTAAGTTGCGGGTGCAGCTGATGGGATCTGGCTCCATCTTGCGCGAGGTGATGGCTGCCCAGCTGCTGCTAGAAACCGACTGGGATATTGCTTCTGACGTCTGGAGCGTGACCAGTTTTACTGAATTGCGCCGCAACGGTTTGGACGCTGAGCGCCACAATATGCTGCATCCCGACGCTAAGACGCCGCAGATACCTTATGTGACCGAGCAGTTGTTTAAGACCGAAGGTCCGATTATCGCGTCGACCGACTATATGAAGCTGTTTGCCGACCAAATTCGTCCCTTTATTCCTAAAGGCCGCGAATATAAGGTATTGGGTGCCGACGGTTTTGGCCGGTCAGATTTCCGCTATAAGTTGCGTGAACACTTTGAGGTAGATCGGCATTTCGTCGTCGTGGCGGCGCTTAAGGCGCTTGCAGATGAAGGCAAGGTGCCGGTGGCCAAAATTTCTGCGGCTATCAAAAAGTACGGCATCAATTCCAACAAAGCCAACCCTCACTATGCCTGAGGGTGCAGATACATGAATAAGTCCATGGAAATTAAGGTTCCCGACATCGGCGATTTTAAAGAAGTCGAGGTGATAGAAGTTTTAGTGTCTCCTGGCGATACCATTCAGGCCGAACAAAGCTTGATTACGGTGGAGTCAGACAAGGCTTCAATGGAAATTCCCGCTTCACAGGGCGGGTTGGTGAAGTCGGTCAAGGTTAAAGTGGGCGATAAGGTCCACCAAGGCAGCGTTATCTTGGAAGTGGAAGCAGCGGCGAACGCATCCGCAGTGCCGCTTGCTGGGTCCGCTGTTAAGGAAACCACGGCGACTGAAGAGGGGTCGGGCGGCGGCGAGGTCGAACTGAAGGTGCCCGACATCGGTGACTTCAAAGAGGTGCAAGTTATTGAACTCATGATTGCCGAGGGTGACACTATTAAAGCTGAACAAAGCTTAATCACGGTGGAATCAGACAAGGCTTCAATGGAAATTCCGGCCGCGCAGGGCGGGGTTGTAAAGTCGGTTCGGGTCAAGGTAGGCGATAAAGTTGCCATGGGTTCGGTCATCGCTGTCGTGCAAAGCGAAACCCAGTCGGCACCCGCATCTGCCCGGCCTCAGACCCCACCGCGCGAGCAACCGTCGGCTGCACCGACGCCCGCAGCCTCTCCCGCAGCGACGGCAGCCTCACGCCTCACCGCCACTGCGGCGCCAGAAAACATAAACCTCACACCCGGTCAGTTGCCGCACGCTTCGCCTTCGGTGCGTAAGTTTGCCCGCGAGCTCGGCGTGAACCTGAGCAAAGTAAAAGGAACAGGGCCCAAACAGCGAATTACCGCTGAAGACGTGCGTGCCTTTGTTAAACAGGCGCTTGCTGGCGGCGGCAGTGGTAGCGCCGGCTCGGCCGATGGGACGTCGTTGGGGCTATTGCCTTGGCCCAAAGTAGATTTTGCTCAATTCGGCCCGGTGCAAGCCAAGCCGTTGTCACGCATTAAAAAGATTTCGGGCGCTAACTTGCACCGCAATTGGGTCATGATTCCGCACGTCACCAACAATGACCTAGCAGATATTACCGACCTTGAAGCATTGCGCGTAACCCTCAACAAGGAGAACGAGAAGTCTGGGGTTAAGGTCACAATGTTGGCTTTCCTCATGAAGGCGGTGGTGGCCGCGCTTAAAAAATTTCCGGAACTCAACGCCTCGCTCGATGGCGACAATCTTGTTCTCAAGCAGTATTACCACATCGGTTTTGCGGCTGATACGCCCAATGGATTGGTTGTGCCTGTCGTGCGCGAGGTCGACCACAAAGGTGTTTTAGAACTAGCCAGTGAAACCGCGGAGCTAGCCCAAAAGGCGCGTGTGGGCAAAATTTCTCCGGCCGAGATGCAAGGCGGCTGCTTTTCAATTTCGTCCTTAGGCGGCATCGGCGGCACCTCGTTCACGCCTATTATCAATGCGCCCGAAGTGGCTATTCTGGGCGTCTCACGTTCGGCTTATCAGCCGATCTGGGACGGCAAACAGTTCATTCCGCGTTTGATGCTCCCTTTGTCCTTATCTTATGACCATCGGGTTATCGACGGGGCGTTGGCCGCGCGCTTTAATGCTTATCTAGTCGCCCTCTTGGCCGACTTCCGCCGCATCGCGCTATAACCAGAGCACGCCAGCAACTATGACGAAAATTGTGGAAATCAAAGTTCCGGACATTGGCGATTTTAAAGAAGTCGAAGTGATAGAAGTTCTGGTATCCCCAGGCGACACTATCAAGGTTGAACAAAGTTTAATCACGGTGGAGTCGGACAAGGCGTCGATGGAAATTCCGGCCGCGCAGGGCGGGGTGGTGAAGTCAGTCAACGTCAAAGTCGGCGACAAGGTCAATCAGGGTAGCGTCATTCTGCAAATAGAAGCATCGGCGGACGCACCAGCTTCTGCTGCGTCTGCCGCCAAAGCGCCCGCCGGTCATCCGCAGGGAGCGACTGTGGACAGTAAGACTGGCAAAGCCGATATGGAGTGCGACGTGCTCGTGCTGGGGGCTGGCCCGGGAGGCTATTCAGCTGCTTTCCGCGCCGCCGATCTCGGGCTGACCACTATCATGGTGGAGCGCTACAGCAGCTTAGGCGGCGTCTGCTTAAACGTAGGCTGCATTCCTTCTAAGGCGTTGCTGCATATTGCAGCAGTGATCGATGAAGCGCGCACATTGGCGGCGCACGGCATTCGTTTTGGCGAGCCTACTATTAACATAGATCAACTACGCGGCTACAAAGATGCTGTCGTGACTAAACTCACCAGCGGATTGGTAAGTATGGCTCGCGCGCGCAAAGTTCAGGTGGTGCAGGGCATAGGCGAATTCACCGACCCGCATCACCTAGTGGTGCAAGCGGCTGACAACAAGACGCTGAAGGTACGCTTTAAGCATGCCATCATCGCTGCCGGCAGTCAGGCGGTGAAGTTGCCGTTCTTGCCGCAGGATGAACGCATTGTTGATTCCACTGGCGCGCTGCGCTTGCAGCAAATTCCTCAGAAGATGCTCATCATCGGCGGTGGCATCATAGGCCTGGAGATGGGTACGGTGTATTCCACGCTTGGCGCGCGTCTAGACGTGGTGGAGATGCTCGACGGTTTGATGCAGGGCGCCGATCGTGACCTGGTTCGCGTGTGGCAAAAGAAAAATGCGCCACGCTTTGACCATATCATGCTGCAGACCAAGACCGTGGGCGCTGAAGCGCGTAGCGACGGTATTTATGTAAGTTTTGAAGGCGAGGGCGCGCCCAAAGCGCCACAGCGCTATGATCTAGTGCTGCAAGCGGTGGGCCGCAGTCCCAACGGCAAAAAAATCGGGGCTGACAAGGCTGGCGTCACCGTGAGCGACCGTGGTTTTATCGCGGTAGATCAGCAAATGCGCACCAATGTGCCGCACATCTACGCCATCGGCGATATAGTGGGCCAACCCATGTTAGCGCATAAAGCCGTGCATGAAGGCCATATCGCGGCTGAGGCCATTGCCGGCCTGAAGTCATGCTTTGACGCCCGCGTTATTCCGTCGGTGGCCTATACCGATCCCGAGGTGGCTTGGGTAGGGCAAACCGAAGAAGAAGCGAAAAAGCAGGGGCTTAACATCACCAAGGGATTATTTCCCTGGATCGCCTCGGGCCGAGCGATCGCCAATGGGCGCGATGAAGGTTTTACTAAGCTGTTGTTCGACGCTGAAACCCATCGCATCGTTGGCGGCGGTATCGTGGGGACCCATGCAGGTGACCTGGTCGGTGAAATCGCTTTAGCCATTGAAATGGGGGCCGACATGGTGGACATCGGCAAAACGATCCACCCCCATCCCACTTTGGGAGAGTCGATAGGTATGGCGGCCGAAGTGGCTGAAGGAGTATGTACCGACCTGCCGCCGGCCCGCAAATAGTCACAAGCCTGCATACTGAAAATGATAGGCCCCCGGTAAACCGGGGGCCTATTTACAGCTGGCCAGCCTTGCGGCTGGCTTTTACTGCAGTCCTAAAGCGTTGCTTAGCGTAGCAGTGCCAGAACTAATTGCGGCACTTGGTTGGCCTGCGCCAAAGCCGAAGTACCAGCTTGCTGGAGGATTTGCGCCTTCGTCATGTTCGACACTTCGACGGCGTAGTCAGCGTCCTGGATACGCGACCGAGCAGCGGACAGATTAGTGACCGTGTTGTCTAGGGTTGCAACCGTCGATTCAAACCGGCTCATGGTCGCGCCAAGCTCACTGCGTACTTCACTGACCTTTTGTAGTGCCAGATCTAGCTTTTGCAGAGGGTTAGCCGGAGTTGGTAGATTTAGCCTAGTCAAGCTCATGTTGGCCGTGTCGAGCGTGAAGGTAGCGGTGGTACCCGCGATGGTGGCCTCTTTCGGGTTGACGGCGATGTAATAGGTTCCCGCCTCAAAGCCTCTGGCTTTTAACGCGGCAACTTCGGCCGGGGTTGGCGCAGTAATGACAGCTCTGGCAAAAAAGGTGTTGGTTGTTGGGTCGACTTGTGCAACAGCTTCTACAGTAACGCTACCAGCGGCTATACCCAGGCGAGTGGCTAAGGCACCGGGCGTCGCTTCTGCCACAGCGTCGGCTGTTACACCGCTTGTATCACCAAAGGCCTTATCGTAATTGGGTTGAGTGGCGACGGCCGTCGTAGCTTTGGGACCGGCGACACTAAATCCTTGTAGACCTAGCGTCTTCGCAGTCAATTCCCGCAGATTGATTGTGATTCTTTCGCCGTCGTTGAAGCCGACCTGGATTGCTAGAGTCGCGCCTTGTTTTAGAACGTATACGCCGTTGAACTGCGTTTGATCCGACACACGGTTAACTTCATCCAAGCGCTGTTTGATTTCGTCTTGGAGCGACTGCAGGTCGGACTGCGAGTTGCTGCCGTTGAGGCCTTGAACGATCAACTCCCGAATCCGCTGCACGCTGTTATTGGATTCGTTAACTGCGCCTTCGGTAGTTTGGGCGATCGAAATACCATCATTGGCATTCCGAGAAGCCTGAGCCAGGCCATTTATTTGCGCCGTGAAGCGGGCGGCAATAGCTTGGCCCGCGGCGTCGTCCATGGCGCTGTTAATGCGATAGCCTGACGACAGGCGTTCAATCGCTTTACCCAACGCACCGTAAGATTTACTTAGGTAGTTTTGAGTAACCAGCGACACATAATTAGTACTAATAACGCTACCAGCCATGAATAGCTCCCAAGAGAGAAAGGCTTCTTCAAATAGGGCAGCTATGCCGCCCACAGGTCGCGCCAGAGTTCTTTGCTACAAGTGCTCGATCTCTGTCGCTGCCTGGTTAACGGCGCTCACGTAGAAGTCTTTAGCTTTTATTAATATTTTTAGGCAAAAATTTTGCGAGAAAAGCAATGTAGTTAAACGACTTGACTTAGTTGGTCTTGATCGGCGTAGTGCCAAGCTTGTTCGCGCAAATGTGCTCGGATGCGGGCGGTGGCCTGGGTGCGTAGCTGGCAAACACGTGCTTCGGTCACCTTCATAATCGCGCCGATTTCCTTGAGGTTCAGGCCATGTTCGTAACATAGCGAGAGCAACAGCTTTTCGCGTTCAGGAAGCTTTTCTATGGCGTCTATGAGTGCTTGGCGCAAATCATTCGACAATAAGGTCTTAAGAGGATCACCGCCGTCTTGCACCATATTGGGCGTTTCAGCCCATTCGGCCCCCATGTCGCGGTTGGGTGTTAAATCTTCATAATGAAAGATCTGTACGCCGTGTGCCTCATGCAGGAGGGCATAGTATTGGGGCAGCGAAAGGTTTAAGCAGGCGGCTATCTCGCCCTCGGTGGGGCTACGCAGCAAGGTCTGTTCAAGCTGCTGGATGGCCTGCTCAATTTTTTTAGCTTTAATCCGTACACTGCGACCTAGCCAATCTTGACTACGCAGCTCGTCCATCATGGCGCCGCGAATGCGCACCGTTGCGTAAGTTTCAAACTGAGCGTCGGCTGTTTCCTGATAGCGCCTACACGCATCCATTAGACCTATCATGCCCGCCTGAACAAGGTCGTCAAGTTCTACGCTCGCAGGTAGCCGTGCCAGTAATTGCAAAGCTAGCTTGCGGACTAGTGGCGCGTATTGGACCAAGCTGTCATCTGCGTAAGGCATTGCGCAACGGAAGGTCTATTTTTCAGGCAACGGGCAACAAGCTTGGCGCGCTTATAACACCGGCAGCACCAGCGATACCGGATTGGTCCATAAGATTATGCCGAAAAACATAGCGTTGCATTCTGAAAATCAGGCGAGATTTTAGCCACTTATTTGTGGACTAACTGAATTGCAGGTTGCATATGTTTCTGGACGTTACACGTTGGGCAATAACCACGGTATAAAAAAAATTGCCTTATAACCCGTCGAAAAGGGGGTGGATCATGGTAGATTACACGAAAATTACGAATAAAAGTGCCTTTTGCCGCATTAGAGAATCAAAAATTCCGCCGCGCAAAGGTCACAAGGGGCTCGTCGTTGCATTTCGCGCAGTTGCAAGTAACAGGGAGTAGGGTGTGAAACAACTAGAAAATTCATTACTCGCGGATATCCGCGAGGTCAACTTGTCTTATCTGTTGCTCGCGCAACGCATGTTGCGTGACGACTATGCCGCCGCTACTTTCCGTCTCGGTTTTAGCACTGAGGTCGCTGATATTTTGAAGCGCTTGTCGCCGGCGCAATTAGTAAAGCTAGCCAGCTCAAGTTCGCTGTTGTGTCGATTCCGTTTCGACGACTACAGTTTGCTGTCGGCGCTTACTCAAGATGTATTGGGCGGAGCGCTCCAGCAGGCGCACGCGACTATTCTTTTGGCCAAGCAGCCCGTCGAAGACCTTAATTAAAGTCCTTTCGAATGTGAGGCGGCTGTTATGGCGCAAAGAAGTGTATCGCAAGAGGCTGATGAAATCCTGCTCGCCAGCGCCATGATTACTCTCGGCGCGCGGCTGCAGGTATTAGAGGCCGAAACCACACTTAGCCACGATAGATTGGCCAGACTTTACCGGGAAATTCGTGGCTGTTCGCCGCCTAAAGGTATGCTGCCGTTTTCGGTAGATTGGTTTATGACCTGGCTGCCGAATATTCATTCTTCGCTGTTCTACAACGTTTATGTTTTTCTTAATGCCCGCACTGCCAGCAAAGGAGTGCGAGCCATCATAGACGCATACAGACTTTATTTAGAGCACACAGACGTTACGCAAGCAGAGCAGGGCGAACCAGTACTTAGTTTTACGCGGGCTTGGATGTTAGTGCGGTTTTTTGATGGTGGCATGCTGCAGTTGTCGGCCTGCCGCCAGTGCGGCGGCCATTTTATCGCGCACGCGCATGACCCCCAAGTTGACTTTGTGTGCGCTATATGTCGTCCGCCGCCGCGAGCAGGAAAGACGCGCGCCGGACGTGATGGCCGACGCCGCGCTGCAGGAGGGATGCTCGCTTCAAAGGCGTCAAAAGCGTCTGAAAATACCCCCTAACCCGCGTTTTTGGGTAGGTGGGAGCGGAGGATCATTAGCGTCGGTTTTTTTCGACTTCGTTTGGCAGGGGCCCAATGTGCTGATTCTTCTAGGTTATTTGGTAGTCATCGGTTCGGTAGTGGGAAGCTTCGTAGGCCTCGGAGGCCATCTGGGCGTTCTATATCAACCGTTCGAACTACTGCTCATCGGCGGGGCGGCGCTGGGCGCGTTCTTGGCTGCCAATTCCCGCAAGTCGCTATTGTTGGTTGCCCAGGCTATTCCCCTCGCACTGAGGAATGCTCCGTATGGCAAAGCGCTATACATGGAGCTCATGGCGCTTTTGTATGTGCTTTTGAACAAAGCACGTCGCGAAGGTTTGGTGGCCATTGAATCCCATGTTGAAGATCCTAAGTCCAGTCCAATTTTCCGTGATTACCCGCGCATTATGCGGGACGCCAAGTTAATGGAGTTCATTACCGACTATCTGCGCATCATGATTAGCGGCAACATGAGCTCGTTTGAGATAGAGACCTTGATGGACGAGGAAATTGAAACTTATCGCCACGAGCGTCATGTTCCGGTATATGTTTTGCAGGCCTCGGCCGATGGTCTACCAGCATTCGGTATCGTCGCTGCGGTGCTGGGCGTTATCAAAGCTTTAGCTGCAGTCGATGAGCCGCCAGCGATTCTCGGCGAATTGATTTCTCAGGCCATGGTAGGGACCTTTCTGGGTATTTTGTTGGCCTACGGTTTCGTCGCACCACTGGCTTCACGTGTGGAACGCCGCACCAACGAGTCCGTCAAAATCCTTGAATGCATTAAGACTACCCTACTGGCTAGTATGAATGGTTACCCACCTAAACTGGCTATTGAATTTGGTCGTAAAGTGCTGTTTTCCATGGTGCGTCCGACCTTCACTGAGCTGGAGGAGCACGTGCGCCAAACCAAGGCCGCGCCCACTGGCAAGACTTAATGGAGCGTAGATGACCGCGGTAAACAACCACCGTGTGGTGATCCGGCGTAAGAAGTCGGCCAAAGTGCCCAGCTATGGTGGCAGCTGGAAAATTGCCTACGCGGATTTCATCACTGCGATGATGTCCTTCTTTCTGATCATGTGGCTAATTAGCGTGGTGCCGAAAGAGGAGCTAAAAGGCATTGCTGACTACTTTCGCATGCCCTTAAAGGTGGCATTGACGGGCGGTCCTAGTAGTTCAGCCGAAACGAGCGCCATCCCGGGTGGAGGTCAAGATCCGCTGCGTAGTCAGGGTGATGTACGCCGCGGGGATGGCAATCGCGTAGAGGCGCAGGTCAAAAACGAGAGTGAGCGGCGCGACCAGCGGCGTCTGGAAAATCTCAAAATGCGGCTGGAGACTCTCATTGATAGTAGTCCAGTTCTCAAAAACTTTCGGCCGCAATTACTGATTGATATGACCACCGAGGGACTGCGCATTCAAATCGTTGATAACCAAAACCGTCCCATGTTTGCGACTGGCCGCGCCCAAGTGCAGCCTTACATGCGCGACATTTTGCGTGAGCTTGGCCCCGCCCTCAACGAACTTTCTAATAAGGTCAGTATTTCCGGCCATACCGACGCCACGCAATACGCAGGGGGCGAAAAGTTCTATAGCAATTGGGAATTGTCGGCGGATCGGGCTAATGCCTCGCGGCGGGAGTTAGTGGCCGGTGGCATGGCAGAGGGTAAAGTGGTGCGCGTGCAAGGTTTGGCGGCCAGCATGAGTTTGATCAAAGACGATCCCTACGCGGCGATTAATAGACGGATCAGTTTGGTGGTACTTAATCAAAGCACGCAGCAGCGTATCGAAAATGAAAACGCCGCCGCAGCAGATGTCAATGTTGTGCACGATGCTAAGCAAGCGGGAGCGGCGCTGTCTGGGCGCACGGACGTGCCGGCTGCAGACGCTTCTACTTCAACACCGGAGGCAGGGGGCGGTCAATTGTCGCCTCCAGACACACGCTAGCCCACCATGAGCATGACGATATTGGTAGCAGATGACTCAGCGACGATGCGAATGATCATACAAGCCATCTTGGTCAAGAAGGGATGGCAGGTGGTAACCGCGGCTAACGGTCATGAAGCTTTGGAATTGGCTCAGGCGCAACCTATCGACCTGGTGGTGAGCGATTGGAACATGCCTGTTATGGGAGGGCTGGCATTGATTCAGGGCCTGCGCGGACAGCCACAGTACCAAGAGGTGCCGGTGTTGATCCTTACTACCGAAGAAGATACGGAAAGCAAAACCGCCGCGCGCGACCTCGGTGTAAGTGGTTGGCTTAACAAGCCTATCGATCCAGATGTGCTGATGGGCTTGGCTACTGAGTTGCTTGCTCGGTCGACGTCTAATGGACGCACCGTAGTGGCCTCACCGTAGAGAGCGCGTGGGCATGAGTTCTGGTTTGGACCTCAGTCAATTCTACGAAACCTTTTTCGACGAGGCTGATGAGCTGCTGACTGAAATGGAGCAGCTATTGCTGGAACTCGACGTTGGTGCGCCCGACGTCGAGCGGCTCAATGCAATCTTTCGCGTCGCCCATTCCATCAAGGGGGGAGCGGCTACGTTTGGCTGCTTTACCGAGTTGGCTCAAACAACCCATCTATTAGAGAACCTGTTAGATGGAATTCGGCGCGGTGAGATGGTGTTGCGCGCCGATATGATTGATATATTCCTGCAAACCAAGGATGTACTAAAAAGCCAACTAGATGCTTTCCGCGCTGGTGCAAAGCCCGACGCAGCCACTTATGAAAGTATCTGTGCTGTGCTAAAGCAATTAGCACAAGAGCGTTTCGCTGCTAAAACAATTTCGGACGCTACTTTGACGCCGGTAGCTGCGCCTAGCGCTGCGGCGGACGAGCCTGGCAAAACGAGCGCCTTGCCGGTGCGGGTACATATCAAGAAAGTATCGCCTAAGGATGCCCAATCCCTACGCGATGAAATGGCAATTCTCGGCCAAGTGTTGGCGACGGAACAGACGGCTGATTCTCTTACGGTATGGTTGGAGAGTACTGTTAGCATCGATGATATTGAGGCGGTCAGCTGCTTTATCGTCGATGCTGAGCAATTGAGTATTACGCAGCAAGCATTGCCCGCACAAGAGATCGAGGCGTTTGCCCAAGCGGCGGCTGAATTTTCGGCGCAAACGTTGGCCTCGACCGGAGTTTCCGCTAAGGAGCATGTTGCCTCAGTACAGCCAACGCAAACTAGTCAGGTTGGACACGTTGCCCAGCCAGTTGCGGAATTTAATTCTTCCGCCGATAAAGAGTCGGCTTCGATACGAGTGAACGTGGAGAAAGTTGATCAGGTTATTAACTTGGTCGGCGAGCTAGTGATAACCCAAGCCATGTTGGCGCAAACTGCTTCCACCCTTGATCCCGTGCTTCATGACCGTTTGCTTAATGGCATGGAACAGCTTCAACGCAATGCTCGGGATCTGCAGGACGCAGTTATGTCGATCCGTATGATCCCAATCGATTATGTTTTTAGCCGTTTCCCGCGGCTAGTGCGCGATATGGCTGGCAAGATGGGTAAGCAGATCGAACTGCATACGCATGGTCGGTCGACAGAACTGGACAAAAGCTTGATCGAGCGCATCATCGATCCCCTTACCCATCTAGTGCGCAACAGCTTAGATCATGGCATTGAAAGGCCCGACCAACGCCTCGCAGCTGGGAAAGACGCGGTGGGACATTTGATATTGTCAGCCCAGCACAATGGCGGCAGTATTGTCATCGAGGTGAGCGACGACGGCGCGGGGTTAAACCGACAAAAGATTTTGGAGAAGGCACGGGCGCACGGCATCTCCGTCCACGAGAACATGCCCGATGAGGAGGTTTGGCAGCTTATTTTCGCGCCGGGCTTTTCCACCGCAGATCAAGTCACCGATATATCAGGTCGTGGTGTAGGTATGGATGTAGTGCGGCGTAACATCCACGACATGGGCGGGCATGTGCTGCTGTCTTGTGTGCCGGGCGAGGGCACCACCACCCGTATCGTTCTACCGCTAACCCTTGCCATCCTAGAAGGCATGGCTGTACACGTAGGCGAAGAAACCTTTATTTTGCCCCTGAGTCACGTCACCGAATCGCTGCAGCCTACGCATGAACAGCTTTATTGGCTGGCTGGCAACGAACGGGTCATGCAAGTGCGAGGCGAATATTTGCCTCTGGTGGAGACGCATAAACTCTTTTCAATAGCTAATGCGCAAACCGATCCAACCCACGCCATTGCCGTGATTATACAAGCTGAAGAGCACCGCTTTGCGCTGATGGTGGACCAACTTATCGGTCAGCATCAGGTGGTGGTGAAGAATCTAGAATCGAATTACCGCAAGGTTCCCGGCATTTCTGCTGCCACCATTCTGGGTGATGGCAGTGTCGCTTTGATTATTGATGTCTTCGCCGTGGCGCGTGCCCATGGAGGAGAGTTGGTTGCAGCCTAAAATAATGGCGAATTTATGGAGAAAATATGGCAGCCAAGCCTAGCATCCAAGCCACGCACAATGACGCAAGAGAATTCCTGGTTTTTACATTGGGCGAAGAAGAATACGGAATCGATATTTTGAAAGTGCAGGAAATTCGTGGCTATGACGCAACTACTGTAACCCGCATCGCTAATGTGCCAGCCTTTATCAAAGGGGTGACGAATCTGCGCGGCATTATTGTTCCTATTGTGGATTTGCGGATCAAGTTCAATCTCGGCAAGGCGGAATACAAGGAGCAAACGGTCGTTATTATTCTCAACCTCAAGCAACGGGTGGTCGGTGTCGTAGTCGATGGCGTATCCGATGTGCTGATGCTCAATGCAGAACAGATTAAGCCGGCGCCAGAATTTGGCGCTACGTTGTCTGGTGAGTATCTCACCGGCTTGGGTACAGTCGAAGAACGGATGCTCATTCTGGTCGATATTGAGAAACTTATGACCAGTGCTGAAATGGCGTTGGTCGAGCAAACGGTGTCTTGAGGGGTTGGTAATGCGCAGACGTTTTGCGAGCATGACGATACGTGGCAGCTTACTATGGGTGCTCGCTGTTTTTTCTTGTATGTTGACTATAGGTGGAGCAATCGGCGCACTATCGCTGCGCTTAAACAGCAGCACATTGACTGAACTGAAAAGAATGCAAGACGTCAGTGACGCCCTAGGCAGGGCGGTGCTGAGCTATAAGGATGCGCTCAATAGCTTAGGCTGGGTGGACAATGCCTACTACGGGGCGCTCGGACGCAATATGGGCGAGACCAGCATACCGGCAGTTCGACTCACTGGTCAGGCGGCAGAGTTGCTGGGGCGGGCCAAAGTTCATTTAGAAGAGGCACAGAGTGAATTCGAATCGTACAAGCGCTTGCCGAAGCCCGCAGGGTCACATACTGTACTAACAGAAGTTGAGGAATCGTTTGGGATCCTGGTGAATTATGGGCTACATCCTTTAATTGCTGCACTAGAGCGGAACGATATTCCCGCCTACCAAATTCGTATGGAAATGGTACAGGACGCTCAAGATGGCCGTTTTGCCCGCGCTGTCGACCAATTTGACGATTGGCGTGCTGACAAACTGGTGGCTTCTTATGGTATTGCCGAGAAGCGCTACGAATGGGTACTGTTTGTTGTGATCATAGGTGGCGTGATTGCGGTGCTACTGGTGTTTGGGACATATATATTTTTACGCCGTCAAGTACTGCAGCCTTTAAAAGAGGCCGGTCAGTATTTTGATCTCATTGCAAACGGTGATTTGACGGCGAAAGTGGGCGTGCGTTCCGCTAACGAAATAGGGCAATTGTTTACCGCACTCAAGCGCATGCAAGAGAGCCTGACGCGTACAGTAGCGGCGGTACGTCGTGGTGTGGAGGAAATCAACGTGGGTGCGCGCGAGATCGCCACGGGCAATGCCGATCTATCCAGTCGCACGGAGCAGCAAGCTGCCTCGTTGGAAGAAACCGCTGCCTCGATGCAAGAGCTTGCTTTTACCGTTAAGCAAAATGCCGAAAATGCGCGTCAGGCCAATCAATTAGTGGCTAGTGCTTCCGATGTGGCCGCGCGCGGCGGCACAGCAGTCTCGGCGGTTGTGAAGACCATGCACGAAATATCGGCCAGCTCGCACAAGATTTCCGAGATTGTGTCAGTCATCGACGGCATTGCTTTTCAGACCAATATTTTGGCGCTGAATGCGGCAGTAGAAGCCGCCCGGGCGGGCGAGCAAGGTAAGGGTTTTGCGGTGGTGGCGGGCGAGGTGCGTTCGCTGGCACAGCGCAGCGCTAATGCGGCTAAGGAAATTAAAAATTTAATTGAAGAGTCGGTAGATAAGGTTGGAGCTGGCTCGCAGCAAGTTGAGCGAGCTGGGGCGACGATGCAGGAGATTGTGAGTTCGGTTAAACGGGTGACCGATATCATGAGTGAAATTGCGGCAGCGTCGGAAGAGCAATCCAAAGGTATCGACCAGGTTAATGGAGCGGTGTTGCAAATGGACGGCGTAACGCAACAAAACGCGGCGCTCGTAGAAGAGGCCGCGGCGGCGGCAAGTTCGCTGCAAGAACAAGCCCAGTGGTTAGCTGAAGCAGTGGCTGTATTCAAAATCAACACTGGTGAGATTATCGATGTGCAAGCACAGCGCTTGGCGCAGCATTCTACCCAAGCTAACGGTGGTCAACTGCTGGCGCCTATGGCGCAAGCATCCGAACACTGAGGCAAAATGTGGCAACCACAGTTTCAGCACCAATGACCATTGCTGAACGCAAATTCGCCTTCTGCGATGCGGATTTTGTACGGGTGAGGCATATGATCCATGAACGCGCTGGCATTGCACTGGGACCACACAAACGTGAAATGGTCTACAGCCGCCTTGCGCGGCGTTTGCGCATTCTGGGCTACAAGAATTTTGTTAGCTATTTGGATACACTCGAAAGTCAGCCGGAGAGCGACGAATGGGAATATTTCGTCAATGCTTTAACGACTAACCTCACCGCATTTTTTCGCGAACCGCACCATTTTCCCATTTTGGCGGCATTTATCCGCCAGCGCAGCGATCCATTGTCCGTCTGGTGTTGCGGGGCCTCTACAGGCGAGGAAGCTTATTCCATCGCCATTACGCTGGTGGAGGCTTTAGGACCCCGCGCTAAGATGGCAACGGTGTTTGCGACCGACATCGATACTTATGCCATGAGTCTAGCCCGCGCGGCGGTATATTCTTATGAACGTGTCGCCAAGCTGGAGAAGCACCGGCTCAAGCGCTTTTTTTTGCGCGGTCGCGACAGCAATAACGGGCAAGTGAAAGTCAAACCCGAGATCACGAGCATGGTGGCTTTCGATATATTAAATTTACTTATGCCCACTTGGCCAATTGTGGAAAAATTTGATGTTATCTTTTGCCGTAACGTGATGATTTATTTTGATAGAGCGACGCGGGCGCAGATGTTGGAGCGTTTCGCGCTGGTGCTAAAACCGGGCGGCCTGTTGTTTGCCGGCCATTCTGAAAACTTAACCTATTCCAGCCGTGAATTTCGCTTGCTGGGTCAAACAGTATACGAATGCGTGAGGAGTTAACGATGCTCCAGCGCGACACGATGCAAAAGATAAAAGTTCTCTGCGTAGATGACTCGGCGCTGGTGCGCGGCTTGATGACTGAAATTATCAATAGTCAGCCCGATATGGAGGTAGTGGCCACTGCTCCCGACCCGCTGGTGGCGCGCGACCTTATCAAGTTGCACAATCCAGACGTACTGACATTGGATATTGAGATGCCTCGTATGGATGGTCTAGCGTTTCTTGAA
The DNA here is from genome assembly GCA_014706445.1 of Hydra viridissima. NCBI lineage: Eukaryota > Metazoa > Cnidaria > Hydrozoa > Anthoathecata > Hydridae > Hydra > Hydra viridissima. The sequence goes on along the minus strand of QPEY01000524.1, from coordinate 1,868,200 downwards.
AAACTCATGCGGCTACGGCCCATGCCGGTTGTGATGGTGTCATCACTGACAGAGCGGGGCGGAGAAAATACCTTACGCGCCCTGGAGCTTGGCGCCGTCGATTTTGTTACTAAGCCCAAGCTCGGTATTCGAGACGGCTTACTTCAAAGTATTGAGCTCATTGCAGACAAAATCCGCATTGCTGCACGCGCTAAGCCGCGCGCATGGGTACCGCCGTCTTGTCCCCCCTCGAGCACTGGCGTTACCACGGTTGTGACTAGGCCCATGTCAGGCTCGGAGAAACTAGTGGCCATTGGCGCTTCCACCGGCGGTACCGAAGCCATTCGGGAGGTGCTGCAAAACCTGCCAGCGGCCAGTCCGGCTATTCTTATTGCGCAGCATATGCCCGCTGGTTTCACCAGTTCGTTCGCGCGACGGCTTGATGCCTCATGCCGTCTCAGGGTTCGCGAGGCCGTTCATGGTGAACGGGTTTTGCCCGGACATGTATATCTGGCGCCTGGCGGCGACTCGCATATGCGTCTAGGGCGCAGTGGCGCCCACTACATCATTGAATTGGAGGCTAGCGAACCCGTTAACCGGCATCGGCCTTCAGTGGACGTCTTATTTAATTCCGTCGCGCTTGCAGCGGGCCAAAACGCGATTGGGGTTTTATTGACGGGTATGGGCAAGGACGGGGCCACCGGCTTGCTAGCTATGCATCATGCAGGAGCACATACGATAGTGCAGGATGAAGCCACGTGCGTCGTCTTTGGTATGCCCCGAGAAGCCATTGCGCTCGGGGCAGCCAACGAAGTGGTATCCCTTAACGCGATAAGCGAGCGCATTTTGACTCGTTTAAGCGCTGGCGGGCACCGCGCTTGACGTTCTAGCGAATCGTTAGACGGGCAGGCTTTTTTTGGAGTGAATATGTTACACAAGGGCATTAAGATTTTAGTGGTGGATGACTTCCCCACTATGCGGCGCATCATCCGCAATCTGCTCAAGGAGCTGGGCTTCGAAAACGTAGACGAAGCTGAGGATGGTGCCATCGCCCTCCACAAGTTGCGCAATGGCGGCTTTCATCTCGTTGTGTCCGACTGGAATATGCCGAACCTCGATGGCTTGTCGTTGTTGCAGCAAATTCGTTCCGACAACGACTTGAAGTCGTTGCCAGTTTTAATAGTGACCGCCGAGGCGAAAAAGGAAAATATCGTTGCGGCTGCACAGGCTGGTGCAGACGGCTACGTGGTGAAGCCGTTTACCGCCGCCACGCTAGAAGACAAGCTGAAAAAAATCTTTGAGAAGCAGACAAATCGAGGCAGTACTTAAGGTTACATATGGGCGTGCAAGGGCGAGGACCGCGTGGGATTGCCGAATTGCCGCCTTGCTAAGTCGCGGGGCAAACATTTGTTGGCCGCGTTCGGTGAAATCCCGCCATCCGGTCTGAATAATCCGGCTTTCTCCCTGCTTCTTAGCCTATCGTAAGCAGAGGGCAGTTTCTATAATTTTGCCCGGCTCCCGGCAAGCGAGCTGCGACCAAAGCATCCATAATGTCTGAAGAAAGCGATCTTGAGAAAACCGAAGCCGCCTCTCCCCGGCGCCTAGAAAAGGCGCGGGAAGAGGGGCAGATTGTTCGTTCGCGGGAGCTGGGTACTTTTTTGCTGCTGGCGGTTGGCGTTGGCGCTATTTGGCTGAGCGGTTCAATGCTTTACCGTGGTCTGGGCGGCATGGTGCGTCATGGTTTAGCCTTCGATCAGCGGATAGTGTCGGATCCAAGCGTCATGGTGGCGCAAGCACTAACAGGCGCGCTGGACGCGCTTGTAGCCTTATTACCAATATTCGGCGTTTTAATTGTTGCCTCAATATTGGCTTCAGTCTTGTTAGGCGGCTTTGTTTTTTCTACTAAACCGCTGGAGCCCGATTTTTCCAAGCTTAGTTTCATAAAAGGAATGGGCCGTATTTTTTCATCGCAGACAGTGGTGGAATTGTTTAAAGCCGCGGCTAAAGCCGGGCTGGTTGGCGGCGTTGCTGTGGCGGTGATCTGGCGCTACCACGATGAGATGATGAGCATGATGCATGCAGCTTCCATCGAGGTTTTGCCCAGTTCGTTGTCCATGGTGGCATTATGCTGCGCACTTATCGTCAGCTCACTGCTGGTGGTGGTATTGCTAGATGTGCCTTGGCAAATTTGGCACCACATGAAAAAGCTACGTATGTCCAAGGAGGATATACGCCAGGAACAAAAGGAAAACGAAGGCGATCCCCATATCAAAGCGCGCATACGTCAACAGCAGCGTACGATGGCGCGGCGGCGCATGATGGCGGAGGTCCCTAAAGCCGACGTGGTGGTGACTAATCCGCTTCACTACGCGGTGGCGCTGCGGTACGTGGACGGTGAGATGCGCGCTCCAATTGTTGTTGCCAAGGGTGCCGGCCTCATTGCCTTAAAAATACGCGAACTAGCCGCTGAGCATCGTATTCCCACCCTCGAGGCGCCGCCATTGGCGCGCGCCTTGCATCATCATGTGGAGCTGGATGGGGAAATTCCCGCCGAGCTTTATACTGCGGTAGCGGAAGTGTTAGCGTGGGTTTTCCAATTGCGTAGCTGGCGCGCAGGATGGGGGAGGGAGCCACAGCCTCCCGTTACGTTACCCGTGCCCGTCGGTCTTGATCCGCTGGTTCCCGCACCCGCCCAAGGAGTCTAAGGAATGAGCGCTTTGCTCTCCATGTTAAAGAACAACGGCGCCGCGCACGCGCGCCTTATGGCCGGGCCCGTCCTTATTGTGATGGTGCTGGGGATGATGATTCTTCCTCTGCCTACGTTCCTGCTGGACTTGCTATTCACTTTCAATATCGCCTTGTCGTTGATGATCTTATTGGTGGCGATGTTCACGCGCAAACCGCTTGATTTTGCCGCTTTCCCGTCGGTGCTACTGTTCGCGACGCTGCTGCGGCTATCGTTAAACGTTGCTTCCACCCGGGTGGTTCTGCTTAGAGGGCATACCGGGCCTGACGCTGCGGGTAAGGTGATTGAGGCCTTCGGCCATTTTTTAGTTGGTGGCAACTTTGCCGTCGGCATTATTTTGGTCATTATTCTGACCATTATTAACTTTATTGTGATCACGAAAGGCGCCGGTCGTATTGCCGAGGTGGGCGCTCGATTTACATTGGATGCTATGCCTGGCAAGCAGATGGCTATTGATGCCGATCTTAACGCCGGGCTTATCGGTGAGGACGAGGCGCGGCGGCGGCGTGCGGAGGTAGCCCAGGAGGCTGATTTTTTCGGTTCCATGGACGGCGCCAGTAAGTTCGTACGTGGCGATGCCATCGCCGGCATACTTATTATGGCCATCAATGTGTTTGGCGGACTCGTAGTGGGTGTGGCGCAGCACGACTTGTCGATGGCGGACGCCGCCCGGGTATATACCCTTTTGACTATTGGTGATGCGCTGGTAGCGCAGATTCCCGCGTTGGTCATTTCAACGGCGGCTGGGGTGGTGGTATCGCGCGTCTCTACCGATCAGGACGTGGGACAACAAATGCTGGGGCAATTGTTCTCTAACCCCGGTGTGCTTTATCTTACTGCCGCCATTCTCGGATTAATGGGACTTATCCCCAATATGCCGCACGCGGCTTTTCTGACCCTGGCTGCCATTTTAGGTGGCAGCGGATGGTTACTGCGGCAGCATAGATTAGCGGCTGATATGGCGGCGCGCCAGAAGCCTGCGGCTATGGCGCCGTCTGAGGTTGGGACCGAAGCCAGTTGGGAAGACGTTTCCATGGTTGATCAACTCGGCTTGGAGGTGGGATATCGTCTGATTCCTTTGGTCGATCATGCGCAGAATGGGGAGCTGTTGCACCGCATTCGCAGCTTGCGCAAGAAGTTCGCTCAGGACATTGGTTTTCTGCCACCGGTCGTACATATTCGCGATAATCTCGAACTCAAGCCCAACGAATATCGCATTTTGCTTTCTGGCGTGGAGGCAGGTCGGGGTGCTGCTATGCCAGGCCAGTGGCTGGCTATCGATCCTGGCGGCGTGTCGGTGCCGCTTAAGGGCGTTACCACCACCGATCCGGCGTTTGGACTGCCGGCGGTTTGGATTGACGCGACCCAACGCGATCAGGCCCAAGCTGCGGGCTACACTGTCGTAGACGCAAGCACGGTAGTGGCTACGCATTTGAACCACCTCATGCATCGCAACAGCGCCGAATTGCTCAGCCGGCAAGAGGTCCAGCAGCTAGTGGACCGGATTGGGCGCGAAGCGCCCAAAATGATCGAAGACCTGGTTCCGAAAACGTTGTCGCTCACGACACTGCAAAAGGTGTTGCAGGGCTTGCTGGCCGAGGAAGTGTCTATTCGCGACATGCGCACCATTATCGACACATTGTCAGAACATGCACCCCGCCTTGCGGCTGCTAATGCTGCTGCTGGTGGGCAACCCGAGGTGCAAGAACTTATTGCGTTGGTGCGTCATTCCTTGGGCAGAGCAATCACGCAGCAATGGTTCCCGGGCGATGGAGAAATTCGCGCCATAGGCCTGGATGCCAAGCTAGAACGCGTCTTGTCGCAAGCCATGGCCACAAGTGGTGGGTTAGAGCCCGGCTTAGCTGAAACGCTGCTGCGCGAGACACGCACCGGTGTGGAGCGGCAAGAAGCCCAAGGTCATGCTCCCGTGTTGCTGGTATCGGCGCCGTTGCGCGCGCAGCTGTCGCGGTTCTTGAGACACCATCTGCCACAGTTAGGTGTTTTATCCAATGCCGAGATTCCAGATGAACGCATTGTCCGCATCACCGAATTGATTGGGACCAAATCTTGAAAATAAGCCGTTTTTTCGGCAGCACTAGCCGAGAGGTGATGCGGCAGGTGCGGCAAGTATTGGGCGCAGACGCTCTTATCGTTTCGAACCGCAGTGTAGAAGGCGGCGTGGAAGTTTTGGCTTGTCTGGGGGCCGATTTGCCTGCAGCGGATGGTGGCATGGCAATAGCGAACGCCGCAATTGAAGTACCGCCTCAACCTGCTCCTTCCGCTCAGCCACCGGTTGATACGGCGGCGTCTGTGTTACCCCTACCCACGCCCAGTACGCAGGCGCCATCTTCTGAGCGACAACGTCCGACCGAGATAGCGTTGCCCGCTACGGGGACCACCACCGCAGATTTGCAGGACGCTATTGCGGCGTTGCGTGGCTCACTAGAAGCACGCATGGACGGACTAATGTGGGGTGGCAGGCAAGGACCGGGTAAGGAGCCCGTGAATGCGACGGTCTTCCGCACCTTGCTGGAAGCAGGATTTAGTACGCCGCTAGTACGTGGCTTGATGGAGCGTCAGCCCAACGACATGACAGCGGAGGCAGCACTGAAGTGGGCCCGCAACGAATTGGTGGCGAGCTTACCCGTACTCCGGTGTGAAGAGGAATTTTTTGGCGAAGGTGGAGTGTACGCGCTTGTCGGCCCTACTGGCGTCGGAAAAACCACCACACTGGCCAAATTGGCCGCACGTTGTGTGGCGCGGGAAGGACGCGACCAGGTCGTTATGCTAACGACCGACAATTTCCGTATTGGCGCCCATGAGCAATTGCAAATCTATGGTCGGTTGATGGGGGTGCCGACGCATTCCGTGCGTGATGCGGATGAACTACAGCAAATATTGGCGCAGTATGCGGCCCGCAAGATTGTCCTAATCGATACCACTGGCATAAGCCAACGTGATCGTCACGTGGCTGAGCAAGCTGCCATGTTGTATAACGCAGGCCGCCCGGTGCGGCGGCTGCTGGTGCTCAATGCTGCCAGCCAGGGCGATACGCTGGATGAAGTGGCGCACGCCTATCGTAACGGCGTAGGCGAAGATGTGGCGGGTTGCATCATCACTAAGCTAGATGAAGCCTCGCATGTGGGATCGGCGCTAGACACCGCGATTCGCCATCGTTTGCCTATACACTATATATCGCATGGACAAAAGGTGCCTGAGCATTTAGAGCTAGCACACGCCGATGAATTGGTCGATCAAGCGCTGGCCTCGCTAACGCGCACCAAAGCCCTGTTCGCCCCGAGCGAGGCCGATTTGGCTGCCTTATGGGCGGCCGCTCGTAGCGACGGCAGGGGCCCACCCACTGATTCGGCGGCCCGCCGCCAATTGCTTGCCTCAGCGATTTTCCACTCTCAAACTGGCTCATTGTCTAGCGCCAGGGCGCACGACCTAGACGCCGCCATCGTTTGGCTTAATGCTGATGCCGCCTGCGTGCAGGCGCGCCAGCTGTGGCAACACTATGCAACGGACTCGGCTGGGCGGTCCGGCGAACTGTTGAGCGAGGCGCCGCTGGCCATGGTGCGGCGTGATTTTGCCGCGGCCTGCTCGCGCCACCTGTTAGCCGTGCATGGTAAGGTAACAATGAAGGGCGAGCGTAGGACAGGCGGAGTACTCGCTGGCACGTTACTAATGAGTGACCGTGGCGCCGCCTTGGCGGCACCAGCACAGCAGCTGCTGCTAGCACAAGGCATGCTGTCATCGTTTGGTGATTCCACCGCGCTGCCTACCCCTATCAGCGATGCGCTTTTAGCGCGGGCTAATTGGCTTGCGGCGCAGCTTGCTAACTTGCCCTTAATTCACGTGCTCGAGGCTGGTACGGCGGCTTTGTGGCGCCGCCTTTCCAAAGCGGGCTTGGCCTGGTTGGCGCGTTGCCCCGGTGGGCTGCGTGTACTGCACGATGATTGCCCCACGACATTGGGAGCCGTGTCAAAAACATTGGGCTATCTGCCGGTGACTTCGTTGGCCGATGCGGGCTATACCGCCGGGGAGGCCGCGCCGATACTATGGGTCTCGGGTACTGAAGTGGCGCTAGCGGGACGCCAAACGGGGGTCATGCCACTGCGGCTTGTATGCGCGCGACTCATTCATCCAAGTACCGGCGATATCATACGGCAACTCTATGGCTTGACGAATGTGTCGGTGGCTCAGGCCGAGGCGGCAACCGTGGCCCAATGGTTAGTTCACCAGAATGCGGGCCTAGGGGCATTTCGCTATATGGCCCACGCGTGGGAAGCCCTGCCGGCCGCCGAGGGCAGTCAGGCTTTGGCGCGGCAGGCGATTATGGCCGGGCAATTGGGCAGCGCCTGTTGGCAGTTGGCGCATGTACCAGCCGCAGCAGTCATGCAAGCGCCGTTAGGTGCATTAATGGGCTATCAACGTAAGCTGCCTACGCGTTTGCTACCAGGCGCGTTACTAAAATTGTTTGCGATGCTGGAGATGGCTGGTTAAACGTTTCAACCAGCCCCGATGCGCTTGCCGCCGGCGGCTGGTCGGACCTGACCATGCTCGTCATACGTGTGGCTTTGGCCCATGACAGCATGTAGAGTGTCCAACGACTGCTGGGTGTGCCGCAAGTGTACGTCAAGGAGCACGCCATTGCGTTTATTGAGCTCCTGCGCAGCGCGCGACGTTTCTTGCAATCGGGCCCAGGCTTGAGCTAACTCAGGCGAGTTGTTAATTGTTTGCGCGGTCTCTTCCCAGCCTTTGCCCGAGCTTAGTTGTTCAAACAAAGTGTCCCGCTGTGCGTCCAGTTCGGTCAGCCGGGTGACCAGCCGGTTCTTTGTTGCGGTCACTGCTTCAAGTTCGTCAAAGGCGCTACGCTCGGTAAGAGCATGCGTCTCTGTTTCTAACGCGGCCTTAAACTCATTCACGGCCGCGGTTTCTTCATTCAGGCAGTCCAGCAAAGCCTGTTCAATCGCGTTCATGGTGAGCTCCGTCCCCAGACTTAACCTTTAGTAACTCGTTGGTGACATCGATTACGCTGTCTGCAATGCGGCTGGCGTCTATCGGGATCAGCCCTGCAGCAAGATCGGCGCTGAGCGCAGCGACACGCTTTATATCGATATCGCGCGACTCATCCTCCCGAGCGTCCAGCATCTTGCGCGCAGCGGAACTGAAAGCAACCTGGGTACTGACCCTTTTAGCGTCAGGCGTCTGGGTAGGGTTCGCATCTACATGCGGATTCGCCGCATCCGCCGGTAAGGGACCTTTATTGGGGCCTAAAGAATTAATGGCCAAGGCATTCTCCGCAGAATCCTCTAACGCTATGCAGTCGATCCACATAGTCGTTGTACTGTTATAACGACAAAACAGCAGCAAATTTTAGCACTACAGGCATTTTCAGGGGCGACGTGGGGCGTCGCAGGGAGGCTAAAGCTGGATTTCAACCACGCCGGCGTTCTGTACGATGCCGCTCACCACCTGGCCTGAAGCCGTACGGACCTGCACAGCCCCACCGGGCGGCGCATTTTCCAGGGCCTGGCCCTCACTATTGACGACAAAACCATTGCCGCGCGCCGTAATGCGCACCGTCTGGCCCCGCGACACCGCACGCGGGTTGCGCAAGGCGTTGCTTTTGATAATTTGGCCAGCGGCGATGCGTTGACTGGCCAGCATGCCCACCACTGCCTGAGAGGTAGTCATGGCGCTGGCAGGCAAAGTTACTAGATCACCCTCACGGGTGGTTAAGTCCTCGGCCGAAATAGCCTGACCCACGGCGATAGGGCGGGCGGCCACCAGGTATTCTCCTTGCACGCTGACGGTGGCTTGCACGTAAATAGCCCACGCTTTAGGGGCGTTGCATCGTACCCCCACTGTCATTCGCGAGCGTATCCGCATACCAGAAGGCAGGAACGGCGTTATGGCGTCGCAAGCGGCAAGTCGGTCGTTCTTGAGGGGATCCAAGGTGATACGCGTGGTACCGGGCAAGGCGGTCAGTTGTTCCAGCAAATAGGTGTGGACCAAGGCGCTAACGGCCGCAGCATCCTGCGCTGGCTGAGAGGCCGCTGCTGAAGTTAGAGCAAAAAGCCCTGTGACCAAGGCTAGGCAGTAATGATGGAGACGGCAAAAGAGCACGTTCATGATAACGGAAAATTGTAGAGCCCCCTCGAGCGCGTCAATATGGGAATTGACTGAGAAATAGGAGCTTGTTTGCTTGATTGTGGTAGGGCCTGTCCCCCTATCATCCTGCAATGAGCGGAAAAGGCCGGCGTGCCGACTTCCCGCTTGCCAGCCCAGTCATTTGCAAGGGAAGCGACCGCATGTTAGACCAGCTTAACGAGGATTTTAGTTTTTTTCAGCAATCCATCGGCTTACGCGCTCAACGTCAGCAGGTCTTATCTTCGAATATTGCCAACGCCGATACACCGAACTATAAGGCGCGCGACTTCGACTTTAAAACCGCTATGACTCAGGCGCTGGACGAGCGGATGCGTTTGCCCGACACGAGTTTGGTATTGACATCGGCTCGACATATTCCTGCCAAAGCAACCAGTCCCAATCCGACCGAGCTGCTGTATCGAATGCCCTACCAGCCTAGCTTAGATAGCAATACGGTCGATATGGACGTTGAACGCGTCCATATGGCCGACAACACCTTGCATTACATGAGCAGCATGCAAATGTTGACCGGCCGCATCCGCACGATGATGACCGCCATCCAGGAATAATTGAGCGGGGAATTGCCACCATGTTGGACATTTTTGAGATTGCCGGTTCCGCTTTAACCGCCCAATCGCAGCGTATGAACGTATCGGCCAGCAATTTGGCCAACGCAGACAGTGTGATCGGGCCGGACGGCCAGCCCTATCGCGCTCGCCAGGTCGTATTTCGGCTTCATCCCGCTGCTGGTCAGGCCTATGGGCAAGAGATAGGCGGCGTGCAAGTGGCTGGTGTCATCCAAGACCCCTCACCGTTAAAACAAATCTACGATCCCAAGCATCCCATGGCTAACGCCCAAGGCTATGTGAGTATGCCTAATGTGGATCCTATAGCAGAAACGGTCAATATGATTGCCGCCTCTCGTTCCTATCAGGCCAACGTGGAGGTGGTCAATACCGCCAAAAGCTTATTGCAGAAAACCTTGACCATAGGCCAGGCTTAAACCTCTTCCGTAGGCCGGTGGCCGCATAGTTATATCTTAGGAACACTCCGTTATGGCAAGCATCGACAGCACCACTAGCGCTACCTCGCTGGCACTTCAGCAAAGCGGCGTCACTGCCAACAGCGCCAAGGATCTACAGAGTAGATTCCTTAACCTATTAGTGACGCAAATGCGCAATCAGGACCCGCTCAATCCTATGAGCAATGCCGAGCTTACTTCCCAGCTCGCGCAAATCTCTACCGTAGAGAGTCTGGAAAATCTGCGCTCTACCATGCTTGTCATTAACAAACAAATCGATATGTCGCAGGCTATGAATGCGACTTCATTGATGGGCAAGAACGTGCTTATTCCTGGCAACAAAATAGCGCTGGGCGCTCCTAGTCTCACTGATCCCAATGTACGCGAGGCGACGCCGTTCGGGGTAGGGCTTAATGCCGACGCTGCCAAGGTCGAGGTCAATGTATTAGACGCAGCTGGCACTGTGGTGCGTACATTCGACATGGGTTCGCAGAACGCGGGAATTTTATCCGTTGCCTGGGATGGGAAGAATGAGGCGGGCGTAACAATGCCGGTTGGCGCCTACAAAATGAAGGTGAGTGCAACCGATGCTGAAGGCAAAGCTATCAACGCCGAAGCGCTTACGTACGGCAAAGTGAACAGTGTAGTTCCGGGCCCTGAATTAAAACTAGATCTTGGCTTACTTGGTCAGACCACTCTGTCCAACATACGCAAGGTTATAGGTTCCTAATCAATAAGCGCGCCCTAAGGGGTGCATTTTTAATTTCTTTGAGTGAGATAAAACATGGGCTTCGGACAAGGATTGAGCGGTTTGGACGCCGCATCGCAGGACTTGGACGTCATTGGCAATAACATCGCCAATGTGGGTACGGCTGGGTTTAAATCAGCCACGATATCTTTTGCGGATGTCTATGCGTCATCGCGAGTGGGTTTAGGCGTAAATGTGGCGGCTATTACCCAGGACTTTGGCGTAGGTAATCTCAGCGCCGGCGGCCAATACGATATTGCCATCGATGGCAGCAATGGTCTTTTCCGCCTAGCCGATAGAAGCGGCAGCACTGTCTATTCACGCAATGGGCAGTTTGAGGTGGACAAAGACTATTATCTTGTAAATAAGCAAGGCTATCGGTTAACAGGATATGCCGCAGGCGCCGTTGGCGGTGCTCCGGTAGCGTTGCGTCTGCCCCAAGGCAATGTGGCGCCCCAGGCTACCACTACAGCGGGTATCCAAACCAACCTAAATGCCGACGCGGCTGTGATTCCTGCTATTCCGGCGTTTGATCCAGCAAATAGGAATACCTATACCGATATGGTGCCCACCACGGTATACGATTCTCTAGGCAATCCGCATCAGATGGCGCAATTTTTTGTTAAGCGGGCATCTAATTTGGGTCAAAGCGTATACGACGTTTTCTACACTTTTGATGGTGTGCAACAAGGTGGAGCGCCGAGTGCCCAGTTGCGCTTTGATACGGCCGGCCGGATTGTCAATCCCCCTAACCCGGTGCTGAATTTGGTGGTGGGTGGACAGTCGCCCGCGGACCCCATAGTCGTTGCGATGGACTACACCAGTGTGACGCAATTCAGTGGCAATTTTAACCCCAAGATTACTCAAAATGGCTACTCTAGTGGCGAGTTGTCCGGTGTGTCGTTTGCCAAGGATGGCAGCATCCTCGGCCGCTATAGCAACGGCCAGACGCAAGTTATCGGTACGTTGGCACTAGCCCGCTTCAATAACGTGCAAGGCTTGCAGCCTGTCGGCAATAACAACTGGATTGAAACAGGAGACTCGGGCGCCGCCATATTGGGTCAACCGGGGACTAACGGACTTTCGCCGGTGGCCGGTCAGAAGTATGAGGAATCAAACGTCAACATGAACAAGGAACTTGTGCGGTTGATCGTCGCGCAGCGGAATTATCAGGCCAACGCCAAGACAATCGAAGCGCAGAACAACATCATGCAGGCCTTAATCACCCGGCTGTGATCTCGTTTCTTACGTTAGAGTAGTGAGGTAACACACTGGCCCGGCGGAGTATTCGGTTACCGGTTCATGCGAAGCGTACTTTGAATTAACAGGCCTATAAATTATGGACCGAAACATATATATCGCCATGAATGGCGCAATGCGAATCGCAGAGCACCAAGCTGTTATCAGCAACAACATGGCGAATGTCAGCACGCCGGGCTTTCGAGAACAGGTAGCCATGTACCGTTCGGTGCCCGTGACCGACGGTGTAAGTCTGCCGACGCGGGTTGCCACGGTGGCGTCTACGCCGGGCAGCAATTTTAAATTGGGTGCAATCCAGCCAACAAACCGCCCGTTGGACCTGGCTTTTGCGAGCGATGACGGCTGGTTTGCTGTGCAAACCCCTCAAGGTGAGGCCTACACGCGAGCCGGGGGGTTTTACGTGGGTTTGAATGGCTTGCTGCAAACCGCAGACGGTAAGCCGGTCCTGTCGACTCAAAACGTGCCCATCGAAGTACCGGAACAGGCGGAATTAACGATTGCTGCGGATGGCACTATCACTGCTTTGGGTGCAGGTGACCCCCCGAACAATCTGCTTAATCTAGGGCAGCTTAAGCTTGTGAATCCGCCTGCTGCAACGCTGGTCCGAGGTGACGACGGCTTGTTTCGCCGTGGGCCCGATCAGCCGGCAGCGCCGTTGCCTGCTGATCTGGCGCTGCGGGTAACAGCGGGTATGCTCGAAAGCAGCAATACCAATCCCGCCGCGACGATGGTGGGCATGATACAGAACGCCCACCGCTTTCAAATGCAGATGCAGGTGATTTCGCATGTGGATAAGAATACCGAACGTGCCAACACCATTTTGTCTGCTTAGTAAATTTCAAGTATCCGGAAGAATTCGGGCCTCTAGGAGTCGTCTTTATTATGATGCGTTCACTTTGGACTTCCGCAACGGGTCTCGACAGCCAACAGCTATCGATGGACACGATAGCGCACAATTTGGCCAACGTCGCTACGACAGCCTACAAGCGCCAACAGGTGGTGTTTCAAGATTTGATGTACCAGGTGTTGCGCCAGCCCGGTGCCCAGGTCGGCGATGCCAACCAGCTGCCCACTGGGCTGCAAATTGGTTCGGGTGCTCGCGTGGCCGCTACCCAACGCGTATTTATTCAAGGTAATCCTAATAAAACCGACGAAGAGCTGAACATTGCCATTCAGGGGCGTGGTTTTTTGCAAGTAGAACTGCCAGATGGAACGCTCGCTTACACGCGTGACGGTATTCTCAGTGTGGACCAAAACGGCCAGTTGACTACCGCAGGCGGTTATGTGATTCAACCTCCTATTACTGTGCCCGACAACGCTTTGTCGCTAACCATAGGCAAGGATGGCACTGTCTCCGTCACTCAGCCCGGTGCCGCTGGCACGAATGTGCAACTCGGGCAGTTGCAGCTTGGCACATTTATCAATCCTACCGGCCTACAAAGCATAGGTGAAAATCTTTATCTGGAGACAGACGCCTCAGGGGCAGTCAATTTGTTGCAGCCTGGTTTGGATGGCGCCGGTGTCATTCTGCAAAAATACGTAGAAACTTCCAATGTAAACGTGGCCGAGGAAATGGTGAAGATGATCATCACGAACCGGGCCTACGAATTGAACAGCAAGGGTATCCAAACTGAAAACGAGATGCTGGGATACTTGGGCCGTGTAATTTAATGCGCATGATGTTTTTTGTTAGGTTGTTGTTGAGTGCGTTATTGACACTAGTGTCCGCTTGCTCATTGGTTCCGCCAGAACCCATCGTGATTGGTCCGACCACGGCACCACCGCCGGCGCCGGTGGTGCCTGCGCCGCGGCCTAATGGGTCGATCTATCAGCCGACTTCTTACGGCAACTATCCGCTGTTCGAAGATCGCCGGCCGCGCAATATCGGTGACATTGTCACCATTGTGCTTAATGAACGTACCAATGCTGCCAAAAATGCCTCCACCAATACCACTCGTACCGGTAGCGCTGGGTTGGACATAGGCGCTGCGCCCGGCGTCATCAGCAGTTGGTTCAATGACCATCAAAATGCGCAGGTCTCTGGTTCCAACACGGCCAAGGGCTCAGGCGCGTCGGCTGCGAACAATGTATTTACTGGCACCATTACCACCACGGTCATCGGTGTGCTGCCCAACGGCAATTTGCAGGTGGCAGGGGAAAAGCAGATTGCCATCAATCGTGGCAGCGAACATGTACGCTTCTCTGGCGTCGTGGATCCTAGGTCAATTACGGGCAGTAATACCGTTTCCTCCACCCAAGTCGCTGACGCACGCATCGAATACCGTAGTAAGGGGGTCATAGACGAAGCACAGACCATGGGTTGGCTGCAACGCTTTTTCTTGATCGCATCGCCGTTCTGATATGAATCTTTTCTTTTTCTATTTTTGCCGCCTGCGTCTGCTGAGTCGCATTTTTTTTGCCACCGTTTTGTGGGTGAGTGTGGGAGCAGTGCAAGCCGAACGGCTTAAGGATTTAGCCAACATACAAGGCGTGCGGGGTAACCAGTTAATCGGTTACGGATTAGTTGTGGGCTTGGACGGTAGTGGCGATCAGGTGCGGCAAACGCCTTTTACCCAGCAGAGCTTGACCAATATGCTTTCCCAGTTGGGCATCACCGTGCCGCCCAATGGCAATATGCAGCTTAAAAACGTGGCAGCGGTCATGGTAACCACTACGCTACCGGCTTTCGCTCGGCCTGGTCAGACCTTGGACGTGGTGGTGTCGTCTATGGGTAATGCCAAGAGTTTGCGTGGCGGTACCTTATTAATGACGCCAATGAAAGGTGCTGATGGGCAGGTTTATGCCATTGCCCAGGGCAATATTGTGGTAGGTGGTGCGGGTGCTGCGGCGGGCGGTTCAAGTGTGCAAATTAATCAGCTCAACGGTGGCCGCATTAGTGGCGGCGCCATCGTCGAGCGTGGAGTACCAACAACGGTCACCCAGGAAGATGGTTGGATTGACCTAGAAATGCACACCACCGATTTTGGTACTGCTCAGAACGTGGTGCTGGCCTTGAACCGGCAATTTGGCGCAGGCACTGCACAAGCCGTAGACGGTCGTGTCGTGCGAGTACGGGCGCCTCAGGATCCGGCTGCGCAAGCAACGTTTTTGTCTCGAGTCGAGAATGTACAGGTTGTGCGGGCACCGACTGTCGCTAAGGTGATTATCAATGCCCGCACGGGTTCGGTGGTGATGAATCGCACCGTCATGATTGAAGAGGCCGCTGTGGCCCACGGTAATTTGTCCGTCGTTGTCAGTCGCCAGAACGAGGTATCGCAGCCTAATACCCCATTTGCTGGCGGCCAAACCGTGGTGGTGCCCAACACGCAGATTGAATTGCGGCAAGAGAACGGCGCGCTGCAACGTATGAGCACCAGTGCCAACCTGGCAGACGTGGTAAAGGGTCTTAATGCATTAGGCGCCACGCCGCAGGATCTACTGTCTATTTTGCAAGCCATGAAATCCGCCGGCGCCTTGCGCGCCGAACTCGAAGTGATTTAAATGATGGCTATACAGAACACTTTTTCGCCCGCTGCCACGCACGATTCAGTCTTCGACTTAAGCAGATTGACTGAGCTTAAGCACAAGGTTAAGCAAGGTGGCAACGAGGGGGCCGATCAGAAGCAGGTAGCCACGCAATTTGAGGCATTGTTTCTGCAATTGATGCTAAAGCGGATGCGCGAGGCAACTTTTCGCAGTGGTCTGTTCGATTCCGAGCAGACGCGCATGCTGGAGGCCATGGGCGATGAGCAATTGGCACTGCAGTTGGCCACCCCTGGCATAGGGTTAGCTCAAGCCTTGCTTAAGCAGATGCAGCAAGGCCAAGGTAGCGACGTGGCCGACGAGACGCTGGCTAGCATCACCGCCGCTTCGACGGATAACGCGGCGGATGGTTCGCGCAAAGTATCGGCACTCCTGAACGTGCTGCGCTATAACCGCCCGCTGGACCGGGCGCTGGCGGCGTCCGAAGGCGCGCCCGATTACGTCGTGACGTTTGTGTCCAAGATGTCGCGGGCCGCCAATATTGCTTCGCAGCAAAGTGGCGTGCCGGCGCGGCTTATTTTGAGCCAGGCTGCGTTGGAATCAGGCTGGGGTCGCCGCGAAATCAAAGGCGAGGACGGCAGCCCAACTTATAACTTATTTGGTATCAAAGTCGGTTCGTACTGGAAAGGTAAGGTGGTGAATGTTATGACCACCGAATACGAAAAAGGTGTGCCACGCAAGGTTGTACAGCCCTTCCGGGCGTATTCCTCGTACGAGGAAGCGTTCGCTGACTATGCGCGGCTATTGGGCGATAGCCCGCGTTACGAGGGAGTCGCTACCGCAAGTACTGAAATAGAAGCGGCGCGCAGGATACAGCAGGCTGGCTATGCCACTGATCCACGCTATGCGGAAAAACTAATTGGCATTATGAGCCAGTTTAGGAAAGGTGAGGGGCCAGTAGCAAGCGGCGGGCTCTAAATATATGCGACAGCTTGCCGTTAACCAGGCAGCTCGAAGAATCGATACGGCCAACTGAGAGGCATACTGATTATGAATTTATACAACCTGGGACGTAGCGGCATAGAGGCGGCGCTAGCAGGTTTAGCGACCACGGATCACAATATTGATAATGCGGTTACAGTAGGCTATAGCCGCCAAAAGGCGATGCTTGCTACAGCGGGCGCTACCGCGACTCCTCAGGGGTTTTTCGGACGTGGGGTCGAAGTTGAGACTGTCGCCCGTCAAACCAATAACTTTGTGTATCACCAATGGGTAAGGGCCGAAGGTGAAGCTGCTCAGCAGGCGACGCGCTATGAGCAATTGTCCACGATCGCCAATTTTTTTAGCGATAACACGATTGGCATTGCGCCGGCTTTGTCCAACTTTTTTGCTAGCGTGAATGCTGCCGCTAGCAAACCGGCCGACATGGTGACGCGTCAAGATTTCATCAACCAGGGCCGTGCCCTCGTTACCCAAATTCAGACAGGTGACCGCCAATTACAGGATCAGCGCGCCCAGGTCAATAGCCAGGTAAGGACCATTGTCGACCAGATAAATAGTTACTTAGTAAGCATTAACGACTTGAATCAGAAAATCGGCGCGACACGCGGTGCTGAGGCGCATACGCCCAACGACTTGCTTGATCAGCGTGATCAGGTTGTGGCGGAATTAAATAAGTTGGTCGGCATCAATTTCTATGAGCAGGGCGACAACATAAACGTGATGCTATCTGGTGGCCAGACGTTGTTATCGGGCAAAACAGTCTACCCCTTGTCCGCCGTACAGTCAGCTGAGGATCCAGCGCGCATTGTCGTCGCTTATTCGCTTCCGGCTGGGCTAGGAGTAACGCGTCCGATCGAACTGGATGATGAGGAAGTTACCGGGGGAAAATTGGGGGGGCTACTCGAGTTTCGGGTTAAATCGCTGAACCCAGTGCAGGACCGGCTGGGTCAATTGGCTGTCGGCCTCTCGCTGTCTTTTAATGCTCAGCATACTCAAGGCCGTGATTTTGCTGGCATTGCTGGCGGCGATTTCTTTGCCGTTGCAGCGCCGGCAGCCATCCCTAATGCGGGGAACGGCGGTGGCGCTACCTTGCAGTCTTCGTATGTCGATGCCACCCTTATACAAGCCAGTCCTTACAAGATTTTGTTCGATGGCTTAAATTATGTGGTTACCCGTGTGTCGGATAACACGCAGGTTTACAACAATCCGGCTATTCCTCTCGTTTTCGATGGATTAAGCGTGAACGTTGCTGGTGCGGCAAATGCTGGCGATACATGGCTCTTACAAGCAACCCGAGACGCTGCAGGTCAACTTAATCAGCTTATCACGGATCCCACCAGAATTGCGCTGTCCAACAACGTTCCTCCTGGTACAGCCAATGGTGAAAACGGTCTCTTACTAGCTAGGTTGCAAACGGTTCCTGTCTTTGGCAACTTGAGTCTAAACGGGAAGGTTTCCCAGCTAGTGCATTACGTGGGAGTGGAAACAGCCCAGGTTAAGACCGCGACGATGGTGCAAAACAATCTAGTCAAGCAAACATACACTGCGATGCAGTCGGTGTCTGGGGTGAACCTTAATGAAGAATACGTAAATTTGACGGTCTACCAAGATCAATACCGGGCCAGCGCCAGGATGATTGACGTAGCCAGTATTATCTTCGATACGCTTTTGAGCCTGCGTGTTTAAGGTCTTTCACCTGCCTGTTATAGAATAAATGCGGAGTTAAACCATGCTGCGTTTTAGCACTTCCATGATGTACCGTAACGGCCTGGACGATATCCTCGCTCAGGAGAATGCGATAGCCCGTGTGCAGCAGCAACTTGGCAGCGGACGGCGAGTGCTTACGCCGGCAGACGACCCGCTTGCAGCTGCGCAAGAAATCAAATTAGGGCAAGGCCGCAGCATGGAAGCCGCTTATGCGTCTAACCGTAACGTGATCAAGCAAGCCTTAGCCTTGGAGGACACCGTCCTAAGTGGAGTGGTTAACCTACTGCAAGGTGCCATTATCCGGGTGATAGAAGCCGGCAATGGCGCCTATGGGGATGACGACTGGCAAGCCTTGGGGGTCGTGCTTAAAAGTATACGCACCGAGTTGTTGAACAGGGCTAACACCATGGATAGCGATGGTCAGTATCTGTTCTCTGGCTTTCTAGGCAACACGAAGCCGTATGACAATAACGCCAACTATGTGGGTAATGACGGTCAGCGCTCGGTGCAAATCGATCAAAGTCGAGTAATGGAGAGCAGTCACATTGGAACCGATATATTCAACCGAGCCACGCCGGGCTGCGATGAATATGTTGCCGACGCGGCTGTCGGTAATACTGGAACCGGCACTTTTGAGCAGGTATCAGTTGTACCGGGCGGGCTCAATGTGGGCAGGGACTTTTCGATTCAGTTTCAACTCATAGGTGGTGTTCTAAACTATATCGTTACGCTGGGAAATCCGCCCGGAGGCCCCTTACCGGCACAGCCTTATGTTGATGGCTCTCCCATCGATATGGGCGGCGTAAGTTTTACTATATCCGGCACGCCAGCGGCAGGTGATACGTTCACAGTTCAGACGGCACAGACCGTCAACATGGACCTTTTCGCCACTATAGCGCGGCTGTCTGCAGTGCTCGAGACGCACACTGCCGGAGATGCGGCGGCAAAAGCTAGACTAGAGAATGCGCTGACCACAGGGAATAAAAAGCTTCGTTTGGCGTTGGATAATGTGCTACTGGAGCGAGCCTCAGTGGGTACATCTTTAAACGAATTAGAAGATTCGGATAGCACCGGCGTTAAGCGCGACGAATTCTTTGCTAAGCAGGCTACCGACCTCACACAGTTACTGACCTCGGCAACCGTTGAGCGAGAGATGCGCAAGGCGGTATTGGAGGCGGCTTTGGATTCTTTCCGTGCTACGCAGGGCTTAAACTTATTTAGGCCTCGTAATTAGGGAACAAAGGCAGAGGGCCTGTATAGCGCGCCGCTGGCTAAAACACATTGAACATTGGCGGCCCGCTGCCCACTGTATGCAACAAGGGGCTATGCGTTGAGGGGGACGCGAATGGCTGGTAGCGCGTTACCGGTTTTAAGTGACGAGCGATCGCCCATGATAAGCTTTCAACAGGGTGTCCATCGCCGGCGAGCGACAGCGGCGTAGCCGGTCTAGCCGAGACGATACACGAGACGAAAAGCGATGTTTTCCAATTTAAAGATCCGTACGGGCTTGTTGTTAGCGCTGCTAAGCGTGGCTGTGGCCGCCATTGTTTCGATTGTGCTGGGCTGGAACAGCACCCGCATCGGCATTGTCGCCCTTGATACGCTCGATAAGTTGAGCGTACGGCAGAACAATTTGCTTAAAGATTCGTATATTCAGATGTTGCGGGCGATTATACGGATTGATATTGCGGCGGCTCAGCGTGGCGCGGGAGATATCGCTGATGCCACGGAGAACTCGCGTCATGCGCAAAATTATATCGCCGATGCTCAAAAGAAAATGGCGGAGTTCAAAGCTTTGCCCAAGTTTAACGAAGTAGGGCGAACGAACGAAGTCGAACTGCTAGCCGATTTCAACGCGTTCATGGAATCGTTGGCCGCCATGATCGGATTGTTGGAAAAGGGCGATATAGCGGGCTTTCATACTATGAAAAACACCACAGCCGCTGCGACGAGTGCTTCGCTTTCTGCCAAGCTTGAAGAGTTTGCGGACGATATCGATAAATACAGCAGCGCTTCGCAAACAGATTACCGCAATAGAACAACGCTGATGATGTCAATCTATGTGGTGCTGTTTGTGGTTATCGCGTTTATAACGGTAGCGGCTTATATGTTTATTGTTCGCGGCCTGCTTCGGCCCTTGCAGAGTGCTGGCTCCAGCATGGACCGTATCACCGCTGGAGACCTAACAGCGCGTATCGATATGGCTGCCTCTAACGAGGTCGGCGCCTTGCTGGCAGCCGTCCGGCGGATGCAGGAAAGCCTCACGCGTACGGTGGCGGCCGTGCGCCGTGGGGTAGAGGAAATCAATGTGGGTTCGCGCGAAATCGCTGCAGGCAATATGGACTTGTCTAGCCGCACTGAAGAGCAGGCTGCTTCGCTTGAGGAAACCGCCGCCTCAATGCAGGAACTCGCTTTTACTGTTAAACAAAATGCCGAGAATGCACGTCAAGCCAACGAGCTAGCGGCGAACGCTTCGGATGTGGCCGCGCGCGGTGGGACAGCAGTATCGGAAGTCGTGCGGACCATGCATGAGATATCGGCCAGCTCGCATAAGATTTCCGAGATCGTATCAGTCATCGATGGCATTGCGTTTCAAACCAATATTTTGGCGCTAAATGCGGCGGTGGAAGCTGCAAGGGCCGGCGAGCAGGGTAAGGGTTTTGCAGTGGTGGCAGGTGAAGTGCGTTCGTTAGCGCAGCGCAGCGCCCAAGCCGCCAAGGAAATCAAGGTCCTTATCGAGGATTCGGTGAACAAAGTAGGCGCTGGCTCCGAGCAAGTTGAGCGAGCTGGGGCAACGATGCAAGACATAGTCACTTCGGTTAAGCGAGTGACCGATATCATGGGCGAGATTTCAGCGGCGTCGGAAGAACAGTCCAGCGGAATCGATCAGGTTAATCGGGCAGTGTTGCAAATGGACGAAGTGACACAGCAAAACGCGGCACTGGTAGAACAGGTGGCGGCGGCCGCTAGCTCACTAGAGGAACAGGCCCAGCGCTTGGCCGAAGCCGTGGCCGTGTTCAAAATTAACGCGGGCGAGGTCATCGACGTGCAAGCGCAACAGTTGTCGCGTCCGGCCGCCGCCCAAATGTCAGGGCCAACGTCTCCTCAAACGTCGGCTGCTACTCAAGCAGCTACGACTTCGGCGCGCCCACAACGGCGCAGTGCGCCGCCTCAACCGGCTGCCATCTCTTCCTCTCATGGTGAGGGACTGCCGCCGCGCCGCGTTGCGGCGGCCGCCAGGCCGGCGCCGATGCCTGCAGCAAGCCGGCGTCCGGTTCCCGACAATGATGATTGGGAATCCTTTTGACATGACGGGCTTTCTTAGCGTGACGTCTATGCAAACTTTCGGACGTACTTTAATGTACGTGGCCATTACAATTTCGGTCGCGGGTTGTTATACGAGCGGCCAAAATTTTCAAGCCGATCGACTGTCTCATTTTGTGCCCGGACAAACGACATTGGCGCAAGCGGTGTATGAACTCGCCGCACCGCCTACTCGACTCTATCCACAGTCCGACGGCACGACGCTTGCTACCTGGTCTTTCCAGCAGACGCTCGTTACCGATGGTCTGTATAGGCGTAAGGACGCTACCTTGCAATTTGGGGCGGACGGTCGGCTGTTGCGGCTAGTAGACAGTACGAATATTTCGCTTAAACCGGAGATACGCCAAACGCTCTCGGGACCTGTGCCGTCGACGGACAGTGGCCATTGAAGGGAGCGTTGCAAAGGGCGGAGGCAAGCTCCTGTCCTAAGCGCGAGCAGCGATACTTGCCGAATATGATACGGTGATTATTTGCTCGGTCTGGAAGGATGCTATATGCGTGTTTTGTCGGCGTTTTTTCTTTCGCTACTGCTCTCCTATAGTGCGCATGCAGCCGATCTGATCCGCTTTTGGGACGAACCGCAGCATGGAGGCAATAGTTTCACTCGTATGCCTCCCGACTATGCATATTTTGCCGCATTGAAGAGCTATGGGGCGAGTTGGGTACGGATTGCCTATGATAAGTGGCAGCCGACGGGCCGCGATTTTTTAATGGGAGATGCGGATAACTATCAGGGCTTAGTACAAGCCGATCTCGTGACCTTGAAAGCGGTGCTTGACTGCGCCAACAAAGCGGGCCTGAAAGTCGTGATTGTGCCGCTATCGTTGCCCTATGCGCGCTGGTCAGAGAACAATGGTGGCCGGTTTGACGACCGGCTATGGCGAGATAAAGAAACTTGGCAAGCAGCAGCTCGCTTTTGGCGCGATTTGGCCGCCGCGCTGAAGGACCATCCAGGCATCGTCGCCTACAACATCTATAACGAGCCTGCGCCAGAGAAGAAAGGCGGCCTGTTAGAGCATGCCAGTCAGACGGTAATGGCGCAATGGTATGCCGAGTTCACGCGATTTGCTAGCTTTCTATGAGAAAGTTATAACAGCTATCCGTGAGGTTGATCCGGCAACTCCTATCATGGTCGATTCTGGTTGGTATGCGGCTGCGGATGCGTTCGGATACTGGCCAGCACCGCTCAGTGATGAGCGTGTTCTTTACAGCTTCCATATGTACGAGCCTTATGAGGCGGTGAGCGGGCGGAATCTGCGGCGTAAAAAGTCCTATACCTATCCTGGCACGGCCCCCTATGCGGCGCGCGAGGAATATTGGGATGCCAAGCGTGTGGCGCAGTATTTGAGCTTGCCGTCAAAATGGGCAAAAGAGCATGGCGTGTCGCCCAGCAGAATGATCGCTGGTGAATTCGGCTGCATCCGGCGGCTCGATAGCTGCACTGCCTATCTCGAAGATGTGCTGACCGTCCTCGATCGCGAAAAATTCCACTGGGCCTTTTACAGCTTTCGCGAGGACGTCTGGGATGGCATGGATTATGAGCTCGGTAAAGAAAAGCTCCCATGGCAATATTGGGAAGTGATCGACAAGGGCCTACCTTACCCCCTTGAGCGAAAGGCGACTCCAGAATTCGAACCGATCCGCAAGCGATTAAGCAGCCATTAAGCGCGTCGGCTAGCGTCCTGCCAGCCCGTCCACCGCCTTACTCATTGTTTCGAAGCCAATCTGAAACAGATTTTCAAGAAACGGCCGTGTATTGGGTAATACCACAGTAATAATAGCCAGACCGACACTTAAACTAATGGGAAAACCTACCGAAAAAACCGACAATTGGGGCGAGGCGCGATTCAATATGCCCATCGCCAGGTTGATGGTCAGCAAGGAGGCGATTAAGGGTAAAGCCATAATTAGTCCCGAAACAAAAACTGTTTCACCCCATTTTGTATAGATCTCAAGTCCGTTTGAATTGAGCTGTATGACTGCCACCGGCAGTGTTTGAAACGTGCGTATTAGGGCTGCGAGTAGTAGCAAATGTCCGTCCAAGGCTAAAAAAACGAGCATTGCGACGATATTAAATAGGCGCGAGAGTACGGCGGTATTGGCGCCTGTTGCTGGATCGAAGAGGGAGGCAAAAGATAAACCCATTTGCAGGCCGACAAACTCGCCCGCAGTTTGCACCGCGGCAAAGACCATGCGCATGCTTAGGCCCAAGGTGACGCCTATCAACACTTGTTGCGCCAGCAACCAAAGGCCCGCGTAAGAGCTTGGCGCGACCGCGGGCATAGGCGGCAGGCTGGCCGAAATGGCAACGGTCAGCAGCGCCGCCAATCCCACTTTGACGAGGGCAGGAATGGTCGACTCCGAGAAAAGCGGCGCAGTGCCCATTAAAGCGAGCAGCCGGACAAAAGGCCAGAGAAATTGACCTAGCCAACTATTAAGCTGTTCTTGCGTAAACGAAATCATGGCTAGGCGATCTGACGCTAGTCCTTGAGTTTCAGGACACGAGTTGCGGTATCTGGCCGATTAACTGGTGAATGTAGTCAGTCATGAAACCGAGCATCCAAGGTCCGAGCAATACCAGCACGGCGCACATGGCCAGCAGCTTGGGAATGAAGGACAGTGTCATCTCGTTGATTTGTGTCGCTGCCTGAAAAATACTAATAATTAAACCTACGGCTAAAGTGATGAGAAGCAGGGGCCCAGCCATAGCCAGCGTTATCTTCATGGCTTGGTAGGTCATCGACATCACGGTTTCAGCTGTCATTGGTCGATTTCCGCTGTGTTATTGGTAGAAACTACGAGCCAGCGAACCCAGCAGCAGGTTCCAACCGTCAGCCAGCACAAATAGCATAAGCTTAAACGGCAGAGACACGGTGATCGGCGGCACCATCATCATTCCCAATGCCATGAGTACGCTGGCTACAACTAAGTCGATAATGAGGAAGGGGATGAAAATAGTAAAGCCAATTTGGAAGGCGGTCTTGAGTTCGCTGGTAATGAAAGCCGGCACCAAGATTTTCATTGGTACCTTCGATGGCTCTTCAATGGCCGGCTGGTTTGCCACATTAGCGAACAAGGCGAGGTCATTCTCGCGTGTTTGCCGCAGCATGAAAGTATGCAAAGGTGCGGCCGCCCGCTCAATGGCTGTTTCGAACGGAATGGAACCCGCGGACAGCGGCTTGTATGCCTCTGTGTAGATTTTGTCAAAAACGGGGGACATCGTATAAAACGTGAGGAATAACGCCAAGCCTATCAGTACGTGGTTGGGTGGCGACATGGCGGTGCCAAGGGCACTACGCAATAATCCCAAGACGATGATGATACGCGTGAAGCCGGTCATCATGAGTAGCGCCGCTGGCAAAAACGAAAGCGACGTAAGCATGAGCAGCATTTGCACGCTCAACGAATACGTTTGTCCGCCGTTAGCTCCTGGCGTGGTAGTCAGCGCCGGCAGGGTGGCCTGCGCCAGGGTGGTTAAAGGATAGAAGGTTAGCAGCAGGGCCGCCGCCAGATTGAGCGAAATGGCATGCCGCAGGCCGATGAAGAAATAGCTTTTGGCAAAGCGCATGGTGTGCAAATCGCTTTCTTTTAGCGGCGCTTAAGCGCCTGGCCCAGCTTGGCCATAAAAGCGGAGTTTGACGGTAGTTCAGCGTCTTGCGGCAGTTTCTCAGCGGGCAGCGTATGCAGATGCGTCAGCTGGGTGGCGGTGACGCCGATCACAAGCCAGTTATCTTTTACTTCCACCACTACGATGCTTTGGCGCGGGGTAAGAGTCAGGCTACCTATCTGCCGCAGCAAATTATTATGACCGCGCTGAAGCAGTCCCGACCGCCGCGCGAGCCAACCAAAAACAAGAATTGCCGCCACCACCAGTACCAGCCCGATGGCAACACGTAGCACCGCATCTTCTGTCATAGCGCTAGCGGCGGTTGTTGAGGCGGTGAATGCGTTCGGACGGGGTTATGATGTCGGTGAGCCGAATGCCGTATTTGTCTTCCACCACCACGACTTCACCTTGAGCGATGAGGTAGCCATTGACAAATATGTCCATGGGCTCACCCGCTAGGCCGTCCAATTCAACCACCGAACCTTGGCCTAACTGAAGAAGATTTTTGATTGTCAGGCGTGTACGGCCTAATTCGACCGTAAGTTGCACTGGCACATCCATAATAAGGTCAATGTCAGTGCTAGTACCGCTGCCTTCGCCGGCCAACGGCTTGAACACCACCGAACCGGCTGGTTTGGCGACGGCGCTAGCCGATACTTGTTCGCCCACGCCCGAAGAAGATTCGGGGTTGGTTTGTTCAGTCACAGCTTCAGTCCAGTTGTCTTCACTTTTTAAGCCATCTGCCTGGCTGGGCGGGGTGGCGCGGGAGGATTCATGCATTGCATCGGCCCGTTCATCCACCGAGGGGGAAGCCTTGGGGTCGGTTCTGTCGGGCCGCTCGTTTTGATCAGTCATGGTCGGAGGCCTGGTTGAATTCGGTATCGTTATGAGTAAGCATATTTTGTACGCGCAGGGCGTAATGGCCGTTGGAAACGCCGTAGCCGCATTCCATTACAGGCGTACCATCTACGCTGGCGAGGACGGTCTGCGGAATTGACAGGGGCAGTATGTCGCCAGGCTTGAAATGTAGCAATTCCCGTATGGTGGTCGGCATATGGGCAAATTCTGTCACCAAGTCAATTTCGGCACTGCGGACTTGTTTAGTGAGTTGCCGGGCCCATCGTTTGTCTACTTCTGCGAGCATGGTTTCCCGTAGCGGTCGTGTAAGCAGGTCTCGCACCGGCTCGATCATGGAATAGGGTAGGCAAATATTGAGTTCCCCACCCATTGCGCCGAATTCGATATGGAAGGAAGTGACCGCCACAATCTCGTTACTGCCGGTAATGCTAGCGAATTTAGTATGCATTTCCGATCGGACGTAATCGAATTCGATAGGATAGACCGGCTCCCAGGCCTTACCGTAGCTGTCCAGCGTAAGATTGAGCAGCCGCTTAATAATACGCTGTTCGGTATTGGTGAAATCGCGGCCTTCCACTCGGGAGTGGTAGCGCCCATCTCCTCCAAATAGACTATCTATGATCAGAAAAACTAAATTGGGCTCGTAGGTGAACAACGCCGTGCCACGTAGCGGCTTCATCTTGATCATATTCAGATTACTAGGCACGGGCAAGTTGCGTTCAAAGTCGGCGTACTTTTGGATTTTAATTGCGCCTACCGTGATGTCGGCACTACGGCGCATAAATTGAAGCAGGCCATCACGCATATTGCGTGCGAAGCGCTCATTGATGAGCTCGAGCGTTTGCATACGCCGCCGCACGACGCGGTCCGGCGAACTTAAGTCATAAGCGCGAGCCCCTGTATGGCTATCCCTTTCTAGCTGCTGCTGGCGATCGGTGTTGCCAGTTACGCCCGCGAGCAGCGCGTCGACCTCGTCTTGAGATAGGAACGCCTCGTAGGCCATGCTTATTGCACCACGAACGACGTAAACAGCACATCAGTCACGTGCTGACCGTCGGGCAGTGGTGCAAACGGCCGATTCACGGCTTGCGCGATGGCTGTGGCAAGATCCACCTTGCCCTGAGCGCTTTGCACCGTGGTGGGCGACTGTGAGGACAGCAACATTAGAATACGACTACGCACCTCAGGCATATATTTTTCGATACGTAGTCGGGATTGTTCATCGTTTACGCGCAGCGTTATGCCGACGTGCATGAGGCGCTCGCTATCGGCACTTTGCAAAGTGACGGTGAATGGCTCGACGGTAATGAAGATAGGTGCCGGCACAGCAATGGATTTTGCAGGTGGCGCGACAAAGTTGGTTGGCGTTGCTTGGGAGAAGCTATAGACGTCGCCCTGGGTTGTGCCCGATTGCGCCGGTGCAGCAGTTTCTTGCTGGTGTTTTGTAAACATCCAGGTGATAGCGGAGGCGACACCCGCTATAACAAGGAAGAGAATAAGAGCAATAATAGGCCGCAGCAGGCGGCTGCCCGAACCACCCGAGGGCAGAATGCCGCGTGACTGCAGGGGGGAAGGTTTGGAAGTTGCCATCTCAGTTTTGATGCGTAAGTTGCTGTTGGCTAAACAGATTTTAAAGGGATGCTAGCATTCTGCCGCAGAATCTACATTTACTTGGAAACGAAAAACAGGGCGAAAGCCGCGTATCTCAGCCTATTACGGCGCGGTAGCGCCACCACCTTTAGGGTGCGGAGCCAACCTTTTCTACAGTCGTTTAGGCAAAGGTATCAACAATGGCATCACTAGCGCGCACCATGGTGACCGCTATCGGCGTTGTTTCTGTTGCATCTTCTGCCTTGTGGCCATCGCCATTCTGACGATGTGAACCGCTATGCTGTTGGGCAAAAAAGCCTTGCTGGTCCGCAGCGTGATCACCGACGCTAATCTGCCCCAACGATATACCGGATTGCGCTAACGCCTGTTGTAGTTGTGGCAAAGCAGCTTCCACCGCTTGTCGTACCCCCGCGTGAGCGGAAAAAAAACTAGCTTGAGCCACGCCCTCATGCAAACTTAGGGTAACACGCAGCGGCCCAATTTCTGGCGGGTCCAAACGTAGCTCGGCACTTTGGGTGCCGCGTTGGACGTTGTGGCTCATCATGATGAGTTGTTGCCCTAAATTAGGTCCCCATTGAAGAGAACCTACCCTAGATTGAAGCTGAAACGTCGGTACCACGGGCAATGTCGCGGAAGCCATGGGCTGCACTATGTGCGGTGATACAGCCGTTGCCGATATAGGCGTTGCAGTGTCGATGGGCCCAGCGTGGGAGGGCGGTGCAGTAGGGGTTTGAGGTTCTTCGGTTGGCGTAAACGCCTTGGAAGTCGGCAGTGGTGCATCGTCCACAACTGCATCCTTGCTTGCGGTTTGACCCTTTTCGGCGACAACGCTGAAGGCGGCGTTTTGGATCGCAACACTGCTTTCAGAATGGTTTTTTGGCATTACCGCTAGGCTAGATGTGCGCTGAGGCGCAATAGCAGCACTGAGGTCAGTGTCTTCTACCACCTGTGGCACCGTAGGGAGAGCGCCGACTACTTGCCCAAGCAGCGCACTTGTTGACGTGTCTTCAGTTGCTGTTGGAACAAATGGTTGAGGCATTTGCGCAGTCGAGGGCGGTATTTGAATTTGCTCTAAGGTCGCCTCAACCACAATTTCGGACGATTGTTGCGGCAGTGCGGCTAGTAAGGACTGAGTGTCATCCACAATGTCGGAATCTAGCTTCGCCGTCTTATCTTCAAGCGGGCCATCTTGTATTGAGGCGTCCGAGGGATCAGAGGTGGGCGCCGAAGACTTTGATAGGGTAGTGTCATTTTTAACAGCCCGCTGCTCGGCAAGCACTTGCGAGAAAGCTCGGCTGTTGCTCGTATCGGGGCGGTTGGCGCCGGAAGTGCGTGACGCAGGCGTTGACGAGTTAGCCGGGATAATGAGCGGTAGAGGAGTGGGCATGGCTGACTTCCAGGTTATTACCGTAGACCGATTTGGCGGCGTACCAGCCGGGCAGAGTATTCATCACTTGCGCGTTGTTCACGACGCGCTTCTTGCGCTTGTCGCGCCCGCGCTTCTCGTTGTGCTAGCGCGCCAAAGGAATTGAGCTTGCGATTTTCTTGTTGCCAGGCGAGGCGCCCTAAGGCCAGTTCTTCGTCGGCGCGGCTGACCACGAGACGCTGCTGGCTAATGGCGTTATCTAAGGTGGCGATAAAACGCTGATAGTTGTGACAATCAGCGGCCGAAATGCCCTTTTGCATCGCGTTTTGTAAGCGCTCTAGATAGTCTTGCCGGTAGTCTTGCAATAAGGCGAGCTGCTTCTGGGCGTTGCTCTGTTCGTTGTGTAGAACACCCAAACGGCGCGCCGCTTCGTCCGTGCTTTGCTGCGCCAGGTCAATGAGCGTATCCAGAGGCAATTTGCTAGGCATAGACGTTTCTCGTCTCTAAAGTAGCGCTGAGCTGTTCGACCGCTGGTAGATAATAGACGCTTTCGTTGATGTCCTGTTGTAGGAACGCTTCCAAATGAGGATAGCGCGCGATGGCATCATCCAGAGCAGCGTCGTGGCCGGCGGCATAGGCGCCCACTGCAATGAGGTCACGATTGCGCTGATACCGTGATAGCGTCTGCTTGAAACGGCGCACCAGCGCGTATTGCTGCTGGGAAATTAAAGACGTCATGGCGCGCGATATGGAGGTCTCGATGTCGATGGCGGGATAATGCCCTGCTTCGGCCAGTTGGCGGGACAACACAATGTGACCATCCAGAATCGCCCGTGCCGCGTCCGCAATGGGATCCTGCGGATCGTCGCCTTCGGCGAGCACAGTATAGAAAGCGGTGATCGAGCCAGTCTTGCCGTTTACACCAGGCGCGCCCATGCCAGCCCGCTCAACCAGCTTGGGCAGTTTGGCGAACACCGAGGGCGGATAACCTTTTGTGGCAGGGGGCTCGCCAATTGCCAAAGCGATTTCTCGCTGCGCCATCGCATAGCGGGTTAGCGAGTCCATAATCAGCAGTACGTCCAAGCCCTGATCGCGGAAATGTTCGGCTAGTCTGGTGGCATAGGCAGCACCTTGCAAGCGCAGCAATGGCGATACGTCGGCCGGTGCCGCTACGACCACCGAGCGAGCCAGACCTTCAGGGCCAAGGTTGAGCTCGATGAATTCCTTGACCTCACGTCCGCGTTCGCCAATAAGGCCTACCACGATGACGTCGGCTTGCGTATAACGCGCCATCATACCCAGCAGTACACTTTTACCGACGCCTGATCCTGCGAACAAGCCCATGCGTTGCCCACGTCCCACCGTAAGCAAGCCATTAATGGCACGCACGCCAACGTCTAAGACCGTATTGATGGGCGCGCGCCGCAAAGGATTAATTGGTTGGGCGGAAAGCGGTGCTTGCTCGGCGCCAGTGAGCGGTCCAAGTTCGTCTAAGGGCTGTCCAGCACCGTCTAGTACGCGTCCCAGCAGCGCATTGCCTACGGGTAGGTGACGGCCAAGCACTGGTTTAGCGTGGCCATTAAGCTCGGCTTTACGTGGAAGAGGGATGCGACGCTGCACCAGCGGCTCAGCAGGTACAACGCGGGCACCTGGCGGCAGTCCCGATATATCGGTCTGCGGCATAAGATAGAGCGTATGGCCGTCGAATCCGACCACCTCGGCGTCGGCCCAATGGTCGTGACCCGGCGCAATCTCGATTCGACACACGGCGCCTACTGGTAGGCGTAGTCCGGTAGCGTGTAAAACTAAGCCGGCAGCGCGCGTGATGCGTCCGCTGACTAACCAGGGATCGATGGAGTCGGCGCGGATCGAGCCGATCTCTAGCTGGACCTTCCAGCAATCTAATACGGGTGCCATGGCGGACTCGGCTGGAGAAGAGCCAGCCGGTACAGCGGTCGCGCTCAAGTCGTTTCCTCCCAGGCGCTATTACGGCCTAACGAGGCAGCCATGCGCCGCCAGCGGGTCTGCAGCGTGCCATCTATATCGCCGTAAGCAGTTTCGGCCCGGCAGCCCCCGCGGCTAATCGATTCGTCGGCCAGCACGCGCCAGTGACTTTCCTTGAGTTCGTCGGTCAGATGAGTGCGGACCAGTTCTAGGTCGGCCGGGTGCAGCCACAAGCGCAGGGGGCCACCTGCGCTTGGACTGATATGCAGGACTTCGCGCACTGCGGCTACCACCGATTCTGGGCGCTCGAGTAAGGTAGTACGTACCACCTGGCGGGCGATGTCTAATGCCAGCGTAAGCAGGCATTGGCCTATTTCTTCTTCTAAAGCGGTTAAGGCAGTGGCGCTGGCGCTAGCAAGGGCGTTTAATTGCAGCGCCTCTTGGCGCGCTAGTTCGCGGCCTTCGTCTAGGCCTTGAGCATACCCGGCCGCGTGGCCTTGTCGTAATCCTTCATCGTGGCCAGCTCGGCGGCCTTCTTCTAGACCGCGTGCATAGCCTTCTGCCCACCCTCGGTCGCGGCCTTCTTGTTCGGCTTGAGCGCGCAGTTCGCGCAATAGGACTTCTGGGTCGGGAGTGGGTTCCGAAATGGGCTCGGGCGGTAGGGAGGAAAGTAGCGCCGGCTCGGACTCAGCCTCGTCGAACGATGCCATTTGCCAGCGCCGCCAGGCAGCGCTGCGTGGCAGATTCGCCGGTGCGCTCCCATATTCAGACATAGACGTCGTCTCCAGAGCTGCCCAGCATAATTTGACCGCTTTCGGCTAAACGGCGAGCAACTTGCAAAATCTTTTTCTGTTCCT
This sequence comes from Hydra viridissima, assembly GCA_014706445.1. Lineage (NCBI taxonomy): Eukaryota > Metazoa > Cnidaria > Hydrozoa > Anthoathecata > Hydridae > Hydra > Hydra viridissima. The sequence continues at coordinate 1,836,531 of QPEY01000524.1, read as the reverse complement.
CTTCGACCTTGGACACACGAACTGGACCCTGCGCCTCAAGATCTTCACGTAGCATTTCGGCGGCACGACTCGACATGTTGCGCAGTATCTTCGCGCGCAGCTCTTGCTGTGCGCCCTTAAGAGCGATGATAAGGGTGTCGTTGTCGATTTCTTTAAGTATAAGCTGAATAGCGCGGTCGTCAAGGTCAAGCAGATTGTCGAACAGGAACATCTCGTCGACAATTTTTTGCGCGAGATCGGCGTCGCGCTGGCGCAAGCTGGCTACGACGGCCTCTTCTTCGGTCGAGCTCATTAAATTGAGAATTTCGGCCGCTGTTCGCACGCCGCCCATCTTGCTGCGCTTGGCGCTTTGGCCAGCAAGTACTGAATTGAGCACTTCGGTGAGTTCAGACAGAGCATCTGGCTGCACGCCGCCAAAGGTGGCAATACGCAGCATGACGTCGTTACGTAAGCGGTCATTAAGCAAGACCAGCACACCGGCAGCCCGCTCCCGCTCTAGATGGACCAAAATGGTGGCGATGATCTGCGGATGCTCGCCGCCGATCAATTCTGCTACGGAGGGCGCGTCTAGCCAGTTTAGGGCGTCAATGCCGCCACCACCGCCTTCACGTGCTTGCAGAATGTCTTCGATGAGTCCAGCTGCGCGGTCGCTACCTAGTGCTTTGGTGAGTACGGTACGGATATAGTCATCCGAGCCTAAGTTCACGGCCAAGAACTGCTCAGCTTCCTGGCGGAATTCATCGAGCACGTTACCCACGTCCGCTCGCATGATCTGCTTGAGGCTAGCCATCGTGGCGCCCACTCGCTGCACCTCGCGTGGCGTCAAATATTTGAAGACTTCAGCGGCTGGGTCTTCGCCAAGCGATAGCAGAAGGATGGCGCTACGGGCGGTACCGCTTAGTGGCTTCTCATTTGTCATCTTTGCTCATCCAGGTGCGCAAAATCAAAGCCACAGCGCGTGGGTCTTTTTGCGCCATGTCACGCACCCACCGAAGATTTTCCTCATAGCGTTCTGCTTCCTTGGCACGCGCTGCCACTTCGGTCTCCTGCTGGTTTTCAACTCGAGCGGCTTCGGCAACCTGCGGATCAACGGGCGGAAACAAATAGTTTTTAGCGACTGTACGTATCTTAGGCCACAGCCACGCTAGAGCAATTAGCCCAATAACCCATGCCAATGCCGTTTTAATTATGGCAATGATTTCACGGTCGCGCCAGAAGGGCAGTGTGGGCGCGGCATCATTAAACTGGCTATTTACCACATTAAGCGAATCGCCTCTAAGCTCTGAATAGCCCATGGCTTCTTTGACCAAATTAGTTAACTTTGTCAATTCTTCGGGTGGCAGCGCCTGAGGGTCGCCATTATTTTTGTTAGGCAGATAATTAATCACCACGGCGACTGACAGGCGCTTGAGTTTACCTATCGGCTCTTTTATGTGGCTGATGGTGCGGTCCACTTCATAATTAGTGGTGGCATCTCGGCGTGTATTCGAGGAGTTAGTCGGCCCTTGCTGCTGTTGTTGTGGTGGTTGCTGTTGCTGAGCATTGAGAGGTTGCTGTGCCTGCACACCGGGTTGGCCGGGTGGCGTAGTAGCGGCGGTTGGATTCACAATCGGCGCTTGTGCAGGAACGGGTGGCTGGTTGCTAAGTGCGCCGGGCACACCTTGGGCTGCTTGGTTAACACCGGTTTGGGCAGAATCGCTGGTTTGTTGGCTGCGTATGGCTGCTTGGCCTGATTCTTGGTTGGGACGGTAGACCTCAGACGTTTCTTCACGGCGAGAAAAGTCTACTTCGGCGCTAGCTTGCGCGTGGGCATTGCCGGGCCCAACTAAAGGATGCAGGATGGTGAGGACGCGCTCAATGGTGCGCTGTTCCAGTTCACGTATGAAGCGCAATTGATCTGCGTCCATACCCCGACCTTCGCCCAAGGGCGCTGACAGAAGCCTACCGTTCTGATCAACCACTGACACATTTTCGGCCGTTAGTTCTGGCACACTGGAGGCTACTAGCCAGGTTATCGCAGCCACTTGTGCTTCCGCCAGGCTGCGTCCGGAATGGAGATTAAGCAGGACTGAGGCGGTGGGTGCCTGACGTTCACGCACAAATAGAGATGGACGGGGCATGGCGAGGTGCACGCGTGCGTGCTGCACCGTATTCAAAGATTCAATAGAGCGCGCTAGCTCGCCTTCTAGTCCGCGCTGGTAATTAATTTGTTCGGCGAATTGGCTAGCGCCAAATCGGGAAGTGTCTAGCAATTCAAATCCCACCGAACCCCCGCGCGGCAAGCCTTGGCTAGCCAACTGTAGCCGGGTATCGTAGACGCGGTCATGCGGCACTAATAGCGCCGTACCATTTTCATTGAACCGATAAGGCGTATTCAACTGGTTCAATGCCGCGACGATGGCGCCGCCGTCTTTGTCATCCAGGTTGGAGAATAAAACCTTATACGCTGGCTCCCGGCTCCACATGACGAGGACGGCAACCAGTGCCACTAGCGCGGCGGCCAGACCCAGCAATGCTGGCTTAGGCAAAGCGCGTACTTTTTCTAGTACTGGGAATTTCGTCATCAGCGATGAGATCAGGGCGCCCTGCTCATTCATCGGGGACTCCCGCAGACTTTGCGGAGCAAGCAATTGAATAGTACGGAAGGAAGGGCAGGCTACACATGCAACGCGCTTCTGGTCAGGGGAGGGTGGATTATGAGGCGCGTGGACGCAATCCCAAGCTTGGAAAACAAGTGTTTTTTGGCGTTATTTATTTTCTATAGCAAGGTATCTATGCCTGGCGCCAAAGGGCTACGAACTTTCTTCGCAGTATTGGCCATGCGGCGAAATGCCGGCCTTTTTGCCAGTTTTTTAGCGTTATGAGTGAGTGATCGGTACAGTAGTCTATGTCGCCTTATAAGCGTAAAGCACAGCGAGGAGCTTAAGCAATGGCGTTATCGGGCTTGGCCGGCATCGAGAACATGCTGCAGCAGATGCGCGCAGCCGTGCGTGCCGCACAAGGCAATGGCGCTACAGCGGCCGATTTGGCGCCTCAGGCTTCGGGTTTTGCAGCGGAACTGCAGCGCTCCCTTAAGCGGCTGTCGGCTGACCAAAACTCGGCGACGGCGCAAGCCAAAGCGTTCGAACTTGGGGCGCCGGAAGTTTCGCTTCCCAACGTCATGATTGACTTGCAAAAAGCATCCATCGCATTCCAAATGGCAGCCCATGTACGCAATAAATTGGTGGCTGCCTATAAGGAAATATCGGCTATGTCGGTGTAAAGCCGGCTGGTTTTCCTAAGTTCCTTGTGTTTGCATGTTGGCCTCCAGATGGTAGAGCCACGCCAGCAATTCAGCCACCGCAACATACAGTTGGGGCGGGATCTGTGCATCCAAGTCTACTTGCATTAACAGGGCGACTAACTCGCGCGACTCGTGCACGTATAAGCCGTGTTCGCGCGCTGTACGCACGATGGTGTCAGCTAGTTTGCCATAACCCTTGGCCACTACGCGCGGCGCGCCATCGCTTCTATCATCGTAGGATAGCGCTACTGCTTTATTGCGGATAGGTTCCGGGTCGCGGTCGGGCGCGCCAGAGGATGTCGGAGAGCTACTCATTCGGCCGAACTGGGTGTGGATGTAGATTGTGGGGCGGTAGCACTTACTGATAGATGGCTTAGAGTCAGACCAGCCGCCAATAGGCGGTCACGTAGCGTATTGGATGAGGCGCTTATCTGCGGTTCGGCTGAGGGCGCCGTCAATTGCATCACTAGTTGATTACCAGCCAAACTGAGGCGCGCTTCGACCATTCCTAGCCTAGGTAACTCGAGCCTGAGTCGGGTAGCCCAGGATTGAACGGTGTCGGCGGCATTTGTTGCATCTCTATTTTGGCGTTCGATTTCCCATTCCATCGGTGCACCGGGCCAGGCCTCGCCGCGCCACGCCAGCGCCTGATGCGCGAGGACATCCAACTGTTGCCGTACTAATAAGCTTGCTTCTGGATTGATGCCGGTAACGGCGGTGGCATTCGTAGGCGCACTGGTGGAGGTAATATCGGCGCTGGTTCGTGCCGCGGCATTGGAAGGCATGTTGGTAGGCGCTAGCCTGGCCTGTGGTTCGCTTTCAAGCTGGGCTATCGTACGCCGGCCAAACGCCAAATCGGCTAAATGCGCTTCGTAAAATAGGCCACTGTTTTGCAGGGCATGCCGTAAAGCTTGAGCCAGCACGGCGGGCATCGGCTCAGCAGCGCGTGGTACGGTTTGTAATTCTGCACCGGCCGAAATAAGTTTGAAGTTATTTGCCGTTAAAAGCGATGTCGCTACTTGCGGTTCCGTCTTCGTTGCTGTGACAGTAGAAGGTAAAGAAATGGGCGGGTTGCTACCCGTAGCGGCGTTAGGTCCCTCCTGCCCTGCCAGCGCCGCGGGGAACTGCCACAGCGGCGCTTTTCCGGTGATGTTGGGTGCACCGTCGGGATACTGGGCCAACAACGCCAGAATAGTGCGGGCAGTTTGACCTAGGGTGGTTGGGGCAGAGGCGGTAGCGTCTGTGCTCGTTACCTGCTCATTTGAAGTTGTTAGCAGGGCAGTGTTAAGTTTAGCGTCGCGTAGGGCCACCTGCCCTTTGTCGCCGACTGCGCCTGGTTCGATCGTGCTGCGCCTATCGCCTGAGGTAGCACTTTCGCTCTGGCCAGGTCGGGCCGGCGCGCCAGGCTGGGCGACCGCATTGGGCCGGGCCCCGGAGATGAGATTGGCGTTGGCCCCCATGGTGATGCCCATGACAGCATCAAGCCGCTGGAGCAGTATTGTTCCTAGGGCAGACGGCCCCACGCTCATAAAGCAGAAGCCTTGAGACCGTAGGTGTTAAGTAGAGATTCCTGTCGTTTCATGCGGCCCAGCAGCTCACCAAGGCGCGCCAACTGGGGGATGGCTAGCTCCCGCGTATTTGCATCGTTGTTGAGAATGCGAACCAGCAAGTCGTATTTCGTAGCGCGGCTGGTATCGTCTAGGGGCACGCTTCTTTCTCTAAGACGCAATTGCTCTACCAATGCGCAATAGTGTTGGCCGTGTTTTAGAACGCTCGCCCAGTTTCCTATACGGGCTGACGCTAACATGATGTCTGTTACAGCCGCAATTTGCTGATAGATGTCGAGTACATAGGAGACTTGGGGTGGCATGACGGCACTCCCGCTTATCGTGGCTGTGGAAGACGATGTCGCCATTACAGCACCGGGTCGGGTGGGGGCGGGTCTATTGCGGTTTGCCACGCTTGGGCCAAATTGGCGATCAAATTGTCGACATGCTCAAGCAGCTGGTCGTCCGCGTTGAGGTTCGCCCGGAGCAGGGTACGAACGAGGTAGTCATACAGCCGATCTAAGTTAGCGGCGGGCTCGCCGCCTGCCTCCTTATTTAGTGCAGCCTTCAGTCCTTCGTCGATAATTTTAATGGCTTTGGAAATCGCCTGGCCCCGTTCGGCGATTTTGCCTTGAGCCAAACAAAATCGAGCCTGAGCGATAGCAGCCCGCGCACCTCGGTAAAGCAGGGTGATGAGACGTCCGGGAGTAGCGCTTAAGACCTGGGTTTCCAGACCTATATCGGCATATTCTTTCGCCGAGCGGCTACCAGAGGGACGGGCTGCGTAAGTCATTTAGCTTTTGGTGCCGGACACACGGTCAAACTGTTGCTTGAGACTGTTACTTAATCCGTTCATCTTTGCTACATATTTGTCCATTTCAATGAACTGGCGGCGATAGTTATTCATGACCGCATCAATTCGGCTTGTCATGCTGGCGTAGTCTTTTTTCAGACTAGTCACGGTGCGCGACAAACCTTGCGTGCGAGTAGCGATTGAGCCATTGTCCGCTAGAAGAAGCTTGGAGGATGCAACAACGGCGGAGCTCAAATTAGCCAACAAAGTGTTGACACCTTTAGGATCGTTAGCCACCGACTTATCCAACTTGGTTTTATCGAAGTTGAGTTTGCCAGTGTTTGGGTCGGTAGAGATGCCAAGCTGGTCCAATGAACGCACGCTGCCGCTATTTAGGCCAACGCGTAAAGCGCTCGCTAATGAAGTTTGGACGCTGCGTACGGCGCTATCTCCGATCATGATGCCGGCTGTCTTTGTTTTGGCATCGTAAGCAGTTAGGGTAGTGATGGCGGTTTGTAAGGCGTTGTACGTCGTTACAAAAGCCGCTACAGCGTCAGAGACGGGGCTTGAATCACTCTTGATGTCCACGGTTGAAGTGCCCACTTCGGTCAAGGTGAGCACAACATTGTCAATCGCCGTGACCGTATTGCTGCCGCTTGCGATCGGAATTCCGTTAATCGTGAATAAAGCATTGGCTGCAGCGGTTGCCTGCACCATCTCGGATAAGGGGGCGTCATCGTCATAAAAAGCGAGGATATTGTTTAAGTCAGCGTTGCCGTTGACCTCAACCATTTTTACCGCTGCTTGCATACCCGTATTTTTGGCCGTAAATACTAAGTAATTACCGCCGCTACCGTTGTTAATAATGGAGGCGCGCACGCCCACGTTGTCGGTGGCGTTAATGGCCTTCATTATTCCGTTAAGCGAGGTATCAGTGCCTACGTTTACCTCAACGAAAGTCCCGTCGACCATGGTGACCTTAATGGTGCCACCCACACCTATCGCGGCGTTACGGTCGGCGACAGATTCGGTTCGCAGGCTTTGGGCATTGGCCAGTTGGCTAACTACCACGGCGTACCGACCCGCTAAGGCGCCGGCGTTAGCTGTCACGCTGACGTTAGAGCCAGTCGCTGAACCTTTGGTGGCGCCCACCGTCTTGGCATCGGCCAGTGTGATGGCGGCTGCTTGGACCGCTTCGAGGGCGCTTTTAATCTGACCGTAAGCAGAAATGCGGGCGTTGACTGTAGTCTCTTGCTGCTTGACGCCATTGAGGCGCTGCTCCTCCACCGACCTCAGCTTGGTAAGCATGCCATCGAGATCTAAGCCGGATCCCATTCCCAATGAAGTGATAGAGGCCATTTAAGTAACTCCAGGTGATAAGGTATTGTGCCTAAAAGATTTGACTATCGATCGGTGGGGCAAACGGGCTAAAGCGCTTCTGTTCGGCGCTTTCAGCCCGGTAAAAAAAAAAGCGCACATCGCATGGGAAGCTCAGGCAGTGGTATTAACGGCTTGCCCCTGAAACTCGACGATCATTTTGGCGATACGGAGCTCAGCTTCACTAGGCATACTACGCAATATCTCTCCCGTTGCAGCGTTCACCAGCGATAGGATGACTTGTTTCGTCTCCGGATCGAGGTCGAACTGCAAACGGATAGCCCGGCCTTCCAACTTGGAATTAAGTTCTTCCAGTGCTTCTTCCAGCGACCGTAGCCGTTGGTCAGTACCTTTTTGCTGAGGCCAGGTGGCGTCTGCCGTCGCATTGCCGTCTTGGCTAGCGGCAGCCGGAAAAACCGAAATTGCCGCGTTGGGTTCCGGTTCAGCCAGGGCCGACGTCGCCGCCATAGGGTTAGTAGGGACGGCAGCAAGAGAATTGGTATCCATGCATACTCCAAGAAGGCCTAAGCGGTAGAGTTGCTTTAGGCAGTTCGTAGGGAATTCTCAGCTACGATTACGGCACGGTCAGGTTTAACTTTAGCCGGCGGGGGCGAAAGTTTGGCAGCAGTTTGTCGCCTTGACGTCTATTATGCGTCCCTTTTAATGACTACGAGTAGGTTGTTTTACTTGCAAAAGTTTAGACGAGTATCCTATCAATACCCTGAAATGCTTAAATTTAAGCCTCAGTCGAGCCGAAGGAGTGGTAACAAAGTCTTTTTCGGCCCTTGATTTTTGAAAAAATAATTATTCTAAATACAAAAAGAGATACAACACACTAAAAATCAACGCTTTCGGTGAAGACTTAATAAATAGAAACCGGCTGGGCGCTGTTAGACTTGCAACGGTGTTGTTTATTTTGCCTTCCTCCATGCCTTTTTGCGACGCTACGGCCCCTCTGTCAGCCTGGCTAGAATATCTCGAATCGATACACCCCAAAGCCATAGACCTGGGCCTAGATCGCGTACGGGCGGTCGCGCGGCGGATGGATTTTCGACTGGACTGCGTGAAATTTATTGTAGGGGGAACCAATGGCAAAGGCTCTACCTGCGCCATGCTTGAGTCCATATTGCTGAACGCAGGTTACCGGGTGGGTCTCTACACCTCGCCCCATCTACTTAGTTTCAATGAGCGCGCTCGCATTAATGGGGAATTAGCCAGCGATGTCGCCTTAACGCAGCAATTTGCGGCGGTAGAAGCGGCGCGGGGTGAAATTTCTCTGACTTATTTCGAATTCACGACGTTGGCCATTCTTAAACTTTTTGCGGAATCTGGGTTGGACGTGGTTGTGCTCGAAGTAGGGCTGGGCGGCAGGCTAGATGCGGTGAATATCGTAGATGCGGATTGCGCGATTATTACCAGCATCGATTTAGATCACACCGATTGGCTGGGTAATACCCGCGAGCAGATTGGCTTTGAAAAAGCCCATATATACCGCCCTGGCCGGCCGGCTATCTGTAGCGATCCGGAACCGCCGCAAAGTTTGCTGGATTACATACGGTCCATCGACGCCGATCCGTGGCTATTTGGGCGCGATTTTAATTATTCTGGCGATCGTCAACAGTGGGCCTATGGTGGCCGCGAGCAGCGCCGTAGCGCGCTCGCCTATCCAGCGTTGCGTGGGGCCAATCAGCTGCTTAATGCTTGCGCTGCGCTCGCTGCCCTGGAAGCTATGCGAGAGCGTCTGCCAGTCCCCCAACAGGCGGTGCGTCTGGGGCTTATGCGCGCTACGCTTGCGGGACGGTTTCAGATTCTGCCGGGCAAACCTGTCATCATCCTAGACGTCGCCCATAATCCCCATGCGGCTGCGGTGCTAGCACACAACTTAGATAGTATGGGTTTTTACCCCTATACCTATGCGGTGTTTGGCATGCTTAGCGACAAGGACGTGGCTGGGGTGGTTGCCAAGCTGGGTCGCCGCATTGACCACTGGTATTGCGCCGGTTTGCCAGTTCCGCGCGGCGGGACGTCGCAGGCCTTGGCAGCAGAGGTCAACCAGGTATTATCGGGCAGGCTGCAAGTACAAGAGGTCGCTTCGATAAACGCCTATGATGACCCGGTTGAGGCATTCGCCGCAGCCCGTGAGCGGGCTGGTGAGGATGATAGAATTCTTGTGTTTGGCTCGTTCTTTACTGTCGCCGCAGTCTTACGGTCGCTCAATCGTCAAATATAGAGGCGTCAAGACTGCGCCATTATGCAGCCATACAGACATTGAACCGAGAGGGTTCTTTCCCATGGGATTGTTTACACGCAAAGACCGTGCTGATGCGCAGCCGGATAAACCGCGACCGTCGGTATCAAGCGAGAGCCAAGCCGCCGCCATGCGAGCCCGGGCGCGCCGACGTTTGGCGGGTGCGGTGGCGTTGGTTTTGGCGGCGGTGATTATCCTACCTATGGTGCTGGATTCCGAGCCAGTGCCGGTAACAGACAATATACCCATTCAAATCCCCGACCAGGACACCGAATTTCAGCCTTCGCTTTCCGAGCCGCAGCCAGAATCCGCGCCACCGGCCGCTTCCGCAGAGTCTTTGCAACCACCACCGGTTGTCGCCCTACCTTCCACGTCACCTACGGTTGCCACCGCTACACCGCCGGATGTTAGCGAACCGAGTCCAGCGGCACCGCCGCTTAAACCCCCCGCTAAGTCTGAACAAAAAGAGGCTCAGGGTGGGACGCGGCCAGCCGCGAAGCCCACCGACGCCGTGCGTTCTGATGACGGCGCGCTAGCGCTCGCATTGCTCGAAGGCCGTCAACCTCCTCCAGCTGCTTCCAAGCCTAGATCTGGACGGGGCTATTTTGTGTTGCAAGTAGCGTCTTATACCGCGCAGGCCGAAGCTCAGGCGCGCCGCAATCAGCTATACGAGGCGGGTGTGACCAACGCTTTCGTCGAACCTATATTAATTGGCGGTAAGCAGCAGTATAGGCTCCGTGTGGGGCCGTTCCCTGCGCGCGAAGCCGCGCAGGCTGCCCAGGCGCGTTTGCGTACGCTGGGTTATGGCAACGGTTTTATCGCTAACCAGTGACGGGTTTTGATTTCATCGTACTCGCCATTTTGGCGATATCGGCCTTGCTAGGCTTGCTGCGGGGTTTGATAAAAGAGGTATTGTCGTTGACGGCCTATCTTTCGGCTTTTGTTGCCGCGATATGGTGGGGCCCTACGGTATATCTATGGCTAGAACAGTTGATCGCTAACTCATTGCTGCGCATCGGTGTGGCTTATGCGGCAGTATTCATCATCGTGCTGCTAGCGATGGGCTTAGTGAACGTGACGCTCGCGGCCATTATTCGTGCTACGGGCCTTACGCCTGCCGACCATGGCTTAGGCGCCATGTTCGGTTTGGTGCGTGGCTTACTCATTGTTTTCGTGTTGGTGGCGCTGGCAGGATATACACCGCTACCGCATGAGCCTTGGTGGCGTAGCGCCCTGTTGGCGCCAGCCGCTACGCAAGCCGTACGACACGTTAAGGCTTGGTTACCGTCTTCTTTAGCGGTGTGGCTGCCATACTAAATTGAGCTGATTCAATCAATTCAGGAAATTGCCATGTGTGGAATTGTAGGGGTCATTGGGCGCGGGCCGGTTAATCAGCTGCTCTATGATAGCTTGCTGCTGTTGCAGCATCGTGGCCAAGATGCTGCAGGGATTGCCACGTCCCAAGGCAATCATTTCACCATGTATAAAGCGCATGGCTTAGTCCGAGATGTTTTCCGCACGCGCAATATGCGGTCCCTACCTGGCTCAAGCGGCATTGGGCAAGTGCGTTATCCCACCAGTGGTTCCAGCACTAGTGAAGAAGAGGCGCAGCCGTTTTACGTTAATGCTCCGTTTGGGATTATGTTTACCCATAACGGTAACCTAACCAATTGGCAGGAGTTGCGTGAGGCGCTCTATCGTGTGGATCGCCGACACATCAATACCAATTCTGACTCCGAAGTGCTGCTAAACGTATTGGCGCACGAATTACAATTAGCCGCCAACGGTGTCACCCTTGACGACGACGCTATGTTTCGGGCCGTTACCTCGTTACATAAGCGGGTGCGCGGCGCTTATGCCGTGGTGTCGCAAATTTCTGGTTATGGTTTGCTGGCTTTTCGCGATCCGTACGGTATTCGGCCGCTATGCATTGGTCGGCAGGAAACCGAGGCGGGTGTGGAGTGGATGGTCGCTTCCGAATCTGTAGCGTTGGAAGGCAACGGCTTTAGCTTTGTGCGTGACGTGGCGCCCGGCGAAGCAATTTTTATCGATCTTGAGGGACGATTCACTAGTCGTCAATGCGCTGATCATCCGCAACTGATGCCGTGCATATTCGAATATGTGTATTTTGCTCGACCTGATTCTCTCATTGATGGCGTCTCGGTGTACGCAGCCCGTTTGCGGATGGGCGAATATCTCGGTGACAAAGTGGCTCGCAGCATGCCTTTGGGTGATATTGACGTGGTCATGCCCATCCCAGATTCTTCGCGGCCGGCGGCCATGCAACTGGCTGCCCGTCTGAACCTGAATTATCGCGAAGGTCTTATCAAGAATCGCTACGTGGGGCGCACATTCATTATGCCTGGCCAAGCTGTGCGTTGTAAATCGGTGCGGCAAAAGCTCAATACTATCGGTATGGAATTTAAGGGGAAGAACGTGCTGTTGGTGGACGATTCCATCGTGCGCGGCACCACTAGCCGCGAGATTGTCGATATGGCGCGGGCCGCCGGCGCCAATAAGGTGTATTTCGCTTCTGCAGCACCACCGGTGCGTTTTCCTAATGTGTACGGTATAGACATGCCGACTCAGCAGGAGCTGATCGCCACTGGACGTGGCGACGATGAAATCGCTCGCATCATAGGCGCGGACGCGCTGGTTTATCAAGATTTAAACGACATGCAGCAGGCTGTGCGCAAGATGAATCCGGCCCTTGTGCGCTTTGAAGCTTCGTGCTTTGATGGCGACTATATTACCGGTGACATTACGCCTGAATACTTAGCTCGTCTCGGTCAAAGCCGCGCCGAAACTAGTGCAAATGAGGTAATAGGCGGCCTGCGATTTAATATGGGGTATATCGCCCACGACGCTTAAAGTCATAGGGTGTTGTCAGCGCATAATTCGTTACCGGCGCAGCATAACGGACAGGCTAAGCATAAATAGCATGACGAATAGCCCCAGGCTCCATATCGCATAGTCGACGCCCAGCAGAGATCCAGCGGCATCCATACAGGCGGTGTAAACGCCGAATAGCCAAGGTAGGGCGGCGTCCAAGCCGGTGCTAGACATGAACCAGTCGGCAAAGGTCTGATTGCAGGAAAGCATCTTCGATGCTGCTGTAAATTGATACCAAGCCGCCGCCCCGCCAGCTATGGCAAGCAATGCGGCCAGCGTCGCAGCAATGCGGGCCATGGTGCAGCCACCACAGGCGCCTACCAGGGTCACCATAGCGATGACGAGATAGAGCAAGCGCTGCAGTACGCACCAGACGCAGGGCTGAATGGCAAAGACATGTTGCGCAATGAGCGCAAGAACTAAGGCCGCTAGGCACAAACAAGCGATGAGTAGAAGCAGGCGTTTATGTTTAAAATTCATTGACAGTAGCATTGAGGCGAAGATTGTTAAGAGCGCCGCATGGTCTGGCCTGATAGTCAAGTTGCCTGCATCTAACGTTTGCCGTTAGGTAAGGCGCGCGGTAAAGGTGGGGGAGACATGCTGTAATAGTTCGAGCAGTAGTTCCTGTGTACCTCCCCAGACGATTTGGATACCCAAGCAAAGCATGATAAAGGCAGACAGTCGCATGAACACTAAAGTTCCATCGCGACCTAAGCGATGCAGCAATTGAGCGGCGAAACGCAAACAGACATATAAGGCCAAAGAAACAGCGACGACGCCGGGCAACGAGGCTGCCAACCTTACCAGTCTTTCTATATGGTCGCCGTCGCGCAGCGATACGCCAACTGTGATGGCCGCTGCGATGGCGCCGGGCCCGCAGCTAATGGGAAATGTCAGGGGATAAAACGCCCGCGCCTTGGCCATTTCTGGGTTGAACGATTCGGCCATTTGCGCTACGCGGCCCGTGTCGCCATCAGGTGAGTTCACCAATCGCCAGGCACTTGCAATAACTAGTAGGCCGCCGCCCACGCGCACGATGGGCAAAGAAATACCGAAGAAACTGAGCAATACGTTGCCTGCCACCATGGCTACTGTCAGCATGAGAGCCACGTTAATCGCTACCCGTTTGGCCAGAGCGACGCGGGTGGTGGTGGATGCGCCTTCCGTAAGAGACCAAAAAATAGGCGCGACGGCTGGTGGATTAAGAAAGGGCAGTAGAGCGGCGAGCGTAAAAAGAAAGCTGCGGCCGAAAACAAGCGCGTAATCATCTAGCGGCATGTCAGGCATCGTCATAGAGGAAAGCCCGGATTGTATGCGGTATGCGTCAGGCTGCGGGCAGCGCTGCTTATAAGAGTGTCGCGACAACGAGGCTAGGCCAGATGTCCTCGCGAGGCTTTCCCTATTAATGTATGCCGAATGTCGCGCTCAAACTGCATTTGCATACGAGGTTGCGCTAGGGCTGCGCCCTCAATAATAAAAACGTCTTCGACCCGATCTCCCAGTGTCATGATCTTAGCCATGCGTAGGTTGACAGCATGCTGGGTGAAGACGCGCGCTAGCGCGTGTAATAACCCATGGCGGTCGGTGGCGACCACTGAAAGCCACCACGATTTGCCGTCTTCGTGGGGCTGTAGTTCCGCCTGCGGTAAGAGCGGAAATACGCGCGCTAGGCGCGACTGGCGCAAGCGTCCGTGCTTGGCGTGGGCGGTTGACCAAGAGGGCTTCCTATGAGGTTCTTTTAGATATTGCGTCAATTCGTGCTCTACCAGAGCGGCCGGTGTGCGCATGTCGGAATCCCCTTCGGGTAGAAGCACGATGAAGCTGTCCAGCGCCCAGCCGTGCCGCGTCGTATGGATGCGGGCATCCTGAATACTCAGCAACTTGGCGTCAAAGTAAGCGCAAATGGCCATGAATAAATCGGGCGTATCGCGTGTATACACCATGATCTGCAGCCCTTCACTCTGTTGGGTAGGGCGGGCTTTAACTACGGGTTCATGGGATGCCACTCGATAGTAGAGGTGGCGCGTATGCCAGGCGATATCCACCGCGTCGTGACGCAGAAAATAGGCCAGGTCCAGTTGCGTCCAAAATGCCTCATGAGCGTCATCACGCAGGCCAGCTAGTCGTGTTAATCGTGCGGCTTCTTCCTTACGATCGGCCAGCACGGTTTTGGTGTCAGGTTGCGCGCCGCCCAAGGCGGCCAACGTGAGGTGGTATAAGTCTTCCAGCAGCTTACCCTTCCAGGCGTTCCATACTTTAGGGCTAGTGCCGCGAATGTCGGCCACAGTAAGTAGATAGAGGGCGGTCAAACGCTGTTCATTCTTCACCACTACAGCGAATTCACGTATCACCTCGGGGTCGGACAGGTCGCGCTTTTGCGCTACGGTGGACATGAGCAGGTGTTGTCGCACCAAAAACGTCACTAAGTCGGTGTCTGCCTCGTTGAGGCCATGCTGCTGCGCAAAGCGCCGCACCTCGCGTGCGCCTAGTTCCGAATGGTCACCGCCACGACCTTTAGCGATGTCATGAAAAAGCGCTGCTACGTAAAGCAGCCAGTGCCGATCCATGCCAGCAATGAGTTGGCTGGCTAATGGGTGCTCTTGTGCATGTTCCGTGATGGTGAATCGGCGCAGATTGCGGACGACGGTTAACGTGTGCTCATCCACGGTGTAGACGTGGAACAAATCGTGCTGCGTTTGTCCCACGATGCGGCGAAAGACCGGCAAGTAGCGCGGCAGAATATTGAGCATGCTCATGCGGCGCAATGCATGTACAACGCCGCGCGGCTGCTGCAGAATTTGCAGGAACAGCTGGCGGTGCATGGGTGTGCGCCGGAACTTGTCATTAATGCGTTGGCGCGCATGCCATATCGCCCGTAGGGTACGGGCCGACATGCCCGTCAGCTCTGCGTGCTGCTGCATGACCAAAAACGCGCGCAGCAGTAAAGTCGGATTACTTTCAAAGCCGTCGTCTCGAATGATGTCGAGCCGGCCATGGACATTGCGGAAATCGTCGTCGATGACACGGGCGTCCGACGCGGGCCGAGGAAACAACCGCGCTTCAATATTTTGCACAAGGAGGGTGTTGAGCTGAGTAACTAGTCGGGCAGCCCAGTAATAGCGCTGCATCAACAACTCGCTCGCACGGCGGTGAGCATTCGGTTGTAGACCGTATGCCTCCGCCAACGCTGGCTGCATGTCGAACAGCACACGGTCTTCGCGCCGCTGGGCCAGAAGATGCAGCTCGATACGCAGTCGCTTAAAAGCTTGTTCAGCGCGGCGCAAATCGCGTGCTTCGGGGCGGGTGAGGAGTCCGGCTTGTGCCACCTCGCGCCAATTGTTGCCAAAACCGGCCGCGCGCGCCATCCACAGAATGACTTGCAAGTCGCGCAAGCCCCCTGGTGATTCCTTGCAATTGGGTTCTAGAGCATAGGGCGTGTCTTGATAGCGCGCGTGGCGCTGCTGCATTTCTACGTATTTAGCGAGAAAAAACTTACGTGCGTCCAAACGCGCCCGCATGGCCGCCACAAATTGCCTCATGAGGGCGCGACTGCCACCTAGCCAGCGTGCTTCCAGCAGGGCCGTTTCCACCGTGATATCGGCACGCGCCTCTTCTTGGCAATCTTCAACTGTGCGTACGCTGTGGGCCGGCTCCAAACCTAAGTCCCAAAGTGAGGCCACCAAGCGTTCGATGACAGTTTGATCCTCGCTTGACGGCTTATGTCGCAGCAGGATGAGAAGATCGACGTCGGAATAGGGATACAGTTCGCCGCGACCGTAGCCGCCTACGGCTGCCAGTGCGGCGCCGGCGGGCAACGGGTACTGCTTAACTAGCGTACGGAGCGTCTGATCTGTGATGCGCCGTAGGCCAATAAGCAGTTGGTCCGGTCGTTGGTGCTGGCGGAATTGAGTAATGACAGTATCACGGCGCTGCCGCATATCTCGTCGAACGACGGCCAGCTCGGCGGTCATGGTGGTGTGCTACGTAGCAGCGATGGGCCTGGCCATTAAACGGCCGGAATAACGATCGGTTCCTTAATGAAGGCCGGTGGCGCAGGCATGCCAGGTGATACGGTCAAAACTTCATAGGCGGATTGCGTGACCCGTATGGCATGTTCCCATTGCGCGGATAGGCTGTGATCGCGTGTCACCACCGTCCAGCCGTCCGCCATTTGTCGGATCTCGCGCCGACCTGCGTTGATCATGGGCTCGATAGTAAACAACATGCCTGTCACCAATTTAACGCCCGTCCCCGGCTTGCCATAATGGAGCACCTGCGGCTCTTCATGGAAGCGTCGGCCGATGCCATGCCCGCAAAATTCTCGCACCACGGAGAAACCGTGGCTTTCGGCGTGCTGTTGAATAGCATATCCCACGTCGCCCAGTGTTGCGCCACAGCGCACTTGTTCAATGCCTTTCCACATGCACTCGAAAGTCACTTCAGAGAGGCGTCGCGCAAGAATAGAGGGTTCGCCTACATAGTACATGCGGCTTGTGTCGCCGAACCAACCGTCCTTAATGATGGTGACGTCAATGTTAAGCGTGTCACCGTTCTTGAGCACTTTATTGCCTGGAATACCATGACAGACTTGATGGTTGACTGAGGTGCAGATGGCGCTCGGAAAGGGCGGATAGCCTGGCGGTGCATAGCCTACTGTGGCTGACTTCACCTTTAGTTCATCGGTTAAATAACTGAGGCAAAGACGGTCAAGCTCTCCTGTGGTGATGCCTGGCTTTACGTAGGGGCTAATGAAATCGAGGATCTTCGCCGCGTCCTGACAGGCGGCTCGCATTTTGGCCAAATCGGCCGGGTCGTTGATTGTGCCCATGTGTTGGCTTAGACTTGAGTATCCGAGAGAATAAATAGTAGAATTATAGGCTTAGCTAAAAGTTTGACGCGGGGAGAAATCGGTTAATAACTTACCGGTTGATAAATTACCGGTTGGTAACTTACTTGGCTGATAACTTACTCTAAGCAATTTAGCTATTTTTAATTTTTTCTGGAAATCGCGCGCTATGCCATCCAGGGTGTCGGTTTATCTATGCCGATGCGGGCGTAGTGCAAGAACCTAACCTTGGAGAAATCTTATGTCTCTTATGCGCGAAATGCTGGAAGCGGGTGTTCATTTTGGCCATCAGACCCGCTATTGGAATCCCAAGATGGCGCCCTATATCTTTGGCCATCGCAACAAAATTCATATCATCAACCTTGAAAAAACAGTTGATAAATATCAAGAAGCGATTAAGTTCGTGAAGCAGCTTGCCGCTGGCCGCGGCAATATTCTATTTGTGGGCACTAAGCGGGCGGCGCGTGAATTCGTTGCGTCTGAAGCGGCTCGCTGTGGTATGCCTTATGTCGACGCGCGTTGGTTGGGTGGCATGCTCACCAATTTTAAGACGGTTAAGACCTCGGTTAAACGCTTAAAAGATATGGAAGCGATGGTTGCCGAAGGCGGGGCTGAGCGCATGATCAAAAAGGAAGCCCTGCTGTTTCAGCGCGAACTTGACAAGCTGAACAAGTCGATAGGCGGCGTTAAGGACATGAATAGCTTGCCCGACGCGCTATTTGTAATCGATGTGGGCTATCACAAGATTGCTATCGCGGAAGCGCGCACGCTGGGTATTCCAGTAGTGGGAGTGGTCGACACTAACCATTCGCCCGAGGGGATAGATTATGTGATCCCCGGCAACGACGATTCGGCCAAGGCTATCGCGCTTTATGCCAAAGGTATCGCTGATGCCGTGCTGGAGGGTCGCGAACAGAACCTAAACGGGCTGATCGAGGAGCTTGGCGACGGTTCAGAAGAATTCGTCGAAGTACAAGATGGTCAGGCCTGAGTTGGTCGCCTGGCTCTGTTGTGCTAGGCGACCCGTTGGTGCCGCACCGCGGGCGGTGTGAGCCGGTCTCGGCTTAGCCGCTGTCCGCTGCATGAAGCGGGCTTCCATCACTGTCCGCTTAAGGGCGGATCTATCAATGAATTAAAGCATGTGCCTCGTATGTCCGAGGCGTGTCTTAGCGAAACTGTGGAGCGAACATGGCTGAAATTACCGCCGCCCTGGTCAAGGAATTGCGCGAAAAAACCGATGCGCCCATGATGGAGTGCAAGAAGGCCTTGATAGAAGCCGAGGGCGATCTCGCACGCGCGGAGGAAATCCTACGCGTTAAGTTGGGGAACAGAGCGACCAAAGCTGCCAGCCGGGTCACGGCTGAAGGCTTGATCGCTGTGTTCATCTCTGCTGATGCCAAGCGGGGCGCCATCATCGAGGTAAATTGCGAAACCGATTTTGTCGCCAAAAATGATGAATTCGTCAGCTTTGTTAACAAGCTGGCTGAACTGGTCACCACCCAGAATGTCGCCGATGTGGACGCTCTTTCCGGGTTACCTTTCGCTGCAGGCACAGTGGGATCTACCCGCACGGCACTGGTGGGTAAGATCGGCGAAAATATTTCGATTCGCCGCTTTCAACGCATCCAAACCACCAACGCGTTGGCTAGCTACGTCCATGGTGGCAAGATCGGGGTTCTGGTTGAATACGCTGGTCCTACAGAAATTGGAAAAAATGTGGCGATGCATATCGCTGCTACTAAACCTAAGGCCGTGAGTCCCGAGGGTGTTGCCGCAGCTGATATCGCCACCGAACGTTCTGTTGCCGAACAAAAGGCCGCTGAATCGGGCAAGCCGGCCGAGATTGTGGCTAAGATGGTCGAAGGGTCGGTGCAAAAATTCCTCAAGGAAGTCACGCTGTTGTCGCAGCCGTTTATCAAAAACGACAAGCAAACCGTGGCGCAAATGCTCAAGGAACAAGGCGCTGCCATTAGTCAGTTCGTGCTGTTTATCGTTGGTGAAGGTATCGAGAAGAAAGTTAGCGATTTCGCTGCTGAGGTGGCTGCTGCTGCCGCTGGCCGGGCCTAAGAAAAGACAGCGTGAGCGACCTTCGATGATTGCTCGTAGTGGGTATAGCGAGGGTGTCGTGAGCGCATTGACGTATGTTCAGGCCGGCTAGATGGGCAAAATCTAGATCGGCCTATTTCTTGTCTTACCTTCGTCGGATTATTTCTCGGAAAACACACTATGAGCGGCAGATCATACAATCGCGTCCTTCTCAAGCTATCCGGCGAGGCGTTAATGGGCGATGATGCCTATGGCATCAACCGCGCCACTATCGTGCGCATGACCGAAGAAATTGCTGAGGTTGCCGACATGGGTGTTGAGTTGGCCATCGTCATAGGCGGGGGCAACATCTTTCGCGGTGTGGCCCCTGGCGCGCAGGGAATGGACCGCGCCACCGCCGACTACATGGGCATGATGGCGACTATTATGAACGCGTTGGCCTTGCAGGACGCGCTTAAGCATCGCGGTGTAGACACCCGCGTACAGTCTGCGCTGAACATCGAACAGGTCGTGGAGCCCTATATTCGGCCCAAGACCTTACGTTATCTTGAAGAAGGCAAGGTGGTAATCTTCGCCGCCGGCACAGGCAATCCATTTTTTACCACTGATACGGCCGCGGCCTTACGCGGTGCGGAAATCGGTGCAGAGATTGTACTTAAGGCAACTAAGGTCGACGGCATTTACAGTGTAGATCCTAATAAAGATCCCGATGCGACCCGGTATGCGCGCATTAGCTTCGATGAGGTGATTATGCGTAGACTGGAAGTCATGGACGCTACCGCATTCGCATTGTGCCGCGACCAAAAATTACCCATCAAGGTGTTTTCGATTAATAAGCCAGGCGCGCTCAAGCGCGTTGTTATGGGTAAAGACGAAGGCACTTTGGTACACGTTTAAGAGAAGGGAATCGCTATGAGCGTCGCAGAAGTATGCAAATCAGCCGAAGTTAGGATGGTCAAGTCGATTGACACGCTCAAGGCTAATCTGGCTAAGATCCGTACCGGCCGTGCCCATGCGGGCATTTTGGATCACGTGCACGTCGAATACTATGGCTCTCCCGTGCCCGTGGGTCAGGTTGCCAACGTCAATCTGGTAGATGGCCGTACCCTTAGTGTGCAGCCCTATGAGAAGCAGATGGCTGGCCTGATCGAAAAGGCGATACGCGAATCTGATCTCGGTCTAAATCCCGTGCCGCTGGGCGATACGATTCGTGTTCCTATGCCTGCTCTCACGGAAGAACGTCGGCGCGAGTTAACTAAAGTCGTTAAAAGCGAAGGTGAAGATGCCAAGATCGCCGTGCGTAATTTGCGTCGCGAGGCCAACGAATCACTCAAGAAGCTAATCAAGGACAAGGCGATCTCTGAGGACGAAGAACGTCGCGCTCAGGAAGACATTCAAAAAATAACCGATCGCAAGGTGACCGAAATCGACAAGTTGATCGCTCAGAAAGAAGCCGAAATTATGACAGTGTAAGCCTCGTCGACATTTGAATGGGCGCGTCGCTCTATCATGGCAACTAGTTCCACTCAGGCGATTCCGGAGACGCAAGTTATCCCTCAACACGTGGCCATCATTATGGACGGCAACGGTCGTTGGGCGGTTCGACGTCGTTTGCCGCGTACCGCTGGCCATGCGAAGGGAGTACAGGCAGTACGGCGAGTGGTGGAGATGTGCGGGCGCCGAGGAGTGCGCTACCTGACGTTGTTTGCCTTCAGTTCAGAAAACTGGCGTCGGCCTGCGGAAGAGGTAGCGCTTTTGATGCGACTATTCATGCGGGCGCTCGAACGCGAGATCGATGAACTTTCCCAGCAAGGGGTGCGCTTGCACGTAGTGGGAGATCTATCGGCATTTGAACCTCGCTTGCAAAATCTCATTCTAGACGCCCAAACGCGGACCCAATACAATGACCAGCTGCATCTTTCTATAGCAGCGAATTACGGTGGTCGCTGGGATATCTTGCAAGCCACTCGCACTATGTTGGCGGCTCGTCCTGAGTTGTCGGCTAATCCGGTGGCCATCGATGAAGCGCATCTAACGCAGTACCTTTCCATGAGCTGGGCTCCCGAGCCCGACCTGTTCATCCGTACCGGTGGCGAACAACGGATCTCGAATTTTTTGATCTGGCAATTGGCGTATACAGAACTTTATTTCACTGATAGGTACTGGCCAGATTTTGGCCAAGCCGATCTGGACGCGGCCTTCGACTGGTATCGGACACGAGAGCGCCGTTTTGGCCGCACTAGCGCTCAGCTTCACGACGGCGATAGTCGTTGACACGACAGGAGGCTTGCCATGCTCGGCCAGCGTATTACTACCGCCGTCGTGTTACTGGCCATTTTGGCTGCGGCGCTTACCGCTTCCAACCCTTGGTGGTTTCTTCTTATTCTTTCGTTGACCGCCGCTTGTGCGACGTGGGAATGGCTGCGCCTTACTCTGCCAGCGTCCCTCGTGCCGGTGCTAGCCGTCCCTTTGGCTATATTCCTTTTTCTCATAACCCTGGGTTGTGCCTGGCTTTGGATGGCAGGCGACGCGGCCGCAAAGGCGGCCAGTCATCAATGGGTGATGTATGGTCTGGTACCGCTGGTAGCGGCTATTTGGCTGTTTTGCGCTGCTCCGGCAGTCGTACGTGGTCGTGCGGATGCGCCGTCAGTCAGCCTGGGCTGGACAATGTTTGCTCTACTGGCCCTGTTAGCGACGTGGTCGGTATTGGCCTTATTTTTTTTGCATCAGGGGACAGGGTTTACGCTTTCATTGTTGGTGCTTGTTTGGGTGGCTGACATCGCTGCCTATTTTGTCGGACGTGCCTTCGGTCGTCACAAATTAGCGCCGCGGGTAAGCCCGGGTAAAACGGTCGAAGGGGCGGTAGCGGGCGTATTGGCAACGGTGATTTGGATGGCTTTGAGCAACCTCTGGCCTGGCAGTTTTGGTCAGGCACTGGTGGCGCGTTGGACATGGATGGGGGCGTTGCCGTTGGCGGCCCTGCTGGGCGTTTTGTCTATCGTGGGGGATCTTTTCGAGTCTTTACTTAAACGCCGCGCCGGTCGCAAGGACGCAAGCAGTCTATTACCGGGCCATGGGGGTGTCTATGATCGCATCGATGCGATTCTACCGGTTGCGCCATTCGCGTTGCTGATCTCCGGAGTCCTATTTTGACCGCTTTTCAACGGATCGTCGTGTTGGGATCGACAGGATCGATCGGCGTCAGCACGCTCGACGTTATTGCCCGTCATCCCGAGCGTATGGGGGTGTATGCGCTCAGCGCTCAGACCCGTATCGAGAAATTGGCCGAGCAGGCGGCGGCCTGCCGCGCACGCGTGGTGGTGGTGGCTGACGATGACAGTCGCGCGCGCTTTGTTGCCGCCTGGAAGACCGGTGTGCCCATGCCAGAAATACGCGTGGGTCCACGCGCTTTAGTGGAGACGGTAGCCGACATTGATTGCGATACCGTCATGGCCGCCATCGTCGGCGTTGCTGGCTTACCAGCAGCGCTGGCCGCCGCGGCTGCTGGTAAGCGTGTACTGTTGGCTAACAAAGAAGCGTTGGTGGCAGCAGGTTCCCTTTTTATGCAGGCCGTGCGCGCCAGTGGGGCTGAGCTTCTGCCTATAGACAGCGAGCACAATGCTATTTTTCAGTGTCTGCCGTACAGATTTCGTGCGGGCGCCTTTGCGGGACCGGCACCCGGCGTACGGCGATTGCTACTCACCGCTTCTGGCGGTCCCTTTCGATGCATGGACTCGCGCGATCTGCATGCGGTTACGCCGGAACAGGCTTGCGCCCATCCGAATTGGAGTATGGGTCGCAAAATTTCCGTGGATTCGGCCACCATGCTTAACAAGGGCTTAGAAGTGATTGAGGCGCATTGGCTATTTGCGATGCCGGCCGAGCGCATCGAAGTTCTCGTGCACCCACAGAGTGTGGTGCATTCCTTAGTTGAATATGAGGATGGCTCGGTGCTAGCTCAGTTGGGTCAGCCTGACATGCGGACGCCCATTGCTTATGGGTTGGGCTATCCCGATCGGCTCGCCAGTGGCGTCTCTATGCTCGATTTGGTGTCTTGCGGCCGCTTAGATTTTGAAAAGCCCGATTTTGACCGGTTTCCTTGTCTAGCGCTGTCGTTTGCCGCGCTACGGGACGGGCAGGGCGCCTGTATTGTCCTGAACGCGGCTAACGAGATGGCAGTGGAGGCCTTTCTAGCTAGTCAATTACATTACACTGGGATTGCGCGGGTGATTGAGGCGGCTCTCGAGTGGTATGCCTCTCGCCCATCTGTTACGCTCACCCACCTTGAAGACGTTTTGGCGTTGGATGCCCAAGCGCGGGCGTATGCAGGCAACCTGCATTTGGCCTAATGTCGCTATCACCACCATGCTTTTTACCTTGCTTGCCTTTGCCGTTGCGCTAGGAACTCTGATTACCGTTCATGAACTGGGGCACTATTGGGTCGCTCGGCGATGCGGGGTCAGCGTGCTGCGGTTTTCCGTAGGATTTGGCAAAGTGCTGCTGCGTCGGGTGGACCGCCATGGCACCGAATGGGCGTTATCGGTCATTCCCTTAGGTGGCTACGTCAAAAT
Source organism: Hydra viridissima (assembly GCA_014706445.1). NCBI lineage: Eukaryota > Metazoa > Cnidaria > Hydrozoa > Anthoathecata > Hydridae > Hydra > Hydra viridissima. The sequence continues at coordinate 1,812,928 of QPEY01000524.1, read as the reverse complement.
GCAAGACGATCCACCGCTCGGCGCCAGCGCGGAGGTCGCAGCCCAGGCTTTGAAGCGGCAGCCGGTGGGCAAACGCATTGCCATCGTCGTCGCCGGTCCACTTGCTAACTTAATACTAGCGGTACTGCTTTATGCGGGTTTGTATATGGCCGGTACCGAAGAGCCTGCTGCAGTGGTGGCGCAGCCGGCTGCTGAGACTGCCGCTGCCCGCGCCGGTTTCCAAGAAGGAGACCGCCTATTGGCCGTTGCCGGCAAGAGTGTGCTTGCCTGGGATGACGCGCGTTGGAAACTGCTCGATGTTTTGGCAGTAGGCGGCAAGGTTGACATTGAGGTCCAGGAGGCAGCGGGGCGGATCCGCCCACGTGTGCTGGTTTTAGATGCTAATAACTTGGATCCTGCTCATCGCGACCCGCTTGCGATGGCCGGGCTCAGCCTGGCGGCGGCTAAGCCCGTAGTGCGTGGCATGGTAGCCGGCAGCGCCGGTGAACAAGCCGGACTGCGCGTAGGTGACGTGATTTTGCGTGCTAATGGTGAGCAGACGCCAGATGCAGAGGCGTTGGTTCGGCTTATCCAAGCGCACGCCGGCCAGCCTTTGCCGCTCGATGTCGACCGAGCTGGCACGCCGCTCACACTGACGGTGGTGCCACGTGCTGAGCAAATGGCTGAACGATGGGTAGGCCGTATTGGCGTACAGTTAGGCGGCGACCTCGCTATGGTCACTGTACGGTATGGGCCGTTTGATAGTCTGTGGCGGGGCTTAGTGCGCACTGGCGATACGGCTTGGTTTTCCCTCCGCATGATGGGCCGGATGCTCATGGGCGAGGTTTCTTGGCGCAACCTCAGCGGCCCGGTCACCATTGCTGACTATGCGGGCCAAACGGCGCGTATCGGCTTTGCGGCCTACGTGGCCTACTTGGCCTTGATTAGCATCAGCCTGGGGGTATTGAACTTGCTGCCTATCCCTCTGCTTGACGGCGGGCATCTACTGTACTATCTCGTTGAAATCGTGCGCGGCAGTCCACCGCCTGATCATTGGATAGACATTGGACAGCGCGCTGGCATCGGTCTGTTGGCTGGAATCATGGGGTTAGCGCTGTTTAATGATTTCGTGCGCCTTTTCACGTAATTTTTCTCTTTTAAAATCCCGCCATTGGTACGATCGAGGATAGCTAAGGATGTCTTGTTGCCGGATCTCTCATAACAAAAAAGGCGTATTTCCCATACTGTTGGCCTTAGCCTTGATGCTTGCACCCGCGTGGGCTTATGCCTTTGAGCCCTTTGTGGTGCGTGACATTAGGGTAGAAGGCATTCAGCGTATAGATCCGGGCACTGTGTTTGGCTATTTGCCCGTCAAAGTAGGCCAAACGTTTACCGAAGATGAGGCGTCTGAAGCGGTGCGGCGTCTCTATAGTGCCGGTTTTTTTAGCGACGTCCAAATCCAAACCGACAATAATATGGTGGTCGTGGTGGTGAAAGAGCGTCCCGTCATTGCCTCTATCAATTTCAATGGCTTACGAGAGTTCGATGCCAAGGCTATTACCACCTCGCTAGCGCAAGTTGGATTCGGTGAAGGCCGTATTTTTGATCGCTCCATGCTCGAGCGGGCCGAATTTGAACTCAAGCAGCAATACTTGTCCAAGGGCAAGTATGGTGTGGAAGTGACTGCTACCATCACGCCGCTGCCGCGCAACCGAGTAGGAGTGAACTTTGACGTATTTGAAGGCGAGGTTGCCAAGATTCGCGAGATTCACATTATTGGCAACGACGCGTATTCCGAAAAAGCGTTGCTCGATCAGCTGCAGATGACCACGTCGGGATGGTTAACCTGGTATACCAACACCGATAAGTATGCTCGCGAAAAGCTAGAAGGAGACGTGGAGCGGTTGCGGTCTTTTTACCTCGATCGTGGTTATTTGGAGTTTGCCATCGAGCCGCCGCAGGTGACGATCTCTCCAGACCGCAAAGATATCTACATTACGATTACGATACACGAAGGCCAACCCTATAAGCTTCGCAGCGTTAAGCTGGCAGGCAATCTTTTGGGCTTGGATAAAGAAATTAATGCCTTAGTACAGGTGAATGCCGGTGAGACATTTTCCGCGGCCCAGGCCAACGGTTCAGCTAAGGCTATTACCGATTATTTAGGTGAACTTGGTTATGCCTTCGCCAATGTCAACCCTAATCCGCAGCTCGATCGTGCAAAAAAGGAAGCCGATCTAACCTTTTATGTGGACCCGAGCCGACGCGTCTATGTGCGTCGCATTCAAATAGGCAGCAATACTCGCACCCGTGATGAAGTCGTGCGGCGCGAAATGGCGCAGCAAGAAGCCGCTTGGTACGACGCCGGCAACATCAAGGCTTCGCGGGATCGCATCGACCGGCTGGGTTATTTCAGCGACGTTAATATCAAGACGGAGCCGGTGCCAGGTTCGCCCGATCAAGTGGATGTCAACGTAGATGTTAAAGAAAAGCCTACCGGCATGATTAACATGGGGGTGGGCTATGGTTCTCTGGATGGCCCTATTCTGTCTGCCGGCGTTAGCGAAGATAATGTATTTGGTAGTGGCACCAACCTGACATTGCAACTCAACACCAGCAAGATCAATCGCACGGCCGTGCTTTCGCACACTGATCCGTACTGGACTAAAGACGGCATTAGCCGCACGACTTCGGCCTACTATCGCGTTACGAGACCGTGGGATAAAAACGAAGGCAAATATAACGTCACGGCGATGGGCTTGGGTTTGAGTTTTGGCGTGCCTATTTCCGCGTACGACCGCATCACTTTAGGTGGCACGTTTGAGCGCAACCAAATCGGTCTATACAGCGATTCGCCGCAGGCATATCGCGACTTTGTCGACCAGTATGGGGCGACGACCAACGCAGTCATTGGTACGGTAGGTTGGGCCAAAGATACGCGTGACAGCGCTTTAGCTCCTACTACGGGTTCGTATACGCGCTTAAAGGCCGACGTTTCCACCCTTAACCTCAAGTACTACATGCTCACGGCGCAGCAACAGTACTACTTTCCATTGGGCGGCGCCTATACGCTGGCTTTGAATGGCATGGCCGACTATGGGCGTAGTTACGGTGGGTTGGATTATCCCATTATCAAAAACGTCTACGCTGGGGGTATCGGCACCGTGCGCGGCTACGAAGGCGCTTCACTTGGCCCGCGCGACACCCTTAATGGCGATTACCTAGGTGGCGCGCGGCGCATCGTCGGTAACGTGCAACTGTATCTGCCATTCCCCGGCGCCTCCAAAGATCGCACGCTGCGCTGGTTTCTTTTTACCGACGCAGGCCAAGTTGCTGCTGGCAGCGGTATGAGTTGTTCTGCTGGCAAAGCGAGCCACCCAGTGGAAGATCCATGTGGTTGGCGTTTTTCGACGGGCGTTGGCTTATCGTGGCAGTCGCCACTGGGCGCCTTGCAGCTTTCCTACGGTAAGCCGCTCAATGCCAAGCGGGGTGATGACAAGCAAGCCTTCCAGTTCCAAATCGGTACCGCATTTTAAGGCGCTACGGTGGGCTGACAATATCGCGTTGTCAGCCGCTGCGTCGTTTAATGGCACAATATTAGTTTTAGATTTACCTCAATTAGAAGTGAGATTTCATGATGTCTGATTTCGCATTTAAAGTGCTTCCTTCTTTTTGCCTGCGCAGCAGCAGTAAGCGGGGCCTATCGCTAGTTGTGGCGGGCGCGCTGGCGTTCGGCGCCATGGTAGCCTCCGTTCAAGCTCAAGGCCCCAACGCTCAAGGTACCAAGATTGGGTTTGTAAATACCGAGCGCATTCTGCGCGAATCGGCTCCTGCCAAGGCGGCGCAGAGCATGATCGAAGCCGAATTTAAAAAGCGCGATGACGAGCTGCAACGCATGGCCACCAATTTGCAAACGCAAGCCGAAAAATTCGCCAAAGACGCGCCAGTGCTCTCAGAGTCCGACCGCGTCAAGCGCCAGCGTGATTTGACTAATCTGGAGACCGAATTACAGCGTAAGCGTCGCGAATTTCAAGAAGATATTAATCGTCGTCGTAACGACGAATTTTCTAGTATTGTGAGCAAGGCTAATGAGGCTATCAAGCGCATTGCCGAACAAGAGAACTACGATCTTATCGTCCAGGACGCCGTGACGGTTAGCCCGCGCGTCGATATCACCGAGCGCGTGCTCCAAAGTTTGGGTAAGTAAGCGTAGCGCCTCACTCATGCCGGTATTGCTGGATCCCGCCGATGCGCCATCGCTTAACGAGCTATTGGCTGCTACCAACACCGAAGGCCTGGAATGGCGCATTAGTGCGGGGCAGGACGCGCCCTTGCCGCGAATCCGCGGCATTGGAACGTTATCTTGTGCGGGTACCGAAGAAATCAGTTTTTTGGCCAATCCTCGCTACCAAAATCAACTCGCCGCGACGCGCGCTGCCGCAGTCATTGTCACGCCACCCGTCGACCAGGCGCTGGAGGCGGGTGGCTGTGCGCCAAGCTATGTGCGCGTAGTGTGTAAAAATCCCTATTTGCTTTACACCCGATTGTCTCAGTGGTTTGATCGTGCGCGCCGGCCGCGCATGTCGGCGGCGATCCATCCCAGCGCCGCCATCGCACCCGATGCTGTCATAGAGGCAGACGTCAGTATTGGGCCGCATTGCGTCGTTGAGGCAGGTGCGCGCATCGGCCGCGGTAGTGTATTGGGTCCGGCGTGTGTGCTGGGCCCGCGTTCTAGTCTAGGGGCCGATTGTCTATTACATGCGCGTGTTACTTTCTACGAAGGCGTACGCGTTGGCGCCAGAGCGATTATCCATAGCGGCGCCGTATTGGGTGCCGACGGCTTTGGTTTTGCCCCCGATGCAATGCTGGGGCCCGGTGCTTGGAGCAAAATCGCTCAGCTGGGGGGAGTAACGGTAGGGGATGATGTCGAGATCGGCGCCAACACTACGATAGATCGAGGCGCGTTGGAAGACACCTGGATTGGTGACGGAGTCAAGCTAGATAATCAAATCATGGTGGCGCACAATGTACGCATTGGCGCCCATTCGGCCATGGCGGCCTGCGTCGGTATAGCAGGTTCAACCATTATTGGTGAGCGTTGCACCATAGGCGGTGCTTCCATGCTATCGGGCCATCTTGTTTTGGCTGATGACGTGCATGTTTCCGGCGGAACGGCCGTGACGTCCAACATTGCAACGCCGGGACGTTATACCGGCGTATATCCTTACGCTGAACATAAGGAATGGCAGCGCAATGCTGCTGTGATACAACAACTGGCGCAATTGCGTCGCCGTCTGCGCGAAATGGAAAAAAAGTAGAGGCGGCTTTAAACGTTTTTTCTGCCCTCTCTCTCCAAACCGCCGCGATACATCTATAAAAGCAGGAATATAAGCATGGAACTGGATATTAAGGCGATTATGGAGCGCTTGCCGCACCGCTACCCGATGCTGTTAATCGATCGGGTGTTAGACATGGTACCCGGCAAGTCCATCATCGCTCTTAAAAACGTGTCGATGAATGAACCATTTTTCAATGGCCACTTTCCTCATCATCCTGTGATGCCGGGCGTGTTGATTGTGGAAGCCATGGCTCAAGCTTCGGCGATTTTCTCCTTCACTGACAAAGATGGCGGTCTGAAATGCGAGGGCGGCAAAACCGCCTATTACCTGGCCGGCATAGACGAGGCGCGTTTTCGTCGACCTGTCGTGCCAGGTGACCAGCTGCGGCTGGAAGTGGAGGCCCTACGGTTGAGCAAAGTCATTTGTAAATACAGAGGGCGGGCGCTGGTGGATGGCCATATCGTCGCCGAGGCCAAGCTTATGTGCGCTATCCGCAACTTGGAAGCTTAAATGTCGCGCAATATCCATCCCACCGCGTTGGTCGATCCCGCGGCACGGGTCGATGAGACGGCGGTTATTGGTCCGTATACGATCGTGGGTCCTCACGTGACCATAGGTGCAGGCACTGAAATTGGCTCACATTGTGTGATTGATGGCATCACGACTATCGGCCGGGACAACCGCTTTTATCGTTACTGTTCCATAGGCGGTATGCCACAGGATAAAAAATATGGGGGCGAGCCCACCCGCCTGATTATCGGCGACCGCAATACCGTGCGTGAATTCACCACTTTTAACACCGGTACGGTGCAAGATGGTGGCATTACCACCATAGGTAACGACAATTGGATCATGGCGTACGTTCATATTGCGCACGACTGCCATATCAGCAATAACGTCGTTTTGGCCAACGCAGTGCAATTAGGTGGCCACGTTTATGTGCATGATTGGGCCATTGTGGGCGGTGTGAGCGGTGTGCATCAGTTTTGTAAAATCGGCGCCCACAGCATGACAGGGGGCAATAGTTCGCTCATGCAAGATATGCCGCCTTTTGTATTAGGCTCCGGCAATCCGTGCCGACCGGTAGGCATCAATGTGGAAGGCTTAAGGCGACGCGGTTTCACGCCGGTGCAGATTGCGGCATTACGCGAGGCATACAAAATAATCTATCGCCGTGGTCTGTCGCTGGCCGAGGCGAATGCTGAGCTGCACGGCTGTCAGCGCAGTGAACCGGAAGCCGCTGACCAGCTGCAAACGCTATTGGATTTTCTCGACGCGTCCCAGCGGGGCATTATCCGCCCATGACGGTGTCCATAGGCGTGGTTGCCGGCGAGCCTTCAGGTGATTTAGTCGGCAGTCACATTATGGCGGGTGTGCAGGCGCGCCATGGGTCAGTGCACTATGCTGGTATAGGCGGGCCGCAAATGAAGGCGCAGGGCCTGGAAACTTGGTATCCCATGCACGCGCTGACCGTTTTTGGCTACATTGATGCCTTAAAGCGCTTGCCGACTTTGCTAGCTACCTATCGCGATGTGAAGCGTCGCTGGCTGCATCAGCCGCCGGCGGTGTTTTTGGGCATAGACGCGCCCGACTTTAACTTACGCCTGGAGTATCAACTCCGTCGCGCCGGCATTCCTACTGTGCATTTTGTTGGACCCTCGATCTGGGCGTGGCGCTATGACCGCATTCATCAAATTCGTGTCTCAGTTTCACACATGCTGGTGCTTTTTCCATTCGAAGAGGAAATTTACCGTAAAGAGGGCATCCCTGTGACTTACGTCGGTCACCCCTTAGCTGCAGCGATTCCCTTGGAGCCCGATCGTATGGCCGCGCGCGCGCGTTTAGGCTTGGACCAGCAGGCGCCCGTGCTGGCCATTTTGCCTGGTAGTCGGTCTTCCGAAATACGTATGTTGGCGCCGCGTTTCTTGCAGGCAGCGCAAATACTCCTAAAACGCGATCCTTCGTTGCAGTGCGTAGTCCCTATGGTAAATAGCCAGCGCCGTGCCGAGTTTGAGGGCATTCTGGCGCAATATCCCGTGCCTGGCTTGCGCTGTTTTACCGCTGAACCGCGGGCAGGGTCTGACCTGGCGGCTAACTTGCATTCGCCCGTGGCCTGGAGCGCGCTAGAAGCGAGTACAGCTGTCCTGGTCGCCAGCGGTACGGCTACGCTTGAAACTGCGCTCTTTAAACGGCCTATGGTGATTTCTTATGTGCTCTCACCTTGGATGCGTCGCATCATGGCGTGGAAATCAGGTCAACAGCGGCCTTACTTGCCTTGGGTAGGCTTACCGAATGTGCTACTGCGTGATTTTGTCGTTCCCGAACTGCTCCAAGATGAAGCCACGCCGCCGCAGCTTGCCGCCGCTGCCTGGACTGCCCTTACCGACGAAGTTAGAGCGGCGCGCGTGCAAGCACGTTTTCTGGCGCTGCATAAGGAGCTGCGGCGCGATACCGCCACCTTAACCGCGCAAGTACTATTAGAGGTGGCAGGTGCAGCAGCCTGATTTTTTTGGTGAAGCGCTGATAGCCCCGCCGATGATGGCGGGCGTGGATGAAGCTGGACGCGGTCCACTGGCTGGCGCAGTGTATGCGGCCGCCGTGATATTGGATCCTAGCTGTCCTATAGAAGATCTGGCCGATTCCAAAGTGCTTACGCCTATACGGCGTGATCAGCTCGCGGTAGAAATTCGCGAGCGCTCACTGGCATGGTGTGTGGCCAGCGCCAGCGTGCGGGAAATCGATACGCTGAATATCTTGCGTGCGACGCTACTGGCCATGCGGCGCGCGGTGCTGGGGTTGCGCATTGCGCCGCAATTGGCTTTGGTAGATGGCAATCAGGCGCCTCTCTTGCCCTGCGCGGTGCAGACTATCGTCAAGGGCGATGCCCTTGTTCCCGCCATTTCGGCAGCGTCGATTTTGGCTAAGACGGCGCGCGACGCTGATCTACTGCGGCTGCATGCCATTTATCCGCATTACGCTTTTGCCCAGAATAAGGGTTATGGCACGCCGCTCCACTTAGAAATGCTGCGCCAGTACGGGCCTTGCGCGGAACACAGGCGCACCTTTGCACCCGTTAAAGCCTGCTACGAAGGTCGATGAAGTTTCTCAGCTCGCGCGAGAACTCGACGATTAAGTCACTCCATAAGTGGGGCGCTGACGCCGGACGGCGTGGTCAGCCAGCATTGCTGGATGGCCTTCATTTATGTCAGGCGTGGCTGATGCATTGTGGTTTTCCTAACTTGGCGGTATTTGCTGCGGATCGGCTCGCTGAACCAGCAATTCAGGCCTTGGTGCGCCAGCTGCCCGAGGCCCTATGTGTGGCGTTAACCTCCCATTTGATACGAGGGTTGGCCAGCGTAGAGCAGGGTGTAGTTTTCGTCGTCTCACCGCCCGCGGTCGTGCTGCCTGAGAGTGTGAGAGAGAATTGTGTGCTGCTTGACCGTATTCAGGATCCGGGCAATGTCGGTACCTTGCTGCGTACGTGCGCTGCGGCGGGAATTAAGCGTGTATTCCTTTCCAGCGGTACAGCCGCGGCTTGGTCGCCTAAGGTGCTGCGCAGTAGTCAAGGTGCCCATTTCGCTCTGATGGTCCATGAGCACGTGGACCTGTTGGCGTTGGCGGCAAAATTGCACATACCCCTGGTGGCCACGGCACTGAAAGAAGGGCAGAATTTATATACGGTGTCTTTACCCACTCCGTGCGCTTGGATCTTTGGTCACGAAGGCCAAGGTGTAGACCCTGAGTTGTTGGAACGAGCGGCGCTCAAGGTATGCATACCGCATGAAACGACGGCGATTGAATCTTTAAACGTGGGTGCCGCTGCTGCAGTTTGTCTATTTGAACAGCGGCGGCTAGCCTTGCTCGCCGGACCAGGGCCTTAATAAGAACTGCGGTCTAGACCGACTTCTTGTAAAACAGTGGTGGCGATTTCCTCAATCGATTTGGTCGTGGTGGATAGCCATGAAATGCCTTCCCGCCGCATCATGCGCTCGGCTTCGGCTACTTCATAGCGGCATTGCGACAACTTAGCGTAGGCGCTATTGGGACGACGTTCGTTGCGAACTTCGGTTAACCGTTCGGGTTGGATAGAAAGCCCAAATAGCTTAGCTCGGTGCGGCGCAATGGCTGATGGCAAAGCGTTACGTTCAAAATCATCGGGAGTGAGTGGAAAATTGGCGGCTTTAACCGCATACTGCATCGCTAAATAGAGACTAGTAGGCGTCTTGCCGCAGCGCGATACGCCGACCAAAATCACGTCAGCTTGATCCAGTTGATGCACAAACTGCCCGTCGTCGTGGGCCAAGCTGAAGTTAATGGCATCGATGCGTTTGGTATAGCGAGCAGTGTTAACCGCCATGTGGGAGCGGCCGATAGAATGGCTGGATTTGCGGCCCAGCGCTTCCTCGATGTGGCTGACGAACGTGCCGAAAAGATCAAGAAAAATGCCGTTCGCTTGGCGCACGCGCGCCATAATCTCAGGATTGACGAGGGTGCTAAAGACGATGGGCGGTACGCCGGTTTCGCGAGCATTGCGGTCGATACGCGCGACCACCTCCTCGGCCTTACTAAGCGTATCTACATACGGCAGCCGGATGGGGCGAAAGTGCACGTCATCGAACTGAGCAAGCACGGAATGACTAAACGTCTCGGCAGTAATGCCCGTGCTGTCCGAAACAATGTACACAGTCCGTTCGATCGAGGTATCAGTCATGTAAAAAAATCCAAGTACGTAGGAAGCCGTGCCTAAGGGGTACAATCGGCCCTTATAAGTCACCCCAGCGGCCCATACCCGTGGCCCATTTAAGGCCAGTTTGGTCAGCGCGTTGCGCGCCCTGACCAAACTTGCTTTTTTCCATTGTAAAAGGTGACTTAAATGTCGTATGTCGTTTCATTCGAGAAGCTCCGTATGACGGATGTGGACTCGGTAGGAGGCAAGAACGCGTCTTTAGGTGAAATGATTAGCCAGTTGTCTGGCGCCGGCGTCCGTGTGCCCGGCGGGTTTGCGACGACCGCTCAGGCGTTTCGTGATTTTCTGCAAAAATCTGGCTTGGATAAGCGCATTGAGCAACGTTTGCGCCACCTTAATCCCGAAGACGTGCGCGAATTATCAGCCGCTGGGGCTGAAATCCGTCAGTGGGTAATTGAAGCACCATTTTTGGCCGAATTCGAGCGACAAATCCGGGCGGCGTTTGCCGAGCTTGATGCCGATGGCAAAGGCTCATTTGCCGTGCGTTCCTCGGCTACGGCTGAAGATTTGCCCGACGCTTCCTTCGCCGGCCAGCAGGAAACTTTTCTGAATGTCGTAGGCATCAACGACGTGCTCGACAAAATACGCCACGTATTTGCTTCTCTCTACAACGACCGAGCCATTTCCTATCGCGTTCACAAGGGCTATGCCCACGCCGAGGTGGCGCTGTCGGCAGGTGTGCAACGCATGGTCCGTTCAGACAAGGGCAGCGCGGGCGTGATGTTTACTATTGACACCGAATCAGGCTTTAAGGATGTGGTGTTTATCACCTCTTCATATGGCCTGGGCGAGACGGTGGTGCAGGGGGCGGTCAATCCTGACGAGTTTTATGTGTTTAAGCCTACGCTTGAGCAGGGATACTATCCCATTGTGAGCCGTCGCATCGGCTCTAAGCTTATCAAAATGGAATTTGACCCGCAGCGGCGAGACGGACGCGCCGTGTGTACGGTGGACGTGCCGGTGTCGGAGCGTAATCGCTATTCGCTTACCGATGATGAAGTGATCGAGCTAGCGCGTTACGCGATCATTATTGAAAAGCACTATAAGCGCTCGATGGATATTGAGTGGGGACGCGATGGTGTGGATGGCAAAATCTATATTCTGCAGGCGCGCCCCGAGACGGTAAAGTCGCAGCAGGGCGCCAACGACGTGCAACAGCGCTATCGCCTAAAGGCCTCTGGCCAGGTTCTGGTGACGGGCCGCGCTATCGGTCAAAAAATTGGTTCCGGACCGGTGCGCATTGTGGCCGACGTGTCCGAGATGGAGAAGGTACAAGCAGGCGACATCCTGGTTACCGACATGACAGATCCCAATTGGGAACCTGTCATGAAACGTGCCTCGGCCATTGTGACCAACCGCGGTGGCCGCACCTGCCATGCGGCCATCATCGCCCGCGAGTTGGGTATTCCGGCAGTGGTGGGCTGCGGCAATGCCACTGACCTACTTAAAGAAGAGCAGGCGGTGACGGTTTCATGTGCCGAGGGCGATGAGGGCCGTATCTATGATGGCCTTATTGAAACTGAGGTTGAAGCAATTCGTCGCGGCGAAATGCCGGCTATTGACGTCAAGATCATGATGAACGTGGGCAACCCACAGTTGGCGTTTGACTTTGCGCAGATCCCGAATCAGGGTGTGGGCCTTGCTCGCCTAGAATTTATTATCAATAACAACATCGGCATTCATCCCAAAGCCGTTCTTGACTATCCCAATGTCGATCGTGAGCTTAAAAAGGCGGTGGAATCAGCCGCCCGCGGCCATGCCAGTCCGCGTGCGTTCTTCGTGGAAAAGCTAGCTGACGGAGTGGCGACCATTGCCGCCGCGTTCTGGCCTAAACCGACGATTGTGCGTCTGTCGGATTTTAAGTCTAATGAATATCGCAAACTGGTGGGCGGTTCGCGTTATGAGCCCGAAGAAGAAAATCCCATGCTGGGTTTTCGTGGCGCCTCGCGTTATATCGCGGCCACTTTTGACGATTGCTTCCGCATGGAATGCGAAGCACTGAAAAAAGTGCGCGACGAAATGGGTTTAACCAATGTAGAAATTATGGTTCCGTTCGTGCGGACGGTAAAACAGGCCGAACAAGTGGTGAATTTGCTCGCCAAGCACGGCCTGGCGCGTGGCAAAAATGGGTTGAGACTCATCATGATGTGCGAAGTGCCCTCCAACGCTATTTTGGCTGAAGAGTTTTTGCACTATTTCGACGGTTTTTCTATCGGTTCAAACGACATGACCCAACTTACCTTAGGTCTAGATCGCGATTCAGGTATGGAACTGCTTGCTGCTGATTTCGACGAACGCGACCAAGCCGTAAAGTTCATGCTGCGCCGGGCCATTAAGGCATGCTTGGCCGCTAATAAATATATAGGCATCTGTGGTCAAGGTCCCAGTGATCATCCGGATTTTGCTGCATGGCTTAAGGATGAGGGCATTGTCTCCATGTCGCTCAATCCAGACACAGTGGTTGATACCTGGCAGCGCTTGGCGAGCTGAACGCATAACATCGTATTCTTGCGGGGGGAGTGAGCGTATGTGGCTATGGTGGGGATTAGCGGCGCTGGCGCTCATCGGCGAAGTGCTGACGGGCACGTTCTATCTACTGCTCGTGGCCTTAGGCCTGGCAGCGGGCGGGGTGGCGGCCTGGGCCATGGCTACTGTCCAAATGCAGTTACTTAGCTGTGGTGGGATGGCGCTTGCAGGGCTGTTGGTGCTGCGCGCCGCCGGCGTGTTGAAAAAACGTGAAATTGATGCCTGCCGTAATGTAGATGTCAACCTAGATATCGGCCAAACCGTGCAGGTACAGGCTTGGGCCGACACAGGTACGGCGCAGGTATGGTACCGGGGCGCATATTGGCAAGCAGAGCTAGCGCCTGGGCAGTCGCCTACGCCTGGAAGATATGTCATTACCGAAGTGCGCGGCAGCCGTTTAGTGCTTATGTTGCAACCGTTGGATAGCCAACCGCATTAAGCGTAAGTGGGCGTCATCATGAAAAAAGGTATTTAAATGTTTGAATTCGGCACCCTAGTCCTCTTGACCATCGTTGTGTTGGCGATTCTGGTCATTATCAAAGCGATTGCCATTGTGCCGCAGCAGCACGCGTGGGTGGTGGAGCGATTAGGTAGGTTCGATCGCGTGCTTTCACCAGGCGCCGGATTTGTGATTCCTTTCATTGAACAGGTAGCGTATAAGCATTCGCTGAAAGAAATTCCTTTAGACGTTCCGAGTCAGGTCTGCATCACACGCGATAACACGCAATTGCAGGTCGACGGGGTGTTGTACTTTCAGGTAACTGATCCTATGCGCGCTTCCTACGGGTCGTCTAACTATATTTCGGCGATTACGCAGCTGTCGCAGACTACCTTGCGTTCGGTCATAGGCAAGCTGGAACTGGATCGTACCTTCGAGGAGCGCGAGTTTATCAATACCACCATCGTGGGTGCATTAGATGAGGCAGCGCTTAATTGGGGGGTAAAGGTGCTGCGCTACGAAATCAAGGACCTTACGCCGCCCCAGGAAATCCTGCGCGCCATGCAAGCCCAAATTACAGCCGAACGCGAAAAGCGGGCTCTTATTGCTGCCTCTGAAGGCCGCCGGCAGGAACAAATCAACATCGCCACCGGCGAACGCGAGGCTTCTATTGCGCGTTCCGAAGGTGAGAAACAGGCGCAGATTAACCAAGCGCAAGGCGAAGCGGCCGCCGTGCTCGCCATTGCCGAAGCCACGGCCAAGGCGATTACGCAAGTGGGCGAGGCGGTGCGCCGCCCCGGCGGCATGGAAGCGGTGAATCTAAAGGTGGCTGAGCGCTACGTCGATGCCTTTGGCAACGTGGCTAGGGAAGGCAATACCCTCATTCTTCCAGCTAATTTGTCGGACGTGGGTGGCCTAATCGCATCTGCCATGGCCATTGTTAAATCGGCCAAGGTTTCTTAATTGGCGCAAACGCCGTGATATTGATCGGCGCGTAAGCCTTAAACCTATTTGCGTGGCGTTCGGGTGTCGTGCTTCATGAGGCGCTGTTTTTCGCGCTGCCAGTCTTTTTCGCGAGCGGTATCGCGCTTGTCATACAGTTTTTTACCGCGGCCTAAAGCAAAATCTAGTTTAATGCGGCTGTTCTTATAGTGCAGGTTTAACGGGACGAGCGCATAGCCGCGTTGTTCGACCTTGCCGATGAGTTTATTGATTTCTTCAGACTTAAGCAGCAATTTGCGTGTGCGCGTGGCATCTGGATGGATATGGGTGGACGCTGTGGGCAGCGCACTGATGTGCATTCCCAACAGCCATAGTTCGCCGTTGCGTGCGATGACGTAGCTATCTGCAAGCTGAACCCGACCTGCGCGTATGGCCTTAACCTCCCAGCCATACAAAACGAGACCCGCTTCGTAACGGTCTTCGAGAAAATACTCGTGCGCAGCTTTGCGGTTATCTGTGATGCTCATAAAACGAATTTGCGGCAATCGCCGGCATGGCGCCTAGTGCCGGTAAAATCTGTCTATTCTAGCCATTTGCGATAGTCGATGCATAAAGTACAGCGATCCGTGCTGGTACCGTATAGCGCTGCTCAGATGTTTGACTTAGTGGCCGACGTCGAAAAGTATCCGGAGTTTATGCCTTGGTGCGGCGGCGCCGAAATTCAGTCGCGCCATGCGCATGGCATGCAGGCGTCCATTATCATTAGTTTTGCCGGGCTTAAACAGCGCTTTACCACTCGTAACACGCATACGCGGCCCACTCGCATCGATCTTGAATTAGTAGACGGCCCATTTTCTATGTTGGTGGGGCATTGGGAGTTTCAGCCGCTGACCGAAGAGGCTTGTAAAGTGCAGGTCACTATGGAGTACGCGTTTTCTAGTCGCACTTTAGAAATGGTGGTAGGGCCGGTATTTAACCGTATTGCCACCAGCTTTATCGATTCGTTTACGCGGCGCGCCCAGGCCACCTATGGCCCATGACACAGATTGGTTATGCGTGACGGTGTGTTACGCGCTGCCACGGCAGGTATGGTTAAAGTCGCTGCGGCTGCCTAAGCCTGCTACAGTGGCCCAAGCCTTAGAGGCCAGCGGTTTTGCGCAAGCTTTTCCCGACTTAGACCCGTGGCGACAGGGCATAGGGATATTTGGTCAATTGCGGGCCGCCGAGGCTGCGCTAGCCGACGGCGACCGAATCGAGATCTACCGCTCCTTGACGTTCGATCCGAAGGAATCCCGCGCCCGCCGCGCCGAACACCGGCGGGCTCAAAAAGCGCGCGGGCGTCGCATGCGGCCGCCGGGGCTTTTGTAATTTTCTGCAATTCCGTAGTCGGCGCCGGTAAGCATGCCTAGCATTTCGGGCTCGCCGCGCTTCCCCACGACATAACGGTCAAGCTTTCGCAGTAACATTTATCTTTGTTTAACAGTTATGGGTTACCGTTAGGTATTAACTTAACTCTTAACCTCTTAACGTTCAATAAGCAAAATCGGTTGTGCCGCTCGCGAGGCGGAGCTGTAGCCATAAAAATGCATCGACTTGACAGAGGAGGCAGACTGTGGACCTGGAGCTCACCGACGAGCAGCACGCGTTCGCGCAGGCAGCGCGCGATTACGCGCAAGGAGAATTGGCGCCGCATGCGGCGCGCTGGGATGCCGAAGGGTTTTTCCCACGTGAGGCCATTACCCGGGCCGGCAAACTGGGTTTTTGCGCTATCTATGCCAGCGATGAAATCGATGGATTAAACCTACCGCGGCTGGACGCCACCTTGGTGTTCGAAGAAATGGCAGCGGTGGATCCATCTACCACTGCCTATCTCACTATCCATAATATGGTTACCTGGATGGTTGGCCAGTGGGCGCAGCCCGCCTTACGGCAAAGCTGGGGTCCTTTGCTGGCTAGCGGCGAAAAGCTCGGCTCGTATTGTTTAACTGAACCGGGCGCTGGATCCGATGCGGCCTCGCTCGCTACCCGCGCCGAGCGGCAGGGCACTGATTACGTGTTAAACGGCGCTAAAGCCTTCATCTCAGGCGGTGGGGATACTGACTTGCTACTGGTCATGGCGCGTACCGGCGGTGAGGGCGCGAGCGGCATCAGCGCCTTTGCAGTGCCCGCTGACAGCCCAGGCGTAAGCTACGGACGCAAAGAAGAAAAAATGGGTTGGAATAGCCAGTCTACGCGGCCGATTACCTTCGAAAACGTGCGGGTGCCTGCTGTCAACATGCTGGGACAGGAAGGCGAGGGCTTCAAAATAGCCATGCGTGGTTTGGACGGCGGCCGTATCAACATTGCCACTTGTTCGGTGGGTGCGGCGCAGGGTGCACTGGACGCAGCCCGGCGCTATATGGACGAACGACAACAGTTTAGCCACAAGCTGACGCAGTTTCAGGCACTGCAATTCAAGTTAGCCGATATGGCTACCCACGTGGTGGCGGCACGGCAAATGGTGCGCTTAGCCGCGTGCAAGCTAGACGCTGGCGAAGCTAATGCCACCGTCTATTGCGCTATGGCAAAGCGGTTCGCGACCGACCTGGGGTTCCAGGTTTGTTTAGACGCTCAGCAGTTGCACGGCGGATATGGTTATTTGCGCGATTACCCATTAGAGCGCTTAGTGCGCGATACTCGCGTGCACCAGATCCTCGAAGGTACCAACGAAATTATGCGAGTCATTATCGCCCGCCAATTGCTGGAGAAAGGAGTCGAAATTCGATGAATATGCCCGTGTTGTTCGAGGAAAAGACCGCCAACAATGGCATGCGGTTAGGCGTTGCGACGCTTAACGCGCCGCAGGCGCTGAACGCTTTGTCCTTAGAGATGCTGGATCTACTGACCTCACAACTGCGTCTATGGGCGCAGGATACCGGTATAGCGTTGGTGATTTTGCAAGGGGCCGGCGACAAGGCATTTTGCGCCGGCGGCGACCTGCGTAGTTTGTACCAAAGTATGCGTGCGAACGAGGGCAAGGAGGCTTGGGCCAATGAATACGCGCGTCGTTTTTTTGAACACGAGTACCGCTTAGACTACCAGCTTCATACTTATCCCAAACCCGTATTGTGCTGGGGACATGGCGTAGTCATGGGGGGTGGCGTTGGGTTGATGATGGGAGCGAGTCATCGCGTCGTCAGCGAATTTTCGCGGCTTGCTATGCCAGAAATCACCATAGGATTGTTTCCCGACGTGGGCGCAAGCTGGTTCCTCAATAATATGCAGGGCCGCATGGGTCTATTTTTGGCGTTGACCGGGGCCGAGCTATCGATCGATGATGCCTTTTACGCCGGCTTAGCGGATTTTCGTTTAAATCATGCCGACTGGCCGGCGTTTATGGAATCTCTGCTCAAACAGCCTTGGGCTGGCAACGAACAAGAGCTACCGCCACGCTCAATCAACGATGGGCTGTTGCGTCGTGCACTGATCGCGATGGAGCCGCGCGCGCCGCTGGCGCCAGGTCGTCTGCGCCGACATTCCTTTCTGATTAATAGTGTCTCTAGCGGCAATCACCTAGAAGAAATTTACGAGGAAATTGCCGCCTTAAAAAATCACGAAGATCGCTGGCTGGCGCGTGCGGCCAACACTATGTTGGCTGGTTCGCCGGGGTCTGCTCGCTTGGCCTTCTTCTTGCAGCATCGGCTTAGGTTGCGGGCGTTGCCCGATGTGTTTCGAGTAGAGTATGTAGTGGCGCTGGCTTGCACGGCTCATGGGGATTTAGCGGAAGGGATACGGGCTTTACTTATCGATAAAGATAAGAATCCGCGTTGGAATCCTCCTACTGTAGCGTTAGCTACGAACGAATGGGCAGAAAAGTTTTTTCGCGAACCATGGCCACCTGGGGAGCCTCATCCACTGGCCGATCTCGGTTAAATCGCCCATTGATCGTCCTTGTAAGGAGAGACCCGTATCATGAGTTGCAGCATTGCATTCATCGGGCTAGGCAATATGGGGGCTCCTATGGCCTTGAATCTGCTTCGGGCTGGTTATGTCCTCACCGTGTTTGATTTGGTACCTGCCTCCATTCAAACGCTGGCAACCGCCGGCGCGCGCGCGGCGACCTCGGCAGCTGAAGCAGTGAGGGGAGCGGCGGTGGTTATTTCCATGCTGCCCGCCAGCAAGCATGTTGAAACCCTTTACTTAACAGAAAACCTGCTTGAGGCGATTGAGCCTGCCACACTTGTGATTGACTGTAGCACTATCGCGCCCGCCTCGGCTCGCAAGGTCGCCATCGCGGCGCAAATGCGCGGCTTAGCGATGCTCGATGCCCCCGTCTCCGGCGGTACGGCGGGTGCCGCCGCTGGTACGTTGACGTTCATCGTAGGGGGTGAAGCGTCAACGTTAGAGCGAGCCCGTCCGGTGCTGCAAAAAATGGGAAAGAACGTGTTTCATGCTGGCCCCGCAGGCGCTGGCCAAGTGGCCAAAATTTGCAACAACATGCTGTTAGGCGTTTTGATGGCGGCCACTTCAGAAGCGTTGGCGCTGGGCGTAGCGAATGGGCTAGAACCCAAGGTATTATCGGACATTATTGCCAAGAGTTCCGGACGCAACTGGGCGACTGAGGTTTACAACCCTTGGCCTGGCGTTATGGATAAAGTGCCGGCTTCGCAAGGTTATGCCGGCGGCTTTGGTGTTGATCTTATGTTGAAAGATCTTGGCCTTGCAGCCGAAGCAGCCGTGGCTACGCGGTCGTCGATTCCGCTGGGTGAACTGGCTCGCAATTTATATAGCTTGCACAGCGTTGCTGGAATGGGCAAGCTCGATTTTTCTAGTATTCTTAATTTGCTCAAACCGCCCGTGGCCTAATGGAGTGATTCGCGCCGTCCTCTCCATGCTTCCTCTATGCCTCTTAAAGAACATCATCGGATTTTTCGCAATGTTTGGCTACGCGCAGCCGTACTGGGGGCGAACGACGGCATTATTTCCACTGCTAGCCTTATCGTGGGCGTCGCAGCTGCGCCGTCTCATTTCGATACCATCCTCGTTTCTGGACTCGCTGGATTGGTCGCCGGATCGCTGTCCATGGCAGCCGGCGAATATGTGTCCGTAAAATCCCAGGCTGATACCGAGGCGGCCGATCTTAGGTTAGAACAGCGAGAACTCAAACGCCATTCTGCCATTGAGCTTGAAGAATTGGTGGACATCTACGTCGGCCGCGGCCTTACGCGTGAGTTGGCAGAAAACGTGGCGCGCCAGCTAACAGCGCACGATGCGCTGGATGCGCATGCGCGCGATGAACTTGGCATATCGGTCCATAATCGCGCGCGGCCAGTGCAGGCGGCTGCAACGTCGGCGGCAAGCTTTGCCTGCGGCGGGGCTTTGCCATTGGGGGTGGCAGTGCTGGTTCCGTTTGAACAACTTACACTGTGGGTAGTGGGCGGCTCATTGGCTTCCCTAGCCGCCTTGGGCGCCTTGGCTGCGAGAACAGGCGGCGCTGTCATCAGTGTAGGGGCGTTAAGAGTGGCGGCATTGGGCGCGTTGGCCATGGCCTTGACCGCTGGCGTAGGTGCCTTGTTTGGGGTAGCCATGTAAGCCAGCTGTGCTTACGGTTGTTTTTTGCTTTCTGTGGGAAATGGGTAAGGCAGCGCCTGCAGTTTAATATGCGGGCCCGTCGCTGTCCCCAACCGTAAATCTGCGGTGGCAAGCGAACTTAGGGTAGTCTCGAACAGTAACGCTAGTTGCGCGCCTTGCGCAGCAGCATCGACTACGCGGCCGCAAGGCTCACTCGGCTGCGTTGCATTATAGACATCGGTACCTGCTAAGGTGGTGGCGATAGGAAGGTTAGACCCTGTCGCTAAGCCATAGGCCATGCGCCGTTTGATAGTGCCCCGATAGTGACTGCGCGCCACCACCTCCTGCCCGGGATAGCATCCCTTGGTAAAGTTTACGCCACCGATAAGATCAAGATTGACCGTCTGTGGGATGAAAAGATCTTGCGTGGGCTCCGCTATCCAAGGTAGGCCGGCCGCTAAGTCGCCAATGTTCCAGCTTGCTGCGTCTACCCGCGTAAACTGGGATGCCAGAGCCGAGCCGGCTCGATGCAACTGTTCGTCGCTAGCTATCCACCACCAGCGCAACGTCGAGCCAACTGTCGGGGCGGCGATCCAGGTACCGCTAGGAAGTTCAACCCGCTGCCATGCGATGCGCGGTAGTAAGCCGCCAGTCGACGCTTCCAATTGCTGCGGTTCTGTGGTTTGCACGCCTGCCACGTATAGCGCGGTCGGCGCCAGTTTGACTTTGGCCCGCAGCACAAACAAAGATAGCCGCTTGAGCATAGGTTGCATGACGTCGGCCCGTACTAAACCGTAGAGTTGCGCCGCGCCGGCGTCGGCTGGCGTTGGCACCGCGCGCCAAAATACCAAGGTGGCTAGTAGGCGGCCCTTGGGCGTACAGTAGCCTGCCAGGTGCGCCGCATCGAGCGGCACGCTGATGACATCCTGCGTAAGCTGCCCATGTAAAAAGGGTAGCGCATCGGCCCCAGCCGCAGCAAATACTTGGAAGGCGGGCAAGGGCGCGCAGGTTGCCGCATGGCCAGGCTCTGCGGGAATCGAAGCGTAGAAAGCATGCATGGCTTTGCGCCTATATAACTTTGTCAAACTACGATAATACCTGGCGTGGCGCGATGCCGATGCGTGCCTAACGGTAGCGGGCGTGCTTAAGCGGTGGCAGGATAGCTATCTATTAAACTGAGCACTATGAGAAAGCGATTATGTTGTTATGGCTTGAGTGGCCTACTGCTGGTGCTGATGATTATGGTTACTGCTGCCGGTTCAGCCTGGATGTGGGCTCACTGGCCGCTGCGGCTAGTGGCCGATACGGTGGAGTTTGTGGTGGCGGCGGGCAGTAGTCCGCGCTCAGTAGCGCGGACCATTAACGCGGCGGGTGTGCCTGTATGGGCGGCAGGCTTTGTCTGGATGGCAAAGCTAACCGGACGTGACAAACTCATTAAGGCGGGCGGCTATCAGGTGCAGAGCGGGGATACGCCGTGGGTGTTGTTAGAGCGCATGGCGCGCGGCGAAACGGTTGAGCGTCCCATCACTTTTCTTGAGGGTTGGACTTTTCATCAGATCAGGCAAGCCTTGCGTGCAGATCCTGAGATTAAACAGACGCTGGACGAGGCGAGCGATGCCGAGATTATGGCCAAGCTGGGATCTAGCGTGTTGCAGCCCGAGGGCCTATTTTTTCCGGACACCTACTTGTTTGCACCGGGTACTGCCGATGTTGAGTTGTTACGCCGTGCCTATCAAAAAGGGCAGCGTGTCCTCAACGACATGTGGGTCAAACGTCAGCCCGATCTGCCGCTGTTGAGTCCCTACGAGGCGTTGATACTTGCCTCTATTATTGAGAAAGAAACCGGTTATGGCCCCGACCGTACGCGGGTGAGTGGCGTATTGGTGAATCGGTTAAAGCTAGGAATGCCGTTGCAAAGCGACCCCACGGTGATATATGGCATGGGGACAGCCTATCAAGGACGCCTACGCAAGCGTGACTTGCAAACTGACACTGCTTGGAATACGTATACGCGTCCCGGCTTGCCTCCTACACCCATCGCTGCCGCCGGCTACGCGGCCCTATTGGCGGCCGTGCAGCCGGAGCAGCACAATTATTTGTTTTTTGTTTCGCGCGGCAATGGCACCAGCGAATTCGCAATTAACCTGATGGACCATAATCGCAACGTGGCTCGCTATATTTTTGGACGTGAGCCATGACTCGCCGCGGATGCTTTATTACGTTGGAAGGCGTAGACGGTGCAGGTAAGAGCACGCATGTTGGCTGGGTAGCCCATACATTGCGCGAGCGAGGTCAAGAGGTTGTGGTGACCCGAGAGCCCGGTGGCACTCCGGTGGGCGAAAAGCTGCGCGATTTATTGCTCACGGAAAGCATGAAACTGGAAACTGAAACTTTGTTGATGTTTGCCGGACGCTGCGAACATGTGCAGACAGTGATCGCACCGGCGCTCAGGCGCGGCGCATGGGTCGTGTGTGATCGCTTCACCGATGCTACCTATGCCTACCAAGGCGGGGGCCGCGAGCTAGGCGCGCAGCAGGTGGCGGTGTTAGAGCAATGGGTGCATCCAAATCTGCAACCCGATTTAACTTTTCTATTTGACGTACCCATCGACGTGGCACGCCAACGTCTGACAGACGCTCGTGACTTGGATCGCTTCGAACGCGAGGATGCTGCCTTTTTTGAGCGTACACGGTCAGCGTACTATGCTCGTGCTAGCGAGCACCCTCATCGATTTCGCCTCATCGATTCGACCGCCGCCCCCGAAATGGTGCGCGCCCAACTGCTCACTGCCCTCCAAGTCTTGATAGCCAGCCAGGGCAAACCATGAGCGTCGCCCAATTTCTGCCATGGCAAACTGAACTGGCAAGCGCCTGGCTGCAGGACCGCCAGCGATTTGCGCACGCCTGGTTGTTGCATGGCGTGGCGGGCATCGGCAAGCTTAGCTTTGCCAGCGCCGCAGCTGCGAGCTTATTGTGCGAGGCGCCGCATCAGGGTTTAGCCTGTGGCGTATGCGCCGCCTGCGCTTGGCTGGCCAGCGATACCCATCCCGACCTCAGGCGCATTCGACCTGAAGCTATGGCCTTGCAAGAAGGGGCGGCCAATGCGGCCGAGGCTGCCGAAGAAACGGCTGCCGCTGTTGCTAAGCGCGCGCCTTCCAAAGAGATCCGGATAGAACAAATTCGGATGCTGCAGCCTTGGTTTAATACCGCGACTCACCGTAGCGGATGGCGGGTAGCGCTACTTTATCCAGCACAGGCGCTCAACACCATATCAGCCAACGCCTTACTTAAAGTGTTGGAAGAGCCCCCCACACACACGGTTTTCTTGTTGGTGGCCGAGGCGCCTGACCAACTGTTGCCCACGTTAGTATCGCGCTGCCGGCGCTTACCGCTGCCGGTTCCTAATTCCCAGCAGTCGCTGGCGTGGTTGCGCGAGCAAGGCGTCGAATCAGCGCCCGATTGGCTCGCTGCCGCCGGGGGAGCGCCATTAGCAGCGCGACGTTTGGCCGAGACCGCGGAAAACCCTTGTCCTGCATGGTTGCGGCAAATGCTGGAGGCCTTGGCGCAGGGCCAACCGCCTGACGTCGGCGCTCTGGCCGAAGTGCTGGAAAAAATCGCCACGGCCGAATGGATTGATTTGTTGCAACGCTTGCACGTCGATTTGTTGCTTGCCGGTATGAGGACGCCGATCCGATATTTTCCGTCCTTGGCCCCATTCATGGTCCAGGTCGTCGCGCGGGGTAGCAATGTGCGTTTGGCTGAAACGGCGCGTTGGCTTTCACACCAACGCGCGCTAGCGAATCATCCGCTTAATCTCAAACTTTTCGCCCACGCAGTGCTGCAGCGCGTCGTGCTAACTTGTTTGGCTTGACCGACGACGCAGAAAAATGGTTAGTCTGTGCAAAACCAGTGCAGCTGCAGGAGAATAAAATAGCAGCATTGCTGCTACAGTTTCTCTACTCGGAGGCCATACACATAATGCCAGGCTGTGAAAGAACAAACTCAGGCTATAGCCAGCCTATCTTATCGTACGCTTTGTCATTCCGCGCATCATCGTCATCGGTTCCCAACATGCTGGTCTGGGCAGGTAATGCGGCCCCCGTAGGATCTGGGCAACACCAACAATCGTCGTCTATAAGCCTTGGGTCCTTACCAAACGGGAGTGGCCGTGCGATTAACTCCACCGAAGCATCAGGTGTTTCGCTTTATTTTTTAGTCGAAGACTTGATTTCATCTCTCTCAACACTAAACCCTACAGCGCCCCACGCTCCAGCTGTGGTCACATCAGTCGCGCAAGCTTTTTTGGAGCGCCCGCATTGGTCTTACGATTCTGTCTCTCAATTCGTTCATTTAGCGGATCAATTTGCTAAGTATGCGTACGTGTCAGCCGCTCAGAGGGCCTTGGACAAGATTGCGCAAACGTTGATGAGAAACAAAAATTGGGTAAAAGAACTGTGGGGTGAAGAGTCGTCCCGGTTAGTCAATGCCTTAGGTAAGAGGTCAAATGATATTTGTGGAGAGGCGCTCTTATATATTATCCAACACGAAGAAACACTTTCTTCGTTAACTGATTTTGAACGTGCGAAAACCTTAGCCATCCATTTCAATGCCTTAAGCAAGTGCAATTATGATGAAGACCAGACAGAAAAGGCCAAGCAAGATATAGCCACCCGATTTATTAAAAATAAGAAATTGCTGAAGGTCATGGACTCCACGAGTGTCTCTATCACCTTGCATGCCCTAGCGAGAGAGCAAAATAAAGAGAAGGCTTGGAACGTTGCGTTAGGCCTGATTCAACGGATCATTGACGAAAAAAATCTGCGGGACGCCATGAAAACACGAAGCGTGGTCCATATTTTCCTGACCTTAAGCAGTTGGTGTGATAAGCCAGAGAGTGAGAAGGCTATGGAACTTCTGATTGATCGACTTGAAAAGAGCCCCTCACTGCAAACGGCCTTGACTTCGAGGGAAATGAACACCATCGTGTTTGCTCTAATAAAATGGCCTCATAGTAAGCGAGCTCAAAAAATGGCATTGAATTTGGCGGTTGATATCATAAAGAATGAAAAGCGGCAGGCAGCCATAGATGAATCGATCCTAATTGATCTTCTACATGCTGTGCTCCTATGGAAACAAGACCCGCGGGCCGAAGCGGTCATGCTATA
This sequence comes from Hydra viridissima, assembly GCA_014706445.1. Taxonomy (NCBI): domain Eukaryota; kingdom Metazoa; phylum Cnidaria; class Hydrozoa; order Anthoathecata; family Hydridae; genus Hydra; species Hydra viridissima. The sequence continues at coordinate 1,788,242 of QPEY01000524.1, read as the reverse complement.
CCTGGCTGATTGGACCCTCCGGCAGAACAACATGAGTGAGTATTTCATAAATAATGAACTGCCTAGTATGGTAAAGAGGCTCATAGAAATGGCCGGCCCGGCTTGGCCACCGGGAGAGCCTAACGACGTCTCCGTGCTACCGCGTGGGAACTCATAAAGGAATGTACGTAGATTCCCATTGCCATTTGAATTTCCCGGAATTGGCCTCGCAACTGCCAGCCATCTTAGAAAGCATGGCAGTCCGCCAGGTGACACATGCGCTGGTGGTCAGCGTTAACCTGCCGGATTGGCCGGGCTTACTTGATCTAGTGCTACCGCATGACAACCTTTGGGCCTCGGCGGGGGTGCATCCCGACTACGAAGACACCGCAGATCCCGCCGTGCACGAATTGGCGCGTCTTGCGGCGCATGCCAAGGTAGTGGCCATCGGTGAGACGGGGCTCGACTATTATCGCCTGCCCGAACCACTGGATTGGCAGCGGGAACGTTTTCGTCGGCATATTCGGGCTGCTCGCGAAACCGGTTTGCCTTTGATCATTCATACTCGGGCCGCGGCTGCAGACACGCTGAAGATTATGCGCGAAGAAAATGCAGCGGAAGTAGGAGGGGTGATGCATTGCTTCACCGAAAGTTGGGAGATAGCGCAGGCGGCGATGGACATGAATTTTCATATCTCGTTATCGGGCATCGTCACCTTCAAAAAAGCTGAAGTCGTACAAGAGGTAGCTGCCAGAATGCCGCTCAATAGGTTACTCATAGAAACCGACTCCCCCTATTTAGCGCCGGTGCCTTATCGTGGCAAGCTTAATGATCCGTCTAAGGTGATCCATGTGGCGGAAAAGATTGCCGAGCTAAAAGGTATTGCGCTTGCAGAAATAGCGGCTGCTTCTACCCAAAACTTCTTCAATTTATTTACGAAAGCGACACCCGCGCCGTCGCGAGCGCTGAAGGCCGTCTAGTACTTAACCTATTGAGAGCGACCTATATGGTTTCTGCAGGCTTCGCGGTTAGCACAAAACGGTGGCTGGTATGTTGCTGCTTGTTTTTGTTTGGCGTGGGGCTCGCTCAGGCCGACCATGTTAAACACGCCAATTGGTGGATATACATCGCCAATGACGACGCTGGCGCGATACGTGATTTGCTAGCTCGTGGCGCTGATCCCAACGCACGTGATAAAAACGGGCAGCCTGCCATCATGCAGGCGGTGGTGGACGGCGCTTGGAAGGTGTTCGACGTCCTCGCATCGGACTCTCGCACGGATCTCAATATCGAGAATCCAATCCATGAGACACCGCTTATGTATTTGGCGGTGAGCGGTCAGACCGACCGCGTAGGGCAGTTTATCGCGCGCGGCGTCGAAGTTAACCGTCTAGGCTGGACGCCGCTGCACTATGCCGCCTCCAAAGGTCATATTGCCACTGCCCAGCTATTGCTTGAACACCAAGCCATGGTCAATGCGCCTGCGCCAGATGGGACCACACCGCTCATGATGGCGGCGTACGCAGGGAGCCGTGAAATAGTGCAATTGTTGTTGCGGACGGGCGCAGATCCCACTACTCGCAATCTTAATGGCCAGCATGCCGCTGACTGGGCGCTAGCAGCCAAGGCAGGAGGGTTGGCAGAAGAATTAAAACGCTTAAGCGCTAAGGTTGAACACGAACGTGAGGCCATGCGTGGCGAAAACCAACTTGCGCCTCTGGCTTCGGCGCCCTCTGCTGAGTCAGCGCTGCCCGTGGTGGACGCGGCACCGCTCGCCTTACCGACGGGCGTGAACCCCGTGTTGGGCGTAGTGGGCGTCCACACTGACGAGTCGAATCTTCCCTCGGGAAATTAAGGCGCGCGTAAGCAATACCGGTTCCTATTAATTTTTATTTGCAAAAAATAGGGACGTTATTTCTCCGTGGCTACAATGGTGCAACTTTTAGCCAGGAGAGCATTTATGTCGCAAGCTTCCCCCCATGCAGTGCCCTCGTACCTAGATACCGCTCACCTCGGTCCCTGGGGTGTATACCTTCAACAGGTTGACCGGGTGACGCCCTACCTAGGTTCGCTGGCGCGCTGGGTAGAAACATTGAAGCGACCCAAAAGAGCGCTGATCGTCGATGTGCCCATTGAACTCGACAACGGCAAAATCGCCCATTTCGAAGGCTATCGCGTCCACCACAATACTTCACGCGGGCCAGGTAAAGGCGGTGTGCGCTTCCACCAAGACGTCACGCTGTCCGAAGTCATGGCGCTAGCGGCGTGGATGTCGGTTAAAAACGCCGCTGTTAATCTGCCTTATGGGGGAGCCAAAGGCGGGATACGTGTCGATCCGCGGAAATTGTCGGAGTCAGAGCTGGAGCGTATGACCCGCCGCTATACCTCCGAGATCGGCGTTATCATCGGCCCGTCTAAAGATATTCCCGCTCCGGATGTCAACACCAACGCCCAAACCATGGCTTGGATGATGGACACTTACTCCATGAACGAAGGGGCCACGGCGACCGGCGTCGTTACCGGTAAGCCCGTGGCGTTGGGCGGTAGCCTGGGTCGGGTCGAGGCAACTGGCCGCGGCGTGTTCGTCGTGGCTTGCGAAGCCGCGCGGGACATTCATCTGGACATTGCGCAGGCCCGTGTAGCGGTGCAGGGTTTTGGCAATGTAGGCGGCACGGCGGCACGGCTTTTTCACGAAGCTGGCGCTAAGGTGGTCGCGGTGCAAGACCATACCGGCACCATTTACAACCCAGCTGGTTTAGACGTGCATCGGCTGCTACGTCATGTTTTAGAGCAAGGTGGCGTAAAAGGCTTCGACGGCGCCCAGTCACTGAACAACGCCGACTTCTGGGCGGTGGAAACCGAATTCCTGATTCCGTCTGCCTTAGAAAGCCAAATCACGCAGGAAAACGCCAATAAGGTTCGCGCCAAGATAGTGGTTGAGGGCGCCAACGGTCCCACCACGCCCGAGGCCGATGACATTTTGCGCGAGAAGGGCGTGTATGTGGTGCCGGATGTGCTGGCCAACGCGGGCGGCGTGACCGTAAGTTATTTTGAATGGGTGCAGGACTTCTCGAGCTTTTTCTGGAGCGAAGAAGAAATCAATCATCGCCTCGAGCGGCTGATGCGCGAAGCGTATGCGGCCGTGTCGCAAGTGGCGACTGAACATAAGGTAACACTGCGTACGGCCGCCTTTATCGTTGCTTGCACCCGTATCTTGCAAGCCCGCCAGGTACGGGGCCTCTATCCTTAAGCTTAAGCGTTGTGGTGCGGCAGACTAAGGTCATTAGCCTGCCGCGGCGGGCATAAATTGTGGCTTTAAGATGTCTTGCAGCTCATCGTACGGAATGAGCAATTCGGGCTGACCATGCGAGTAGGGTGCAATCGTATAGGCGTCATACTTCACCACCATGCCGGCGTGCGTTAGCGCAAAATTGCTGCTTTCTTGAAATGGCCATAGGCGGTTGTACGCGGCCGGATCGCACTGGGCGTCTGCATTCTGACTTAACCAACGTCGGTGCGCCTGGTGTAGGGCGGCCATAAATTTTGCTTGACGTCCGAGTATTAAAGCTTCGGCCAGTGCCAGTACGCGCGCGCGGCTGCGTTGCCAGTTAATGTACTGGGTGGCTGGAATAGGATGGGCAGCGCCGGTTAAATATTGTTCGGTGTGCAATTCGATGGCAATAATGTCACCCATCACATCCTTTACCTTGGCCTTGAAATAGGTAGCATCACGCTCCTGTGCGGTCTGCCAGAAATATTCAGCATATTGGGCGAGCGACGTATACGGTCCATGGCGGTTCTGGTCTACGCCCGTCATATAGGCCAGCACGTGATCTACTACTTCGCTTAAGCGTGCAATGTCGGCAAAAGCCACACTGTCGACGTCGATGCGTGGGCATAGGGTTTTGCAGTTTGGTTTAATGGCTTGCCACTGAATGCGCTTAACATTCACGTCTCCTATGGTGACTGTACTGATGGAAACGGTAGGGGCGGGAGCGTGCAAGGTAATACTCGCAGGCGGTGAGACGGTGCAGCCTGCCAGCGCCAGCGCAATGGCTACCAACGCGGGAATAGGGAAGCGGGCTTGCCATGACGAGCGCAACATGCAATCTCTCCTAACTTTTTGAGAAGGGTAGGCGCGGAGTCAAGGCAGCAGCGCAGTCCACGCGTCGTTCGCAAATTTATCGTTCACCTGTGCTCGCGCTAGCTCAAGCTCATGAGCAGACACCGTTCCTGGGGTTAGGTCGTACAGCGCCGTAAATGTTTTTATCATGCAACGAATCACATCTTGACGGCGCAGGCCAGTCTGCCTGCGTAAGGGATCTACCCGCTTTTTAGCGCTGGTGATCCCTTTGTCGGATAGCTTTTCGCGGCTGATGCGCAATACTTCTTCTAGTTTGTCGGCGTCTATGTCATAGGCCATAGTGACGTGATGTAAAACGGCACCACCACGGCGCGCCTGGGCGGCGCCGCCTATTTTTCCCCCGTCTGATGCAATATCATTAAGCGGCTGGTACCAAGCCTTAATGCCTAGCGCGCGCAGCGCCTGCAATACCCAAGCGTCAAGAAAGGCGTAACTTTCCTGAAAACTCATGCCATGTACTAAGGCCTGCGGCACGTAGAGCGAATAAGTGATGGTATTGCCGGGTTCGATAAACATCGCGCCACCGCCGCTTAGGCGTCGGACTACGCCAATCCCATGGCCCTGTGCCGCGTGCAGGTCTACCTCGTTGGTGAGCGACTGAAAGCGGCCTATCACCACCGCTGGCTCAGACCATTCCCAAATACGTAGCGTGGGTGGGCGGCGGCTCGCGCCGACTTCGTCAGTAAGCACGGCGTCTAACGCCATGTGTAAGGGTGGCGATAGCGGCTCACCATGAATTAATTGCCAATCGTAGTCCTTCCAAGAGGCGCGCATCATGCCAGCGCTCTCCGTACTGCGATGGCGATTGCCTCAGCAGAAAAACCGAACATCTCAGTGCCTTGGGGCAGGCCAGACTGAATGGCTAGCGCAAGTTCCGTCTCGCTGGCGTCGATTGGCAGACCAATTAAGCCACGGTTAATAGCCTCTAGCGCTTCGGGAGGCTCCAGAAAGAAATCGCCACTTACTTGCACTCGCGCTAACCGCGCGGCAACCACTTCTACGTCGGCCATCACGAGTTTGCCGCCAGGGACCTTATATTCGCCATGCATGACCTTGCTCCGGAATAAAAGGTTCAGCTGTGCGCCTCGCTATGCAGGGCTCGTTCGATAGGCGGCGCTAAACCCGCAGAGGGGGTTGCGTAGATGCATAGCGCTCGATGACACTGCCGTCGCGGCCAACCAGAAATTTGGTGAAATTCCATTTAATTGCCGCAGTCCCTAGTATCCCGCGCTTTTCCGCTTTAAGCCATTGATAAAGGGGATGGGCATAGGGCCCATTAACGGCAATTTTTGCAAATAGCGGAAAGCTGATTTGGTAGCGGCTAGTACAAAACTTCTGTATTTGCTCTGCATCTCCCGGCTCCTGATGGCCGAACTGGTCGCAAGGAAAACCAAGCACGGCGAAACCCTGCTCACGATAAGTTCGATACAGCGCTTCAAGCCCAGCATACTGAGGTGTAAAGCCGCATTTCGATGCCACGTTGACTATTAACAAAACTTGACCGCGATAGTTGGCCAAAACATGGGGTCTTCCCTGGATATCAAGCGCAGTGAAGTCATGAATAGTCGTCATGGCTTTGCAAGAGCTGAGGGGTCTGATCGACGCGGTTAATACCGTTGGTCATAGGGCCTGGCGCGCGGCGTGGGGGCTACACAGGTCAAAATAGAATATTTTACATAACTGCCTTTCACCAGTGTAGGCGCGAGGGAACAGGGTGGCCTACCGTTAAGAACTGCAAAAAGATGTGACGACAGCGGTCTTTCGCGTCCGGAGCAGGACTTGTTGCTATCGGAAGCCTTCTACTGCTTAAACTGCAGCTAGCTAGCTCCTTACTGCCCTCTCACGCGGTCCAAATGCTGGGAAAGTAGCTGTACGGCGGTCAAACCATGAAACATGACTTGCCGCGCCTTGTATTGACGCCGCGTAGGAGCCGACATGTAATTTCATGATTAGTTAGCGCAACATGGTCGGCACAATCACCGCAGCAATGGGAAATTTGCGAGACTTCCGCCCGCGTTTCTTTAAGAAGGCTACCTACCCGGACAAATTGGCCCGAGATGCCTTGGCACGCTTGTGGAATTTGGCCGACTTGCCGGAAGAAGCGCTGAACTACGTTACGCTGCGCGGTGCGGAACCGGTAATGCCGTCGTCTTTCGCCGTCGGCGCTGCGGCCCAATGCAGTATTGCTGCAGCGGCCTTGGGGGCGGCGGAAATTGGCCATTTGCGTGGCGGTCGGCCTCAGCACATTACTGTCGAGATGCTGCATGCGGCGCAAGAATGTCGTAATTTCTACAAAATAGCAAGGGGCGCGCCCAATAGTCAGGATACGTTGACGGGGCTATACCAATGTGGCGATGGCCGATGGTTGCGCCTCAATGCCGACTTCGCGCATCATCGCGACGGCGTCTTGACTTTGCTCGGTTTGACGCCGGGCGCTGCACCTAGAGTTGAAGCGGTGCAACGGGCCCTAAACCGTTGGCATGCCACCGATTTTGAAGAAGCGGCGGCCGCTGCCGGCATGCCGGTCGCCTTAATGCGTTCCTTTGATGAATGGGATCGTCATCCGCAAGGGATAGCGGTTGCCGGGCTGCCGCCGCTTATATTAGAGCGCATAGGTGACGCTGAGCCGCGCCCCTGGCCCAAGCAGAGTGCTGATGCGCGTCCGCTCACCCATATACGCGTGCTAGATCTTACGCGCATTATTGCCGGCCCGGTAGGTGGACGAACTCTGGCCGCCTATGGGGCGGACGTTATGCTGATCAACGCGCCGCATTTACCCAATATTGACGCCATCATCGATACTAGCCGCGGCAAGCTGTCGGCGCATGTCGATCTGGACACCGCGCACGGGCGCATTGCCTTAGGTGGCTTATTGCGTAGTACGCATATATTCTTGCAAAGTTATCATCCAGGTGGTTTAGCGGCGCGGGGTTTCGGACCTGAGGACGTTGCCCGTATTCGACCAGGCATTGTGTATGTCTCACTTTCAGCGTATAGCCATCGAGGTCTATGGGCGCATCGCCGCGGTTTTGACTCGTTAGTGCAGACCGCTACCGGTTTAGACCATGCGGAAGGTCAGGCGGCGGGCCAAGATGCGCCCAAGCTTCTTCCCTTGCGCGTGCTGGCCCATGTGTCCGGCTATCTAATGGTGTTCGGCGCGCTGGCGGCCTTGGCCCGACAACGTACCGATGGCGGTAGTTGGCACGTCCGTGTTTCGCTGGCCCAAACGGCGCGCTGGCTACGTGAACTAGGTAGGGTTTCAGGTGGGCTGAGCTGCCCCATGCCGCCGATAGTGGGGCTGCTGGAAACACAGCCATCCGGCTTTGGCGAGCTCTGTGCCGTGCGCCATTCGGCCCAATTTTCCCTCACTCCAGCCAAATGGATGCGGCCATCGTCCCCGCCCGGTACGCATCCCGCCATGTGGCCATCTCCCTAAAGTAGCGGCCGAGCAAAACCCGCAAGCGGGAACATTCTTTTACGTCTAGCTATTGACGCTGCGGAGGTAATGCTCGACGCTATAAGTCTTTAAAGTGGACTAGGAGTAGATCATGCAAAAATTAAAAATAAGTGGCTTTCTAAGTGGCTTTTTTTATGCGACTATCGTCGCCGGCGTGTTCGGTCCGTCTAACTATTCGTTGGCGCAACAACTGCATCCGTCGACCGGTAATCCCCATATCGAGATAAAAGTAAAAGGGGCGGGGGATCCACCTCAGTGGTACAAAGAAGATGTGACGCCAGCGCAGCAGTACCAGACTGCACGCAAAGAAGCCGGCGCTGCCTATAACCAAGCACTGACCCAATGCCGTACTTTGGCGGGTTCAGAGCGTACGGCGTGCTTAGCTGAGGCGCGCGCCACTTATAACGAGGATCTTGCGGCCTTAAAGCAGCAGTATGGTAAATAGGCGGCGCTTGTCACGCATGGGCTTACTGCCAGCGTCCGCCTCCGCCGGCCAGCCTAAAACGGCCGGCGCCCATAAAGGCAATAGCCAGGCCGCTGCAGAAAAATTACCTTGGGCCAGCCAGCGTGTTTCAAGCCGGGTTGGGCTCAACAGTAGGTTCAGTCGCCAGGGGCGGGGTAGTCGATACGGTCGGCTCGATTGGCAAATGCAACTTACGTAACAAACTGCGGGCATCGCGCGGTGCCATGACCTTAATGCTGTTGTCGAAATAACAATAAACGTCGCGCCTACGGCCACTCGCTTGCAGCGGACCGGCGCAACGCGCATCCTGCGGTTGTTGGCCCTGTGACCGCGTATTGATGCCGGCGGCCCAGCGCTGCAGCGATTCTTCGGTGTAACCGCTGGCGTAAAGTTCTTGGTCGCCATGTAGACGCAAATAGGCGAAATCGGCAGTCTCATCTTCTAGCAGAGGCCACTTACCCGCGGTGTCGGCGGTAACTAAGGCTACGCCATAGTGACGCAGTAGTTCGGGAAACTCGCTGCAAATAAAGCTTTCATGACGAATTTCGAGCGCATGACGCATGGGCCGCGATGGGCCTGCGTTTAAGTCAGTACGGCTTGCCAGTCGTTCTGCCGCTTGCGTTTCACGCGGCAGCAACTTTAAAAACTCTTCTAATCGTCCCGGCTCATACCGCAAACTAGGAGGGAGCTGCCACAAGATAGGGCCCAACTTCTCGCCCAAGGCGAATATCCCAGAAGTCAAGAAATGAGCCAGAGGCTCTTGCACATCTTTTAACCGCCGAACGTGGGTAATAAGGCGTGGTCCCTTAACACTGAAAATAAATCCTGGCGGCGTGACCGCGCGCCAGTTTGCAAAGCGTTCTGGCGTTTGCAAGGAATAAAAAGTGCTATTGATTTCTATGGTGGGCACTTGCCGTGAAGCGTACGTCAGTTCTTCGGCCTGCGGTAAGCCTGGAGGATAAAACACGCCCCGCCAAGGCGCATAACGCCAACCCGAAATACCAATCCATATTGCGCTATCAGCCATGGGGCAATCCTAAAGACCCAATATATTCATGGTGGCAGGCTGGGCTGTCATCGTTCAAGTTTCTGGATGTGTACTCATGTGTCTGTTCTGCGGCGTAGTACCTTTGCATTTTGCTTTTGTCGCTTACTTCGTTTTTATACTAGAAAGCTTTTGTCGCAAAATAAAAATTTCCCTAGCTTTACTGCCTATAGACTTAAAAGCTCAGCCTTATGGGGGTGTATTATGTCTGAAGTGAATATATGCAGCTACGGTAAACTTGCGCCATTTGAGCCTTATTTAAATCCAAGGAGCTCGGTAAAACCAGCAGTCTTAGCAGCCGGCGCGGGGAAAGATAACCAAACTGATAGCTATGGTTTTATTGAAAAGGCAATAATAGGTAGCATCGTTGTAACGGTTTCGACGGCCGCTTTAAAAGCTTATGGAACCTATCAGTCTAACCAGAAAATTAATCACCTCATGGACGCCGTGGTAAATAGAACGGTGGATAGACTGAGAAACAGCATACAAACTGGTTTCAATGTAAACAATTATCCAGACCTATTTGATCGGCAGGAATTTGTAAAAGGGAGTGTTCAAACCATGGTAGACGAACCAGAGGGTCAGACGGCCTTGCAAAATATTCTTTATGCTCCCGAATATAGTCGCGCCAATTTCCTTGACATAGGCCCAGGCAATAGCGCTGAAACATTTATAGCCCGTTTTGCAGGCGATAGAAGCGTAACCTTCTCTAACCGCGCTGCTAGCCAAAACGAATTACGAGGCTCGAGACTGCAAGAGTTATTAATAGAAGGCGATTACGCTAATTTAGAAGAAATAGCTGCAGCTGACCATTTAACTCCTAGGGATCCCGTTCTCGCTCAAACGCTTGCATCAGAAATCATGGTAGCTTATTCCGGTGATGAAATATTCACCGACGAGGAGCTCCAGCAGCTTTCTACTACACAGCGAGAAGAAGTTCATCATAGAGTGAGAGAACAATACCCCACTATTCAGGTGCTTAACGAGTTAAGATTAGATCAATTTCTACGCATTTAGATAGGGACAGGGGAACCACACGTAAATAGCCACCAATTAATAAATAGGCCGTTGGCAGCGGCAATAAAATTGAGGCTATGGCCGCGCGCTTCCCTTCCATCTGTTAAGTTTTGAGGAGGCTTGCTTTGGCAGAGTCTGCAAATGCCGCGTGCTCCGACGCCGATACGGCTGAAGTCGAGCGCATACAGCGCGAAATATTGCACGAACTAAAGTTTCGCCTCGTCAAATTTCCCGAGCAAGCGAGCACCAGCGATTGGTTCACTGCATTATGTATGGTGGTTAGGTGGCGTCTGGTCGATATACTGCTGGCTACCCAAAAACGCCGGCACGCCGCGCCTGGCAAAAAGGTGTATTACTTATCTTTAGAGTTTCTAGTGGGCCGCTCGCTCGTTAGCAATTTAGTGAGCCTTGGCATGCTAGACCTCGTCCGTCAGGCCGTCATGCAATTGGGTCTAGATTGGGATGAGCTGATCGAGCTTGAGCGCGACGCGGCGCTAGGCAACGGTGGACTGGGCCGATTGGCGGCTTGTTTTATGGAGTCGCTCGCTACACTGGGCTTGCCCGCCATGGGGTGCGGCATCAAATATGACTATGGTTTATTCAAGCAAGCGTTTCAAGGCGCCACTCAAGTGGAGCTACCCGACTTTTGGGATAGCGATAACAGCCCCTGGCTGATAGAGCGAGCCGACGACGGTTGGACAGTACAACTATACGGACATATCGAGCATACCTATGGCGAAGACGGCGCTTATCGGCCACATTGGGTAGGGGGTAAGACCTTAATCGGCATTCCGCACGATATGCCGATTGTGGGCTATGGCGGCAAAACCGCCAACGTGTTGCGGTTGTATGCCGCGAGGGCGTCCAATACCTTTGACATGGGCATTTTCAACGCAGGCGATTATGTGCGTGCGGTAGAACAAAAAATCCATTCGGAGACGGTGTCTAAGGTTCTGTATCCGTCCGACGAGGGCGCTCATGGTCGCGAACTGCGGCTTATCCAAGAATATTTTTTAGTCGCCTGTTCATTACGCGACATCTTGCGCGACTTCGATAACAGCAACGACCTTGCGCGCCTGCCCGAGCGCGTGGCGATCCAAATGAACGATACCCATCCAGCGTTAGCGGTGGTCGAGTTGATGCGGCTGCTGGTGGATGAGCACGGCGTTGCTTGGAACGACGCGTGGTCTCTCACCCAGCGCACTTGTGGCTATACCAACCATACACTGCTGCCGGAGGCGCTAGAAAAGTGGCCAGTGGAACTGCTGGAACGCGTGCTGCCGCGCCACATGCAGCTTATATATGAGCTGAACGAACGCTTTCTGCAGCAAGCACGGGCGCGTTGGGGGGCAGATAGCAGCCGCTTGGCGCGGGTTTCGCTGATTGAAGAAGGGCATCCCCGCCTAGTAAGAATGGCGCACCTAGCGATTGCGGGTAGTCATTCTATTAACGGCGTAGCGCAGTTGCATTCGGAATTGATCAAGCAAACGCTGGTTCCTGACTTTTATGAGCTGATGCCCGAGCGCTTTAATAACAAGACCAATGGCATCTCGCCGCGGCGCTGGTTGTGTCAAGCCAATCCCAGCTTAGCGGCGTTATTTAACCGCATTCTAGGTCACACCTGGGTGACGCGGCTCAGCGAGCTGGCGCGCCTTGAGCCCTACGCTGAAGACGTCTCTTTGCTGCAAAAATTGGCCGAGATTAAGTATGCAAATAAACAACGGCTGGCGCGCTACGTGAAGAGGAACGTAGGGATAGATATTGACCCTGCCTCGTTGTATGACGTGCAGATTAAGCGCATTCACGAGTACAAGCGGCAGCTACTGCACATATTGCATGTCATGCATTTGTACCTGCGTATTACTGAGTACGGCGAAACGATCGCACCGCGCACCCATATTTTTGCGGGCAAGGCTGCGCCCGGCTACGCCGCGGCCAAGCGCATTGTGCACCTTATTCAAAACGTGGCGCGGCGCGTCAATGAAGATCCCCGGTGCCGCGATTGCCTTATGGTCGTTTTTTTACCCGATTACAAGGTCAGCTTGGCCGAGTGCATTATTCCAGCCGCCGATATTTCCGAGCAGATATCTACCGCGGGCACGGAAGCTTCCGGCACGGGCAACATGAAACTTGCTTTAAACGGTGCATTAACCGTAGGTACTTTGGATGGCGCCAATATCGAAATACGCAATCGCGTCGGCACGGAAAACTTTTACGCCTTTGGCCTACAGGCGGCCGAAATCCTCCAACTGCGCGAACGGCAAACCTACCATCCCAGGGATTACTACGAGCGCAATGATCGCTTGCGTCAGGTGCTTGATTCGCTGATGGACGGACGTTATGCAAGCGACTTCGACGTTTATGCACCCATTTACCACGAACTGCTCGAACGCGACTTGTATTTTCATTTGGCGGACTTCGATGCCTATTTGCAAGCACACCATGCTGCTGCCGCCGACTATCAAGAGACTATTTCGTGGCATCGTAAAGCCGTATTGAATATGGCGCGCCTGGGCTATTTTTCGAGTGACCGCACGGTGGCCGAGTACGCTGATGAAATTTGGCAACTAGCGCCCGAGGGGGGTGAAGCTTGAGCTTTATCGCCGTAACTTGCTCAGCACAATCAGGGCCAGCAGACCGACGCTACCTAAGACACCCACAGCAGCTTCATTATCCTGACAGCGGCGAGTCCCGCGCCATCCGCCATCAATCTGACTGGCGCCGTCATTCGGCTGAAACAACGCGCCGCCGGTGTGAGGGGCAGACTGAGCACGACGGAAATAGGCCTCGAACAGCCGCGCCGTGGCGCGTCGAACCAGCTTAGGGACCATCACGTTGGCCAGTCGCGCTACATTGGCGACCATGCCTACCGACACGTTCGTTCGTCGGGGATGAGCGACTATACGCAAAATGGCTTGCGCCACACCACGCGCGTCATACATTGGTTGCGGTGGTAGCAGTGCCTTGCCCGTATAGTTGGCGCCGTGCGCAAAGCCCGGTGTATCCACCACCGAAGGAAATATGTCGCATACCCGTATATCTGGCCAGCCGTGCAGTTCGGCCCGGAGTGCGTCCGAGTAACCTCGCAGCCCATGCTTACTAGCGGTGTAGGAAGCCGCGTAGGGAGTAGGGCCCCAGGCGCCAATTAGATTGACGAGTACGCCACGACGCTGTTGCTTGAAATAAGGCAGCACCGCATGCGCGCCATACAGCGAGCCGATGAGATTTACCCTAATCACACGTTCATGCACATCGACGGGGGTATCTTCGAAAGGTCCTACCGCGCTTACGCCTGCATTGTTGATCCATACGTCTACACTGCCACCGAATTCGGCCGCCCGGCGCGCCAATGCCGCGACCCCCGCCGCATCCGTCACGTCGGTGGGCACGGCAAGCGCTTGCCCGCCTAACTGACGACAGACATCCGCCACCGTTTCTAAGGCTTCGGCTCGGCGCGAAGCCAGCACCAGACGTGCGCCCGCGCGCGCAAAGCATTCAGCGGTAGCCCGACCTATGCCACTAGAGGCGCCTGTGATGACGATGGTGGTATCTCGAAAGTCTTTCATGGTTAGGCCTCGCAATGCCAGTAAGGCAAGCTAGCAAGACTTATGCCTAGGAATTGCCAAGCCCATCATTAAGGAAAACTCGGGTATGACATAGCTTGCGCCACAAGCGAGTAAAGAGTATTCCTATCACCTAAGCCACAAGATAAAAAGAGTAGGGAGCGTTTGGCGGGTAGCGTTGCACGGCGTAGCGGCGTGCGTAGCGCCTATGTGCGGATAGGAGAAGCAAATGGTGAGTACATTAATGTCCCTCTCACGTTCCGGCACGAGTAAAACTCAGGCCGTATTGCACGCGGCGCCCTGGCGCGACCTTGCTTGCCGACGGCGCCAATACTTGGCAACCTTTGGCGTTCTAGCGCCGCTAACAGGCCTAGCGGGCCCCTTGTTTATTGTTCCGGCTGCCGGTGAGTTGGGCTGGGTTCTGGTCGGAGTGGGGCTGCTTGCGTGCGTGGCTTTAATGTTTTATCTGGCCAAGCTGGACGCCGACCTTAGCCAGCACCCAGCGCCTCAACCCATCAAGGTTTGGTCGCCTGCGCCGGTTCCGTTACGGCAGGCCGCACGTTCTAACCGTTTTGGCGCTTAGGGTAGACGGCGAGGGTATAGGGCTAGCGCTTGGCCTTCGCCTGCGCGTATTCCATATACAGGCGGTGCGCTCGGCGTGCTAAGGGCCCATATTCAAGCTGGCGATTTTCCACGCGGTGGACGTGCACCACCTTGCCATGATTGCCAGTGGAAAATACTTCATCCGCTTGTTCGATATCTGCTCGCGTGAGGGTACGCTCCTGTACGGCGACACCGTCTGCACGGAGCAGCGTCAATACGCGTTGGCGTGTAATTCCATTTAAGAAAGCGCCATTGGCGGCCGGCGTGGCAACGATGTTGTTACGGGCTATCCATAAATTGGCCGTGGCAAATTCAGCGACGTTGCCATCGCCGTCAAGCATGATGGCGTTGTCAAAACCGCGGTTGGCGGCTTCATGAATGGCACGTTGCGTGTTCGGATATAAACAGGACGCTTTGGCATCGGTAGGCGCCATGTGTGGCCAGGGGCGCGCAAAACTGGAAAAACAGGCCGAAAAACCTTGTCCGCCCGGCATAGGTTCTTTGAAGACATGCAACACGAACTGCGTCTTTTCGGCATCGGGCAGTAGAAAACCGTCGGCGCAGAAAAACATGGGCTTAATATAAAGCGCCTCGCCCGCGGGAAAACGGTTCACTGCTTCCAGGCATAAGGCCTGCACTTGTTCCCATGTTTGTGCTGGCTTCATTAGCATTTTTTCGGCTGAGCGTATGGCACGCTGGCAGTGTAAATCTAAGTCGGGCGTCAAACTGTCAAACGCCCGCGCGCCGTCAAACACCATGCTGGCCATCCAAAAAGCATGATCGGCCGGTCCGAGCAGTTTAGGGTTTTCAGTGGTCCAGCGGCCGTCATACCAGTAAAGCGCGTCCATGTTTTTCCTCAGTTAAACGCAGGCGTCGTCTAGGTAGAGACGCCAGGCAAACTTCTCATGGTAAACGCAACTACGTACGGCCACAAACCCAAGCCATCGCCCGCGATGCTAATCGCCTGTATCCCTGGCGTGGGCGCAGTGTCAGATTAATCTGATAAAGAATAGCCGCGTCCAAAAAAACGCTCGATAGGGTCCTGTTTTCAGGCTGAAAACAGTTAGGGGTTGCTACGCTCTTAGCTAGCGCAATTGCATGCTGCGGGTATATTGGCCGCAGCTTTCCCTATAAGAGCACCGTTATACATGAAGTTCGGGTACGCGAGAGTATCAACGGAAGAGCAGCATTTAGATTTACAGATGGCTGCATTACGCAAATATGGTTGCGATAAAATTTTTTCAGATCTAGGCGTAAGCTCCCCTGTCAAGTAGACGTTGGCAAATAGACGTTCGGAGCAAGGGTTAGCCTAGGCATGAACTGCACAGGCGCAGACCGCCCAGTGCTTCGTGCGGGCGGTATTCGTTGTAGTCGAGCAGCCAGCGGTCGGTGATCGCTTGTACTTGCTTAAGATTGGCAAACAAGTGAGCATTGAGCACCTCAGTGCGGTAAGTTCGGTTAAAACGTTCGATGAACGCATTTTGGTTTGGCTTGCCCGGTTGAATGTAGCGAACGGCGATGCTTTTGGCGGCCGCCCATTGGGTAAAAGCCAGCGAAACGAACTCTGGCCCATTATCCATACGTATAGCTTGAGGCACACCATAGCAATCGACTAGGCGGCTCAGAACGCGTATCAGCCGCGCTGACGTGATCGAAGTGCCTACCTCAATGGCCAGACATCGCGGTTTGCTTCCATCGATGACATTTAGGGTTCGGAATGGCCGCCCGAGTACAAGGCGTCATGCATAAAGTCTAGTGCCCAGCAGCGATTGGGTTCAGCGGCCAGATCCAACGGCTGAGGAAGCCGTTCAGGCAATCGCTTTTTACAGCGTCGAGGCAGATTCAATCCCATATCGCAATAAACCCGATGCACGTTTTTTGTTCCAGCCACGACCATCGAGCCGCAACCGGGTAAAACACTTCCAGAATCCCCAGCGACTATGTCGCGTAACAAGGGTGTTAAGCGCATCGATCACCTCGGCATCACGCTCGGATGTTGGCATTGACCTCTTGTAGTACGCCGCCCGCGATAGGCCGCAAATCTGACAGGCTCGAGTAATCGAGAGCTTGGCTTGCATCAACTGCTCGACAATCTCGCGCCTGGCCGACGGCGTTAAGATTTTCGGTTCAGAACCTCTTTGATCGCCGAGTTCTCCAGCGCCAAATCCGCATACATGCGCTTGAGCTTGGCGTTTTCTGCTTCCAACCCGCGCAGGCGCTGCAGTTCGGATACCTGCACACCTGAATACTTACTTTTCCAAACGTAGTACGTGGCATTACTGATGCCATGCTTGCGACACAGCTCGGCAACCGGCAGACCCATCTCCCCTTCTTGGAGCACTGCAACGATTTGACTTTCTGTAAACCTGCTTTTCTTCACGGGAATCTCCGTCTTAAGGAGGCCCCGAAATTCTACCGACCAACGTCTACTTAAAGGGGGAGCTTACGTAGGCATTTCAGGGGGATGCTTTGAGCGGCCGGGATTGAGCGATGTATTAAACGAAGCGCAGGCGGGAGATACCATAATCGTGTGGCGATTGGACCGCCTCGGGCGCTCGCTAGGGCATTTGGTATCCTTGATTACCGAGTTGGGAAAACGGCGTATCGATTTTGTTTCGCTAAACGAAAAAATAGATACGCAATCGTCCAGCGGCATGCTGATGTTCCACATGATTGCGGCCCTTGCCGAATTTGAGCGCTCGCTCATTAGCGAGCGCACTCGGGCTGGCATGACAGCTGCTTTTCAAAGAGGCAGCAAGCCGGGCCGACCAACTGTGCTAGGTTCCGAAAAATGCGTCGAGGCGAAACACCTGCTGCAGCGCTATACGTACAAAGAAGTCGCACAAATGTTAAATGTGCACGAAAAGACCCTGCGTCGGCACTTGGTAGGGTTGATGTTGGAATAGCTGCAGTTGCAATAAGGAAGTTCGGCATTTTGGAATAGGGCTGAGCTGCGGTTGGCCGACACGTCACTACAAGCTTATTTGCGAAGTTGGGAGCGCGATAGTTAACGCTAAGGTTTTTAGTTGCTTGGGCTGGCCTTATATCTATATTAATGGGAAGATCGTCCTAACGCTTAACGATTGTACAACTTGATTTTCTCTTTTATTGACAAGGACTCTGGATTCTCGTTGGGCGGTAGGTCGTCTCCTTTAATAGGCATGACTTTAGACAGCTGGTGAAATGTTGGAGACCCCCCCTTGCCCTGCCTATTTTGGAAGGGCAAGCTTTAACAAAATTCTCGTAGCCATTAGATTCGTCAGAAAAATCGTCATCATAGTCGCTCGATGAGCTAGGAACAATGTCGTATTCAACCGCATCCGATGATTTTAAAATATTATTTTTCTCCTTCGTGTCATTATCCCTTTTGACGCACCCAGCACCGCTAGAAATATTAGTCTTGCTTTTAACTGCGCTGTAATTTCCCCCACCAATTTTACTGGCTGCCTCCGGATTTGCCCCTTTTTTTGCATTCCCAGGGCCTGCCAAATCAATCGTCTCATAAACCGCTTCAATGCTTTTACTTTGCGAAGTGTCATTTTCAAGACATCGAGGATCGTGCCAGACGATATACGGACAAATAAGTCCCACCTCACAGGCCGGTTTTGCCTTATTAAATTGTTTCAATTTTTCATTAATTTCTTCTCTCGCTTCCTTAAGACCCGTCAGCATGATTTCACACTGTATCTCACCAATATTTAAAACCGGAAGGTCAACATTATCATAGCGCCGCGCCCCTGGGTAAAGTGGGGTGCACATGAAAGCTACTGTCTCATATATCGTCATAAGTTTAATGAATGTAAGGAGCTGAGATGTATGACGATTTAGATAATCCTCTGGATTAAATTCTCCTGGGTTTTTGGGTGGTGTCACGTTAGTCGGTGCTGTAACCTCAAATATTGCTCTTATTTTCAAGTCAAGCGGCAGATTACTGCCCACCAACTTGACGGCCTTCTCAACATCCTTAAATGACTTGTTTTGTAAATATTTTACGAGCGCTTCATATTTATCTCCCACTGTGGTTACATTTTTTTTGATTGATTGTTGCACCGGAGTAGAGGAACCAATACTCATATCACGCTTGAATGTGGTCAGCATTTTAATTTCCTATTGAGTTGAATTATTTTTTCGCCTTGCCCAGTTGTGGTCGAAATGTTTATACAAGTTGCGTGTAGGCCGAACACGCATTTTTTGTACATCGCTTTTTTCAATTTCGCTGTTAGTAGCTGAGGAGGGAGGGGGAGGCGGCGTCTCGTGATTTAGATCGGGCGACAATGGTTGAGACGTTGGTTGAGGAGGGTGCTTTGACGTGGGAGCGGTATATGGTAGGTCCCCTAACAATGCCAGGGGAGTGGACGGCGTACCTTTTGGCTGGATCTCTTCCTTTCCTATCATAAATACGAGTTTTTCCGACTCATCTTCCTGTATCCCTATAAACTGAATTTTTAAAGTCTCCTTGGCTCGTTCTAATGCTGACTTAGAAACTCGTCCTTCCATAAAGGTACAATATTTTAGGACACTATCGTCAAAGTGTTCCTGGGGCCAAATAAAATATAGCTTTATAAAGGTTATATGATATAGATCATAGCGGTTAAGGAATAACGGCGGATCTACACCCTCAGCAGCAGCAATTGTACCGAAGCTCAGACGAGGAAAAATGATTTTTTCGCCACCGCCTATTTTAGAGTTTATGTCCTCTTTTATTATTTCAAACGCTACTAGCAATTTTTTATAGCGTGCTGGAGCAACATTTTCTTCAAAAGAAGCAGAATCCTCAATAGGAACAGACCCTACAAAAAATGGGCTATTTTTCCAGGCGTACTCTATTAAATATTTCATGGAATCAATCAATCTATCGCGCCACATAGGATCACCTAGTAGCGCATCCATTGTGATAAGAGGCTGGGCGTCGGTAGGAGGACCGATAAGGCAAGCTATGTCAGGAAGCAATCTGTCTGCTAATTTGTCTCCCTCTCCTAATTTCTGCATCTGGAGAGCACTGGACAGTATTGAGAACGCCCGGCCTTGGGGCAAAGAGGAAGTAACGGTGGTTGAAAATAGCGCAGCAATAGAACGTCCCAAACTCCAGCATGAAAATAGACCTGTCAGCATTCGAAATTTTCCTTAAAGCAGTAGTCTCAACAGTAGCTACGCAGAAATGTCAATGTGTGGCATGGCACATCATGCAGCATTTCGCCGCGCCAGCTTTTCAAAAACTGACCTTATTTGCCGAAATGGCCTCAAAAAGCCGGCGAAATAGCCATGCTTTTATACGCATAATGTATATTATGTAAAGTTTTAAATGTTGAAGGAGAAACCTACGCCATACGGACGCGGCCTTCTTGTCAGTATGTACGGCTCACATATTCCACGGATTGACGACGGTGAGGCCGACTGCCTGGAACGGTGCGACATCTCGCGTTGCAACCGTTAAGGCGCGGATGTGCGCCGTGGCAGCGATGTAGCCATCCGCCTTGCTGATTGCCTTGCCTTTGGCTTTCACACATGCCATCAGTGTTGCGTAGGCTTGCGAGGTGTTTAGATCGAATGGTAGCACCCGACCCATAAAGGCAGGCAAAACCTCTCGCTCCAGGCGTTCTTGATAGATCGAACGTCGCCTGCTTTCTGCCATAGTCGCCAGGCCGAAACGTAGCTCGGCTACGGTGATAGCCGACAGGTAGAGCGTTTCAACCGCCTGCGCGTCGATCCAGGCCAACACGCCGGAATGAGGTTCTCGTTTCCAAGGCTCTGAAATCACGTTAGTGTCAATGAGTATCATTCAAAGCTCATCGGTTCCGCTGACGTCTTATCGCGAAGCTGGTTAAAGTACTCGGCCTCGGCGTCGGTCAGCCCGCCGGCTTCACGGGCGATGGAGGCCAATAGCGAGCCGAGTTTCAAGCGACCTTCTGGCTTCGCCGCTTTCTCCAAGATGTCGCGAATTTCAGCCTCGGTGCTACGCCCGTTATGAGCGGCTCGCACTCTCAAGGCACGGTGTACGTCATCGGGCAGATTACGTACTGTTAACATTGCCATAGCATCTCCTAACTAAAATGCATTCTATGCATTCATTTTAGTAATATGAATGCATTTTAGCAAGGAATAGCCAAATTAAGGAAAGAACATGGTCGAGACGCCTAACGTGCTGCTATTTTCCTACGGGACCTTGCAACTGGAACGTGTTCAATGGGAATCTTTTGGCCGTCTTTTGGATGGCGAAGACGATGTTATGTTGGGCTATCGCCAAGCCATGATCGAAATTACCGACCCCCAGGTCATTTGCCAAAGCGGCCAGAAATTCCACCCCATCGTCACACCGACAAACAATCCTAAAGACGAAGTTCCTGGCAAGGTGTTTCGCCTCACCGAATCGGAACTTGCAGCGGCCGATCGCTATGAGGTGGCAGATTACAAGCGTGTCCTCGTTATTTTAAAGTCCGGTAAAGAAGCCTGGGTCTACATCCGCAAATAGCCTTCACCACGCGCCGCGACGATTGTTGGCGAATTGTAAGGAATGAAACCGTAAGCCTAGATCTTCCCCACAACGCCCGAAATGTGCAATATTTTCCGTTCCTTCAATACTTTTATTGAGGATACAGATATGGATATCTCTAAGGGTATTGCTATCGATGGGTATAAGATCCATTGCGATGTGGTCGCCCTCGCCTCCGGGCAGTTCAAGATTGAAGTCACTACCTGCCGTAAAGACGCCGACCAAGCAGAAATTGTTTGCGACCCGCCTCATGCGCGTTTTTACGAGGACCAAGCCGAAGCGGAAAAAAATGCTCGCTTTATCCTAAAAGGGATCAAGCAGGTATTACCAGGCGGTAAACCCTACTTCACCCTGGGGTGATCGGCTCTGTAAAGATGCCATACAGGTCCCCTTAGGGCTGCCTTTGCGTAGGGCGTACCGGTTGGCAATGGTAGGCACATTAATTGCTAAGTTTGTTGTGCGGGATATCCCGCGTTTTAGGGAGCATAGTGATGGCTAATCAGCACCAGCAAGACCAGCAAAAGAGCCAAACTGGCCAGCAGCAGCAACAAAATCAACCCGGTCGTCAAAGCCAGGTTGGGCAGCAACAAGACAAGTCTAGCCAACAAAACCAAAGCGATCGACGTCAACAGCGCTAATTAGGTTGTACCCAATAAAGGGCGGACGTAGGCGTCCGCCTTTTTATTTACACACGGGTGTAAGGCTTTAGGTTTGCAGCCCACAGGGCTGGCTTGTTGGCCGCGGCCGCCATGTAGTTCCGTGTGGTTGGGGCGATATAGCCCCAGGGATTTTGGCATTGCCAGCGCCAACCATCGACGCACATTTGCTCAAGGTTATACGTTGCTTTCCACCCTAATTCCCGCCAGGCTTTCCCAGCGTCTGCCCATATGGCTGGCACATCGCCCGGCCGCCTGGGAGCGAGCAAGTAGGGTACGGGCCGGCCTGTCACCTGCTCGAAAGTTTGTACCAATTGCATGACACTGGCGCCGGACCCCGTGCCTAAGTTGACAATTAATCCTCCCCGAGATTGCCACGCACGGTCCATCGCTTTCACGTGCCCCGCTGCTAAATCCATCACGTGTAGGTAATCCCGTACACCGGTGCCGTCTGGCGTATCGTAGTCATTCCCAAATACCTTAAGTGCACGACGATGGCCTGCTGCCACCTGGGTTATGTAGGGAAAGAGATTTGCTGGCACAGTGGTGGGCGACTCGCCGATTAAGCCGCTAGGATGGGCGCCGATAGGATTAAAGTAGCGAAGAATGACAAAACTAAATTGCGGCTCGGCTACACACAGGTCTTGCAGCATGCTTTCGACGACGAGTTTGGTACGACCATACGGACTCGTCGGCGCCGTTGGATGCTGTTCGTTGACCGGCAAACTCAGTGGTTCGCCGTACACCGTCGCCGACGAACTGAACACCAACCGGTGGACGCCATATAGGCGCATGGCGGTGAGCAGCGTACAAGCTCCCCCTACATTGAGATCGTAGTATTTGAGCGGATGGGAGACCGACTCGCCCACCGCCTTACAGCCGGCGAGATGAACTACCCCTTCAACCGGCGTACCTTTGCTTTCATACAAGCTCAACACCGCCTGCACCGATGCCAAGCTACGCACGTCTCCCTCAATGAAAGGAATTTCTATGCCGGTAAGCGCCTCTACCCGCTCTACTGCCAAACGGTTACCGTTGGACAGGTTGTCCAACACAATCGGGCGGTAACCCGCAGCGATTAATTCTCC
The DNA here is from genome assembly GCA_014706445.1 of Hydra viridissima. Taxonomy (NCBI): domain Eukaryota; kingdom Metazoa; phylum Cnidaria; class Hydrozoa; order Anthoathecata; family Hydridae; genus Hydra; species Hydra viridissima. Next base: position 1,765,737 of record QPEY01000524.1, on the reverse strand, counting down.
CAACACGTGGCTGCCGATATAACCGGCGCCCCCCGTGACTAGAAGCGTCCTGCTCATTGCCGCTCTCCAAAGAATCCGCGCATGTCAGGCCGCGCATCGCATGGCGCGTTTCTACGCAAACGTCGTACCGTCCCTGGGAGAGCAAACAATTTTGTTTGGGCATTGCTAGCGGGCGGCACGTGCCTTGCGTAGGTTTTTATTCCTTTATGGAGAGACTTATGGCTACTAAAACCCTGCGAGACCTCTTTCTGCACGAACTGTCAGACATATATAGCGCCGAGAAGCAATTGGCTAAAGCCTTACCCAAACTGGCGCGCGCTGCCTCCAATCCTAAGCTTGCGCAAGCTTTCACCACGCACTTAGAGGAAACCCAAGGCCAGATCGAACGTATTGATCAAGTGGTGGAACTCTGCGAGCTCAAACTCAAGCGCATTAAATGCGTGGGCATGGAAGGACTGGTGGAAGAAGCCAAGGAAGTCATCGAAGAACTCGAAAAAGGCCCGGTGCTCGATGCCGCCCTCATCGCCTCGGCACAAAAAGCCGAGCATTACGAAATTGCCAGCTATGGCACCTTATGCACATTTGCCAAACAGCTGGGACTCAACGACGCTGTAAGTCTATTAAAAGACACACTAGGAGAAGAAAAGGCCACAGACCAAAAACTAACCCTGATAGCGACGAGCGAAAGCAACTTGCAGGCAGAGCGGGAAGCGGGCTAGCAAAAGCGTGCCAGCTACCCGAAGCCAGCGCGTGTGGCTATACATGCTGACTACGGTAGGCCGTGTTGGTCGCCGGGGGCGTCAACGTGTTTTCCGTGAAACCGTTCCATGAGCCAAATGGCGGTATCAGCGGCACGCTGATTAGAAACCTGCACACTAAGTAAAAATAGTGCGCCGAACTCCACTTCGCGGCAATGACGTGCGCAGTCGCTGCCATCGTCAGTGGGGCCGCTGTCGCGCGGAGGGTCACCTAGAATAAAATTACCGCGGATGGCGCCCGCTTCGTCGCCTTGCGCCGACAACCGCAAATTATCAGCCGCGAATCCCAATTCAATCAGCGCCTGTCGGGCCGCTTCAGCATCGTCTAATCGACGATATAAACGTACGAGAGTTTCTGACATGGCTTATTCCGCTATACGTGCAGGCACGGCTCGCACGGCAACCGTGTCGTTGTGGCTGGCAGGCAAGGATCGGCTGGCAATAACCGCCGCAATCTCTATGCCACAAGTCGCGACATGGCGCTCAGGGCGCCGTGATGATCCTTATTGCCCAAGAAGCGAACCCAAACTTTGGCACCGCTCTCCCTGACGGGTAGCTGATGCGATAATCGTTGTCTTGCCTTTTGTGTAGCGGAGACGCTTTTGAACCGCATTGATGACCCCTTTCACGACTGCGAAGTTGGCCAGGCTGATGCCGCTAAAGACACCACTCATATTGACGACGTGCGAATCAGCGCAGTCAGGCCCCTTATTTCGCCTGCCCTGCTGCTAGACGAATTGCCTGTTTCCGCAAGCGTGCAAAAGTTGGTAGAACGCTCGCGAGTTGAGATTGCCGACATCCTCCATCAGCATGACGATCGTTTATTAGTGGTAGTGGGTCCCTGCTCTATTCACGACCATGAGCAAGCCATGGAATACGCCCATCTGCTAACCACAGCCGTACAAGCGCTACGGCAAGACCTGCTCATTGTCATGCGCGTCTATTTTGAGAAACCGCGCACTACCGTAGGCTGGAAAGGGTATATCAATGATCCCAGGTTGGATGGTAGTTTTCGCATCAATGAGGGACTGCGCCGGGCGCGCCAGCTATTGCTAGAGATCAACGGACTGGGTTTGCCTACGGCTACCGAATTCTTGGACCTGCTCAGCCCGCAATACATTGCCGATCTGATTGCCTGGGGGGCCATTGGCGCGCGCACGACTGAAAGCCAGACCCATCGCCAGTTGTCTTCAGGACTGAGCTGCCCGCTTGGTTTTAAGAATGGTACCGATGGTAACGTGCAAGTAGCCACTGAGGCCATTGTGGCGGCGCGTGCTAAGCATGCCTTTATGGGCATGACCAAAATGGGCATGGCGGCCATTTTCGAAACGCGCGGCAACGCAGATACGCACGTCATTTTGCGGGGTGGCAAAAATGGACCCAATTACGATGCGGCTTCTATACAAGCTTGTGCGCAATCCTTAGCCCATGTCGGTCTGCCAGAGGGAGTAATGGTTGATTGCTCGCATGCCAATTGCGGAAAGTCCCATCTACGTCAGTTAGACGTGGTTGAGGATGTAGCCCGGCAGATTGGTCAGGGCGAGCGGCGCATTTTAGGCGTGATGATCGAAAGTCATCTCGAAGAAGGTCGGCAAGACCTCAAGCTTGGGGTGCCGCTGCGGCCGGGCGTGTCCATTACTGACCCCTGTCTAGGCTGGACGCAAACGAAGCCCGCGCTCGAGCTGCTGGCGCAAGCGGTTCGCGCTCGACGCGGTCAGCCCGAGTTAACCAAGTAAACAGCACGGTCGGATGAGCCCGCTTTCCTTTTATCCTTAAACCGAGTCTATGCTGATTCACGACCTGCTCTTTTTAGCTAGCCAATATCTGGCACCTCATCATCTGCTGTCGCGTATGTATGGTCTGGTGGCTGAATGCCGTATTCCCGTCGCCAAAAATTGGATGATTAACGCCTTCATCCGTCGCTATGGCGTCGATATGAGCGAAGCCGTGCTGGAGGACCCACGCCTTTATCAAACCTTTAACGCCTTTTTCACGCGCGAATTAAAACCAGACGCTCGCATTCTCGATGACGACCCACATGCGGTTGTCTGTCCCGCCGACGGCGCACTCAGCCAGCTTGGCCCGATCGAGCACGGCCGTATTTTTCAGGCTAAAGGTCGCCGTTACGACGTTACCGCTTTATTGGGCGGTGATATTGAACGGGCCCAGCCTTTTATGAATGGCAATTTCGCCACTGTCTATTTAGCACCGCGCGACTACCATCGCGTGCATATGCCTATCGCCGGCACCTTGCGCGAAATGATTTATGTACCGGGCCGGCTGTTTTCAGTGAATCCGCTTACCACGCGCAATGTGGCCAATTTGTTTGCGCGTAACGAGCGCGTGGTTTGCCTTTTCGATACTGAATACGGTCCGATGGCCCTCGTGCTGGTAGGGGCGATGATCGTAGCTTCGATTGAAACGGTATGGGCCGGCTTGATTGCCCCCCATAAGCGGCATGTCCGCACTGTGCGCTACCCTCCCGCTGCAGGCGCGCCCATCCACTTACCACAAGGCGCCGAGATGGGTCGTTTCAAACTGGGATCGACGGTCATTGTGCTGTTTGGGTCCAATCGCGTACGGTGGTCCGACTCACTGCTGCAATTCGGCCCGGTGAAAATGGGCCAAGTGTTGGCTCATCCCATATAACGCCCTTTCTTCCCCCTGGAGTATGCACCTTGTCTTCCTCGCCACCAAAATCTGCGCTACCTATTCAAGTTAGTTTGATAGGGGCGCCCACCGACGTGGGCGCAGGCACGCGTGGCGCCTCTATGGGCCCCGAAGCTCTGCGCGTAGCGGGTATAGGGTCCGCTCTGGAGCGTCAAGGTTTTCAAGTCGCCGATCGTGGCAATCTCACCGGCCCGCCCTACCCTTGGCAACCCCCGCGCGAGGGCTACCGCCATCTGCAGGAAGTCACCGCATGGAACCATGTCGTTCATGATGCGGTGTATGCAGAACTACGATTAGACCGGCTGCCTATTCTTCTAGGAGGCGACCATTGCTTAGGGATAGGATCCATCAGCGCAGTGGCGCGCCACTGCCGCGAAACGGGTCGTAAGCTACGCATTTTGTGGTTGGATGCGCATGCCGATTTCAACAACAATACGCTTACGCCCACGGGCAATATTCATGGCATGCCGGTGGCTTGTCTGTGCGGTGACGGGCCGGCTCCTATCATAGGGCTTTCTGGCCAGGTGCCTGCTATTGAACCCTCCTCTATTAAACAAATCGGCGTACGTAGCGTGGATGAGGGCGAAAGGCGGCTGGTGCACAATGCCAATCTAGAGATTTTCGACATGCGCTATATCGACGAGGTCGGCATGCGGGTCGTCATGCAATCCGCCCTGGCCGACCTAGATGCAGATACGCATTTGCATGTTAGCTTTGACGTAGATTACCTAGATCCGACCATCGCTCCTGGAGTGGGAACCACGGTACCTGGCGGCCTCACTTATCGCGAAGCGCAGTTGTGCATGGAAATGATCGCCGACACCGGCCTCATGCGTTCGCTTGACGTGGTGGAATTAAATCCCGCCCTAGACATGCGCAATGCTACCGCCGAGGTAGCGGTGGCGCTGCTGGAAAGCTTGTTTGGCAAGTCCACGCTCATCCGCCGCACCCACTAGCACCGCCGTTTCTAGCTGATAGTCCGGCGAGAACGTAAAATAGGAGGTGGCCGCGAGGCTGCGCCCCTCACGAACGCGAGAACGCAGACATAATGGACCGACAGCTTATTCTTTTAGCAACGCTGAATCTCATCATAGCGATAGGTGCGGGTGCCTTCGGCGCGCACGGTTTAAAGCGCATCTTAGGGCCGGAAGCGCTCTCTATTTGGCAAACCGCGGTACTGTATCACCTCATCCATGGGCTAGGCTTGTTTGTGGTGGCCTTGCTCCACGCACGCTGTAAATCGCCCCTGTTGTCGGTGGCCGGCCTAGTTATGTGCGCGGGTATTGTATTTTTTAGCGGCAGTCTTTATCTGCTTGTTCTCACCGGCGTCCCTTGGTTGGGCGCCGTCACACCCTTAGGAGGCGCTGCCTTTTTATTGGCTTGGGTTATGGTGGCTTGGGCTGCCTGGCGTACGCCGGGCTGAGATATCAAACCTGATATGCCAAACCGTTCTATGGCTGTTATGGAATCCAGATCAGCGGTATCAGGCATCGTTTTGCTGATAGGAGGCATCTTTAGTTTGACACTTAGCGACGCCACTGCTAAGTGGTTAAGCCCGTACTATGCGCCCTTACAGATTCTATTTATGCGCGCTTTGATCGCGCTACCCTTTGTCATGTTCATCGTGATGGGTTTGGGCGGCAGACGTGCCTTGCGTACTCGGCATCCGGGACTGCACTTAGCGCGCGGCGCGATTAATATCGTCTCGGCATCCTGCTTTTATCTGGGACTAGGCTTGCTGCCGCTGGCCGAAACTACAGCAGTAGCGTTCGCTGCGCCCCTCTTCGTCACGATGCTCTCGGTCCTTATCTTAAAGGAGCGCGTCGATTTGGCACGGTGGATAGCGGTGCTGGCTGGTTTTGCCGGCGTACTCATTATCGTGCGTCCGGGTCTGGATAGCTTCCAACCTGCGGCACTATTGCCGCTGCTAACCGCTGTGCTATACGCCGTCATGATGATTACCGCACGTGCCATAGGTAGCGGCGAAGGTATGCTTACCACGATGTTTTACATCGTGTTGGGGCAGCTTATTTTTAGCGCCCTCTTCTTACCCTGGTTCTGGCAATCGCCGCAGTTGAGCGATTTGCCCTTCTTTGCTGGCGTAGCGCTATTTAGCACACTAGGGCTGACATTTATTACGTGGGCTTTTCGCATCGCGCCGGCTTCTGTGGTGGCGCCCTTCGACTATACCGGGCTGATCTGGGCAACCTTACTGGGCTGGTTAATTTGGGGGGAATTGCCAGATATTTACACCTGTGTCGGCGCACTCGTGATTGTAATAAGCGGCATCTACATTGCCTGGCGCGAAACTTTGCAAGCGCGCCGTCGTCGAAAACTGCGTGGGGCATCGCCCGCAGTGCTGCCTTAAAAACGTTTTAGTTATATAGCTAGCTGCGGCATAGCGTCACGCATAAATGCGATTACTATAACCAGCGGACACACACTGTCCCAGCTCTATGGAGAACTTAGGCTTATGAAACTATACTATATGCCCGGAGCCTGCTCGCTCGCTCCTCATATTGTTTTGGAATGGATAGGCAAGCCCTATGAAACGCAAGAGGTTCCTAAGGACAGTCTCAAGACGCCGGAATACACGAAGCTGAATCCCGCCGGTGCTGTCCCTACGCTGACCGAAGGCGATTGGGTCCTGACGCAAAACATCGCCATCCTCGAATATTTGGCTGAACAAGCGCCAGACGCGGGTTTAATGGGTGATGGTTCCGCCCGTTCACGAGCCGAGGTCCGTCGCTGGCTAGCGTTTGTCAACTCTGACGTGCACAAAGCGTTCTCGCTCATATTTGGCGCGCAGCGCTATCTCAACGATGAAGCCGCACAGAACGCGCTACGCGCTGCAGCCACCACCCTGCTCGAGAACTACTTTGCCATTTTGAATCGGCGCTTGGCCGAGCGGCCCTATCTGGCGGGCGCCACACCTTCGATTGCCGATGCCTATTTGTACGTCGTGTTGCGTTGGGCCAAAGCCGTGCGCATCGGCCAAAGCCAGGCTAATCTGGCGGCGTTTTCTGAACGTATGCAAGCCAATTCCGGCGTGCAAGCTGCTTTAAAAGCAGAGGGCTTGAGCTAAAGCTATCGCTTATGGCATAAATGCGGCCGGTTCGACACCTCGAGCCTGGCCGCAGCCGCAATAAATATACGGTGCCGATAGTCCACTCCATTAACCGCCTAGGTATGCCTTGCGCACCTGGTCATTAAGCAGCAAATTGGCGCCGGTATCCGACAGCACCACCTGGCCATTTTCTAGCACATAACCTCGATCCGCTATCTTCAGCGCTTTGTGTGCGTTCTGTTCCACTAAAAACACGGTTACGCCGTTATCGCGAATCGAGCGGATGATGTCGAAAATCTGTGCGATGATGATAGGCGCTAAGCCCAGGGTAGGCTCATCGAGGAGCAAGAGGCTGGGTCGCATCATAAGCGCCCGACCGATAGCCAGCATTTGCTGTTCGCCGCCCGACATGGTGCCAGCGCGCTGGTGAGCGCGCTCCTTCAAGCGGGGAAACAATGTATACACGTGGTCCATGCCGGCCTGAATTTGTTCTCGTTTGGCAAAAAAACCACCCATCATTAGGTTTTCCGATACGGTAAGGTCTTTGAATACACGACGACCTTCCGGCGAAATGGCAATGCCGCTACGCATGATGTGATGCGTTGCTTTGTGAGTGATGTCTTCACCCTGAAAAATAATGCGACCTTGCCGCGCTCGAGGGTTACCGCATACGGTCATGAGTAGCGTCGTCTTGCCGGCCCCGTTGGCGCCAATGAGCGTCACGATTTCGCCTTGTTTGACTTCCACCGATACGCCGTTGAGCGCTTGAATGGCGCCGTAATAGGTATGTATTTGCTCAAGCTTAAGCATTATTCTTCTCCCAGGTACGCCTTAATTACACGCTGGTCGTTACGTACCTCTACCGGAGTACCCGTAGTGATAGGTCTACCGTGCTCCATGACTAGGATGCGGTCGGAAATGCCCATGACCAAACTCATGTCGTGCTCAATAAGCAGGACTGCTACACCAAACTCGTTGCGCAGTTGATCAATCAGCGATTGCAGGTCGCGTTTTTCTTGCGGATTAAGCCCTGCTGCCGGCTCATCCAACATAAGGAGGCGCGGCTTGGCGATCATGCAGCGAGCGATCTCCAAGCGTCGCTGGTGACCATAAGCCAGATTGTCAGCAGCACGGTTTGCATAAGCTCGCAAGCCCATAAAATCCAGCCATTGGGCGGCACGTGCAAGGGCATCGGCCTCGGATTGGCGATACGATTTAAGCTTGAGCAAACCTGGCAATAAGCGTGACTCCACCTGGGTGTGCTGCGCCACCAATAGGTTTTCCAGCACCGTGAGTTGTTTGAACAGGCGTACGTTCTGGAAGGTACGCACGAGTCCATGGCGGGCTACCTTATGGCTGGCCAAACCCGTAATCACTTGGCCGCCCATCATAATTTCGCCTGCTGTGGGCGCGTAAAACCCGCCTACGCAATTGAACACTGTGGTTTTACCAGCGCCATTAGGACCGATAATGGCGAACACTTCATTGTGCTGCACTTGAAAACTTACGCCATCCACCGCTAGCAGACCGCCGAACTGCATGGTCAAACCGGATACCTTTAACAAGGCGGCGCTCATGGGTGCAACTCCACGTGTGGACGCTTCATAGGCAATAGGCCCTGCGGACGCCACATCATCATCAAGACCATGACTAGACCAAACATCAACATGCGGTACTCGGCGAATTCGCGCGCTAGCTCTGGCAGTACGATAAGTAAAATAGCCGCGAGTATGACGCCGAGTTGCGATCCCATGCCTCCCAGGACCACAATCGCCAAGATCAGCGCCGACTCAATGAATGTAAAAGACTCAGGGTTCACCATACCCTGACGTGCGGCGAAAAATGCCCCGCCAAAGCCGGCGAACATGGCGCCCAGCGTAAAAGCCGACAGCTTAATGCGAGTGGGATTGAGCCCTAACGAACGGCAAGCGATTTCGTCTTCGCGCAGCGCTTCCCAAGCGCGGCCGACCGGCATGCGTATGAGGCGCGAGGATACGGCCAATGTAATCAGCGCCAGCATTAGCGCAGTAAGATAAAGATAGATCACCATATCTTGGTTGCGAAAGGTCCAATTCATTACCTCATGGAAGGTAGGGACGCCTTCCGCGCTGGACCGACGCGCCATTTCCAGCCCAAACACCGAGGGTTTAGGCAAACCGGAAATGCCGTCCGGCCCGCCCGTGAGCCAACTCAAATTAATGAGCAGCAAGCGGATGATTTCACCAAAACCCAATGTCACAATGGCCAAATAGTCGCCGCGTAAGCGCAGCACCGGAAAACCCAGCAAAAAGCCAAATAGCGCCGCTAAGGCGCCGGCGCATGGCAGCGCTTGCCAAAAGCCCCAGCCGCCCCATTGATGCAGCAAGGCGTAGGTGTAGGCCCCTACAGCATAAAAACCCACAAAGCCGAGGTCGAGCAAACCCGCAAAGCCAACGACGATATTGAGGCCTAGCCCCAGCATAATGTAGATGAGCACCAGCGTGGCTATGTCTACCACGCCGCGGCCGACGAAAAACGGCCAAATAACCGCCATCGCAATCAGCAGAATAATCACCCATCTATGACCATGGGCGGGCGCGGCAGACACGGTCGGTAGATGCCCCTTGATCTTTTGCAACGGCTTACCTAACCAGGGCCGCAATAGCTGAAAGACGAAGACAATTGCCGCTGCCAGCGCCACCCATGACCAATGCGCCTCCATATTTGTGCGGGCGCCGTGGCGTACGAGCTGTAGTCCGAATATCGGCGTAACCATGATGGCTGTGAGAACAGCAGCCAGCGTGGCATTCTTTAGATGGTTATTGGCCATTAGACTTTTTCCACTTCTGATTTACCCAGCAACCCAGTGGGACGGAACAGAAGAATAAGGATGAGCAGCAGAAAAGCTACGATGTCCTTATATTGAGACGAGATATAGGCCGCCGCGAAGGTTTCGGCCAAGCCGAGTAGCACGCTACCCAGCATGGCGCCAGGAATGCTGCCGATGCCGCCCAGCACGGCAGCAGTAAAGGCCTTGATGCCGGCGATAAAGCCAATAAAAGGGTTAAGCTTACCGATGGTAATGGCAATCAGCACGCCACCCACGGCGGCCAGCATCGCACCTAGCACAAAAGTAAAAGAGATGACGCGATTCGTGTCTATTCCCAGCAAATTAGCCATATGCATGTCTTGTGAGCAGGCGCGCGAGGCGCGGCCCATGCGGGAATATTTAATAAACAGCGTGAGCGCGATCATGAGCACCACTGTCACTAGGATGATCATCACACGCGAATAAGGTATGGTGACGTCAAACGTTGAGCCCATCTGAAACTGCACGGCGCCAGATACCAAGGTAGGTAAAGCCATGTCGCGCGCGCCCTGACCCAGCGCCACCCAATTCTGCAAAAAAATCGACATGCCTATGGCTGAAATAAGCGCCACCAGCCTGGGGCTACCACGCACCGGACGATACGCCAGCCGTTCGAGGCTAAAACCATAGACGCCGGTGACGACAATAGCTACCATCAGCATCGCCGCTATGATGAAAGGCAACGGCAACCCACTCCCCGTGCCTATAGCGGTAAGAGTGACTAGGCCGATATAGGCGCCTATCATATAGATTTCGCCATGGGCGAAATTAATCATGCCGATGATGCCATAGACCATGGTGTAGCCAATGGCAATCAGCGCGTAAATCGCGCCTAATGACAAGCCGTTAAAAAACTGTTGAGTCAGCTGAGGGATAAAATCAGACATATCAATATTTACCTATGCTCCAAATGGTTTCGGCCCCGGTAATGCGACCCGGAGCCGGAAACCTGGACCTGCGTGCGTGAACCACCCAGCCAAGCGCCGGGCCTACGCACGTTTACAGCTGAGTCTTCTTGCCGTTCTTGTCCCACTTGTAGACGGCGAACTCGAAGTTCTTTAGATCGCCCTTGGCGTCGTATTCAATTTTACCAATCACCGTGTTAAAGGTGTTTTTGTGTAAGTACTCGGCCACCTTGACGGGATCTTCGCCCACCGCATTGACGCTTTGAGCAAGCAGCTGCACGGCAGCGTAGGCCGGCATTTGGAAGGCGCCATCGGGGTCGCGTTTGGCATTTTTAAAGGCCTGAACCACCTCTTCATTACCTGGCAGCTTCGTGAAATCTAGCGGTAATGTCACTAACAGGCCATCGATGGCCGGCCCGGCAATGGCAAATAGATCCTGATTGGCAGTGCCTTCGGGACCCATGAACTGGACCTTTAAGTCATGTTCGCGCGCCTGGCGTAGCAATAGCCCCAGCTCGGCATGATAGCCACCATAATAAATAAGATCCGTCCCCGCGTTCTTAAGCTTAGTAATAATGGCCGAGTAATCGTTATCGCCTACGTTAATGCCTTCAAACATGATGACATTGACGCCTGCTCGCACCAATGTGTCTCGCACTTGAGTGGCCACACCGGAACCGTATGTTTGCTTGTCATGCAATACAGCGACTTTTTTAGGTTTAAGAGTGTGGGCGATGTAACGTGCGGCAAACGGACCTTGTTGGTCGTCGCGGCCGATAGTACGAAAGAAAAAGCGCGGCTTGATAGTGTCAGTGACGAGAGGCGAGGTGGCGCCCGGCGTAATGGCAACAATGCCCTCCTGCTCATAAACGTTAACTGCCGACACCGCAACCCCTGAACACGCGTGCGCAACGGCTAGTTTGGCGCCGTCATTGATGACCCGATTGGCCGCCGGAACCGCCTGTTTGGGCTCGCAGCCATCGTCTATCAATAAGGGTTCTAGTTTCTTGCCCTTGATGCCGCCATTGGCATTAATGGTTTCTATGGCAGTCAGTGCGCCCGCCTGAATTTGATCACCGTACTGCGTATAGGGGCCGGTCATCGGTTGCGGAATAGCGATTTTGATCGTATCGGCAGCATAGGCCGCGCTGGCCAAAATAAGCGTTACGATAAGCGAAACAACGCGATGCAAGAACTTCATACAGGCTTCTCCAGCAAGGGTTGGACTTCTTTAAGTTATTTTTAAGGTTCTCTTTATACGCGATGTCGCCGGTATTCTGGGAGGCGAGACGCGCATTGTCACTGGGTGTATTCCCCAATATTAAAACTTCGGGAGGCAGCGGCCCCCAAAACCGCTGCCCTTGTTTTCCTTAGGAGGCGTGCTTAAACCTTACTGGACGTCCCAAATTCCACATAAGCGCGCGAAATGGCGCGAGCATGCTGACATTAACCGCCAGCTTAATCGCCATATCACCCAGCATCCAGCTTATCCACGGCATCGTGCTGCCAACAAACGCCACAACGAAGAATAGCCCCGTGTCGAGTAAAGCAGCCAGCGCGCCCGAGACAAGCGGCGCCCGCCACCAGCGCTGGTGGCGCAAACGATCGAAAATATAAATATCGACCAATTGGGCGCTTATATAAGCTAGCCCCGAGGCCAATGCAATACGCGGTGTAGCGACCCAAATCGAGGTAATGAGCGCAACGGCAAAGCCCACCCACGCGACTCGGCGCGCCGCGCATGGACCAAAGCGACGATTAAGCAAATCGGTGACGAGAAAGGCCAAAGGATAGGATAAGGCGCCCCAAGTAAGCCAATCGTTAAGCGGCACCTGCACCAAAACATTGGAACTGATTACGACCAGCGCCATGCACAGCACTGCCACGCCAGCCCGGCCCAGTGACATTTGTTCGTAACCTGCATCGACAATCTTCATTGACCGAATTCCTCACCTAATTCTCGCGCTCGCCGCGCGGCGGCTAGCACGGCTTGTTCGACGATAGCGCTAAAACCGGCTTCGTTAAATACTTGCAGGGCCGCCGCGGTCGTACCCCCTTTGGAGGTAACGCGCTCACGTAATACGGCCGGCGTTTCGGTTGACGATACGGCTAGCCGCGTTGCCCCATCGAACGTGGCCAGCGCGAGCTGACGGGCCTGTTCAGCCGAAAGCCCAACCTTTTGCGCACTCGCCATCAGGGATTCGAGAAATAGGAATACATACGCTGGCCCACTACCAGAGACTGCCGTGACGGCATCCAGGGCGGCGTCATCTTCTACCCAAACGACTTGCCCTACCGAACTAAGTAGCTGTGTGGCCAGTTGGCGATCTTCAGCGCTTACCCCCGGCAAGGCGGCTAAGCCTGTAACACCGGCGCCCACAAGAGCGGGTGTATTGGGCATACAACGTACTAGCCGCTCCCAAGGCGCGTCTGCAGAGCCAAGCCAGCGCGCCAGCGTGGTGGCAGGGATGCCTGCTGCGACGCTTATTACCAATGTCTCGGGATGTAGCCATGGCCGCGATGCCAGCACCGCTTCCCGCATGTTTTGCGGTTTCACCGCATATATCCACACGCGACAACGACCCAGCGCCGCGTCAGGCATGGTGTTAATGCTAGCCCCACGTTCGATCCAGCGGGCGTGCGAAGCCGTGTGGGTATCTATGACGTGGATAGAGTTGGAAAGACAACGCTTTTCTGCCAGGCCGCTAGCCAAGGCGCCAGCCATATTCCCGCCACCGATGAAAGCGATAGAGAATTCTGATGTCATGGGTACGGCGATTGTGTATCACCGGCCGCGTGGGGCCCGCGGCCGGTAAGCGACTACTGATAAACCGTTTTGCTGCCGTCTTTATGCCAGGTGTAAACCTTGAATTCAAAATGATTGAGATCGCCCTGCTTATTCCACGACACTCTGCCTATAGGCGTGTTGAATGAATTGGCGTGCAGATAATGGGCAACCTTGGCAGGATCAGTGCTATCCGTCGCTTTGATGGCGTCGGCGATGACTTGAACGGCGGTATAGGAGGGTAGCTGAAAGGCGCCGCTAGCATTACGCTTTTTGTCTTGGAAGGCTTTAACAATGGCTGCGTTAGCGGGATTTTGCGAAAAGTCAGCCGGCAGCGTTACTAGCATACCCTCAACTGCATCGCCGGCGATGGCATTAATGTCAGGATTGCCAGCCCCCTCGGGGCCCATAAACTTCGCCTTTAAGCCTTGTTCGGCGGCTTGGCGCAACAGCATCCCCATTTCTGGGTGATAGCCACCGTAATACACAAAATCTACCCCGGCGCTTTTGAGCTTGGTAATAATAGCCGAGGTATCACTATCGCCGGCGTTAAGGCCTTCGAAAACCGCCACTTTTATGCCGCCTCGCTCCAGCGTGTCCTTAACTGCCGTGGCAATACCTTGGCCATAGGACTGTTTGTCATGCAGTATCGCAACCTTGGCGGGCTTGATCTTTTGTAGGATGAAGTTGCCAGCCGCCGGGCCTTGCTGATCGTCGCGGCCAATCGTACGGAAGATGAAATCGTAGTGCTTGCCGTCGGTAAGCGCCGGCGAAGTGGCCGTAGGCGTAATCATGACCACGTCTTCGTTGTTGTAGATGTCGGCAGCGGCAATCGTAGCGCCCGAGCATACATGGCCGACTACGAAGTGTATATTTTCATTGATAAGGCGGTTAGCCGCAACGGGGCCCTGCTTAGGCTCGCAAGCGTCATCGAAGGGGACGATTTCAAGCTTTTTGCCGCCTACTCCACCTTCTTTATTGATGCGTTCGACGGCGGTATCGACGCCTTCTTTGACCATGTCGCCGTACTGGGTGAGCGCGCCTGTCATGGGGCCCACCACGGCAATTTTGATGGTGTCTGCCTGGGCAGCTGCCGACAGCATGGCGCCAGCAGTAACGCTCAGAGCCAAAACAATAGGTGTGAGACGAAATGCAGTTTTCATGGGCATACTCCTTCTTATCCTTTTAAGTTGTGACAGTGAGGCGAGAACGGCAGGTTATGGCAAGCGGCATTTCTGCCCAGCACGGTGGACACACAACGCAAAGCATACTACACGGAAATACTCGCTCGTCGGCGCTGATGGCCAGCTGAAATAGCACCGTTTCACCAACGCTAAGAATCGGCTATTGCAGCAGGCTGCGCAGCATCCAGGCGTTTTTCTCGTGCACGTCTAGGCGCTGCGTGAGCAAGTCGGCCGAAGGTTGGTCATTAGCGGCATCGGCTTTTTCGAAAGCGGCCCGAGCCGTTTTGGCGACGGCTTCATTGCCTATCACTAGAATACGCACCATCTCCATTGCCTCAGGTACCGTGCTGGGCTCTTCGATAGAAGTTAACTTGGCATACTGATGGTAAGTACCTGGCGCATAATGCCCGAGCGCGCGTATGCGTTCCGCAATGCTATCGAGCGCCGTCCACACTTCGGTGTACTGTGTCATGAACATCGTGTGCAGGGTATTAAATAAGGGACCGGTGACGTTCCAGTGGAAATTGTGAGTAGTAAGGTAGAGCGTATATGAATCGGCCAGCAACCTGGCTAATTCTCCCGCCACCGCGGCGCGGTCGGTATCAGAGATACCAATATTGATGCTGGGAACGGCTGGGCTGTTCTTAAACGGCGTGGGCATAACAAGCTTCCTAGAAATAAAGACAAAGCAGGATAGCATCCCCTATCCGACGTTTTCATGAACGCCTCTGCCCGTGCGCAGTAAAGAACCCTTTAGTTTTGCGGCAAGGCTTCCTCGTTATGCAGCATGTGTACACCAGATACTTTACATTGGTACACGGATTGGGCGAGCGCCTCAATGGCGGCTAGGCGCGGGAAACTACGTCGCCAGGCCAGCACCACGCGTCTTCGCGGTACCGGCGGCTGGAACGGAATGTAATGCAGCAGATTAGAGGGTGATAGCGACGATTGCAATGGCACTGCCGTCAGGGGCAACACCGTCACGCCAATGCCGGCTGCCACCATATGGCGGATGGTTTCTAGCGATGAACCTTCGAAGGTACGTTGTATGCCGTCGCTCGCTGCTGAGAAGGGCGACAATTCAGGACAGACTTCCAACACCTGATCGCGAAAGCAGTGGCCACTGCCAAGCAACAACATGGTTTGCTGCTTTAAGGCTTGCGCATCGATGTGTTCGTGAGCAGCCCATTCGTGTCCATGCGGGATGGCCACGATGAAAGGTTCATCATAAAGCGGCTGCGTAACTAGACCAGCCTCAGGCAATGGCAACGCTAAGATGGCACAGTCAATTTCGCCTTGACGCAATAGCTCAAGTAGTCGGACGGTGTAGTCTTCCTGTAACAGAAGTGGCATTTGGGGTGTGTAGCCTATTTGCACGGGTACCAGATGAGGCAAAAGATACGGTCCTATCGTGTGGATGACGCCCACGCGCAGTGGACCGGCCAATGGATCATGGCCTTGGCGAGCAATTTCCTTGATGGTGGCGCTTTCCTCCAGCACCTTCTGCGCTTGGGTGACGATACGCTGCCCGATCGGCGTTACGCCAACCTCTGGGCCACCTCGCTCAAATAGCGTCACGCCCAGTTCTTCTTCCAGTTTGCGTATAGCGACCGAAAGCGTGGGTTGACTAACAAAACAAGCTTCAGCCGCTCGGCCAAAATGCCGCTCTCGCGCAACCGCGACGATGTACTTAAGTTCAGTCAGAGTCATGGTGGCCCGCTACTCCATTGAGACGACGGTCGGTGCTGCCGCCGCAATTTGGTGTTGAACAGTTGCTTGCTCATGTATACAGAAAATCCTCACGGCCTCGCATCCAACGCGCCAAGTGGGCCTGGACCGCGGCGGGATAAGCTAGGCGCAGCCAGGCTGCTGCCTGCCGTGCTTGTTCAACAATCGCGAGGTCGGCGTCGAGGTCAGCAAAACGAAGCAAGGCCAACCCGGACTGGCGCGTGCCCAGAAATTCACCGGGACCGCGTTGTGCCAGGTCGCGCTGAGCGATTTCAAAGCCATCGGCAGTTTCGAACATAGCGCGCAGTCGTGCACGCGCCAGCTGCGAGAGCGGTGCCTGATACAGTAGCACGCACACCGATTCGGCGCTGCCCCGCCCTACCCGGCCGCGCAGCTGATGTAGCTGCGCCAAGCCGAAGCGCTCGGCATGTTCAATCACCATTAACGACGCATTCGGCACGTCTACGCCCACCTCGATAACAGTGGTGGCGACCAGCAGATTTATTTTGCCAGCGTGGAACGCCTGCATGACAGCGGCCTTTTCGGCCTGCGGTAGGCGGCCATGCACCATACCGATACGCAGGTCTGGTAGATCTCGGCACATAGCCTCGTAGGTCTCGACCGCTGTTTGCAGTTGCAAAGCTTCACTTTCCTCGACCAGCGGACACACCCAGTAAGCCTGGCCGCCCTCACGGACAGCGCTGGCAATATGTGCCAGGACTTGGGCGCGGCGACTGTCGGCGACCAATTTGGTCACCACCGGCGTACGGCCTGGCGGTAATTCGTCGATGATTGAAACGTCCAAATCGGCGAAAAATGTCATGGCGAGCGTGCGCGGAATAGGCGTAGCGCTCATGGTCAGCTGATGGGGTACAAGCCAATCGGACTCGAACTCCCCTTTGCGGCTCAAGGCCAACCGTTGAGCAACCCCAAAGCGATGCTGTTCGTCGACGATGGCTAGGCCCAGCCTGTGAAACACGACAGGGTCCTGGATGAGCGCTTGCGTCCCCACCACCAACTGTACGCGTTCGGTGGCCACAGCGGCCACAGCCTCGCGGCGCGCGCGCGCGCTGAGGCTGCCGCTTAACCACAGAACCTGTACGCCCAGAGGTTCAAGCCATGCCACCAGCTTACGAAAATGCTGTTCGGCCAGTATTTCGGTAGGCGCCATCAACGCCACCTGGGCGCCACAGGCGATGGCCTGCGCTGCAGCAATTGCCGCTACCACCGTTTTGCCGCTGCCCACGTCACCTTGCAATAGACGATGCATCGGATAAGGTTGGGCAAGATCGGCTGCAATCTCACGCACCGCCCGCTGTTGCGCGGTGGTAAGCCGAAACGGCAAGGCTTGGCAGAACCGCTGTACTAGGCTGTTAGGCCCGTTGCGCTTGGGCAGCGGCTCAGCCCGTTTGTCACGTCGAGCTGCCCGCGCCGCCGCCAGCGCCAGCTGTTGGGCTAAGAGTTCATCGAACTTAATACGGCGCCAGGCTGGATGGGTCTGTTCGAGCAGCTCTTCTTCGACTAGGCTCGGCGCAGGCGTATGGAGCATGCGTATAGCTGCCTCGAATGCCGGCAGTCCGTAGCAGACGCGCACGGCTTCGGGTAGGGTGTCACTTAAGTCGGCCTGTTCCAGCGCTTGGGCGATGACCTTGCGCAGCGTGGCCTGCGACACGCCTTCGGTGGTGGGATAAATAGGAGTGAGTGCCGTCGGCAGCGGCGCATCGGCGGCGCTTAAACGGGGATGCACCATCTCCCGTCCAAACAGGCTCTGGCGTACTTCCGCGCGGGCGCGCAGCCGGCGCCCTAAGGCGAGTTGCTTTTGCTGGCTGGGATAAAAATTTAGCCAGCGCAACTGTAGTTCTCCGCTTGTATCGGCGATGGCGGCGATAAGCTGGCGGCGCGGCCGATACAGCACTTCGCAGCGCGTGATAGTTCCCTGAACTTGAGCGGTGCAACCCGGACGCAGCGCCGCGATAAGCATGACGCGAGTCTCGTCTTCATAGCGCAGCGGTAAGTGCAGCACAAAATCGATGGGCGTCGTCAAACCCATATTGCGCAGCTTGCGCTCAGTGAGGGTGAGGGCTCGGCCGACGCCGTCTGCAACGCCGGCTGCTACTGTACGAGATGCCATCGATGCCGGCATGGCCGGAAACGTTGGCTACAAAGCCAGAATGGCTTCGACTTCGAACTGTGCGTCCTTAGGCAAGCTAGCCACACCGACGGTAGAGCGAGCCGGAAATGGCTGGGGAATAATCTCGGTCATGATGGCGTTAGCAGCAGTAAAACGGCTTAGATCGGTCAAGAACAATGTAAGCTTAACAATGTTGTGTAGGGAACCCCCTGCAGCTTCAATCACTGCCTGCATATTGGCAAAAGCCTGACGCACCTGAGCCTCAAAATTTTCCGACACTAGCTCGCCAGATTCAGGCTCCAGGCCTATTTGGCCGGATAGGTAGACCATTTTGCTGCCAACTGTAGCCACCGCTTGCGAATAGGGGCCCACTGCCGCTGGGGCAACGTCGGTATGAATGATTTGTTTGGTCATGAGCGCAATCCTTGGATAGGCTATAGAACTATCGGAATCGACTAAAAGATGTTTGGCGCGGTATGGTTGTGCGTAGTTTGTTATTTATCTACAAACGCTCGTTCAACCACATAATCGCCTAGTTGCCCTACCCCTGGCGAAACGTGGAAACCGCGTTCGTTTAGCATTTTGCTGATGTCCACCAGCATATGCGGGCTGCCGCAAATCATGGCGCGGTCGATTTGCGGATTGAGGGGCGGCAAGCCTACGTCCTGAAACAACTTGCCGCTTTCCACCAACTGCGTGATACGGCCCTGATGGCGAAACGGCTCACGCGTCACGGTGGGATAGTAAATGAGTTTATCACGCACCATATCGCCGAAAAACGGATTCTGCGGTAGTTCATTTTCAATGAAGCTGGCATAGGCCAATTCGCTTACCCAGCGCACGCCATGCAATAGCACCACTTTGTCGAACCGCTCGTAGACAGTGGGATCTTTAATGATGCTCATAAAAGGCGCTAGGCCGGTGCCGGTGGCGAATAAGTACAGGTGTTGACCGGGCTTGAGGTCGTCGGTGACAAGCGTACCCACCGGTTTGCGGCTAACCAAAATGGCGTCGCCTTTTTTTAGGTGGCGCAGCCGTGAAGTAAGCGGGCCATCTTGCACCTTTATACTCAAAAATTCGAGATTTTCCTCATAGTTAGCGCTGACGATACTGTAGGCACGCAGCAAGGGCTTACCCCCGACCTCTAGGCCTATCATGACAAAATGGCCATTGTGAAACCGCAGGGCAGCGTCGCGCGTGGTGGTAAAGGAAAAAAGGGTGTCGTTCCAGTGGTGCACACTAAGTACACGCTCGGTATTAAAAGCAGCCATATTTATAAAAAACGGCGTGGGGAAACGCCAGACGGTAATAGTCGAATTGCGAAAGGTTCTTATATTTTAGCCTGTGCACCTAACAACAAATTTGGCCCTTAGTAGCTACCTTTTGCGCTTAAAGGCCATTCAACGTTGTGTCGCTGGTCCTCTTATCTGACATTTACCTGACAAATAGTTGAACGCCCGGGCGTATCCTGGTATCTTTTTGTATTCTTTGAGAATAATTTTTGTTAGCGGATGCGCCGCCATTGGCGCATTCCGAGTCGCTTTTCGGAGCTAAATGCGATGTCCCCCAAGTGTTCCCGTCTGCTTGCTTTAGTATGCGCCCTCGTGTTGGCTGGCACGACTTCCACGTCGATGGCAGAGCATGACACGCAAGAAGTGAACGTGTATACCAATCGCAAATTGAGACGCATCCAACCTTTGATGGATGCCTACACTCATGAAACAGGCATCAAGGTAAATCTCGTACTCATCACGGACGACGTGGTTGAGTACATGAAGGCCGAAGGCGATCAATCACCTGCCGACGTGCTAATAACGGTGGATATCGGCAGATTACTCGACTTGGTCGATAGCGGCGTCACGCAGCCCATTAAATCTAGAATTTTGGAATCGGTGATTCCCGCCAATCTCCGTGACGTCAATGGCCAGTGGTATGCACTGTCGCTGCGCGACCGGGTACTTTATGCGGAAAAGCATCTAGAGCTTTCGTCCTTCCACTACGAAGACCTGGCCGACCCCAAATACAAGGGCAAGGTTTGCATTCGTAGTGGGCAGCATCCTTACAATACCGCTTTGGTGGCCGCCATGATCGCGCATAATGGTACGGAACGGACTGAACAATGGCTGCGCGGCGTAAAAGCTAACCTGGCACGCGAGGCAACCGGCGACGAACATGACGTGGCGCGCGATATTTTTGCCGGTGTTTGCGATATAGGCTTGGCTAACGCCCTCCACGCAGCCCGCCTGAAAAACGCCGAACGTGGCACAGAAGCGCGCAAATGGGGTAGCGTTATTAAGGTTATCCGTCCTACTTTTGCCGACAAGAAAAATAGCGGTACGCACGTAAATATTAGCGGCGCCGTAGTGGCCAAACACGCGCCTCATAAGAAAAACGCTATCAAGCTACTAGAGTTTCTGGTGTCCAAACCAGCCCAGTCCATTTATGCGCAGGCCAATTACGAGTATCCCGTGCGCGCCGGCGTGAAGCTCGATCCCATCGTAGCCCGTTTTGGTCCCCTTAAAGCTGATCCACTGCCGCTCACCGAAATCGCCAGGTACCGCAAGCTTGCCAGTACCTTGCTCGACAAAGTTGGTTTTGATAATTAATAGCTGTCTGATCTCAGTACAGTAGGGAGGCAAAGCCGCCCTATTGCGCTAAAGGCAACTCGCTTAAAGACTGTAATACATATCAAACTCAAGCGGATGCGTGGTGATACGCACACGTTGCACTTCGGCTTCTTTTAAGGCCAGATAGGCGTCGATCACCGTGTGACTGAACACGCCGCCACGGGTTAAAAATTCGCGATCTTTGTCTAACGCTTCAAGGGCTTGCTCAAGCGAAGCGCACACAGTGGGAATTTGTGCATCCTCTTCCGGCGGCAAATCGTACAAATTCTTGTCGGCGGGGTCGCCTGGATGAATCTTGTTTTGTACGCCATCTAAGCCGGCCATCATCAGTGCCGAGAAAGCCAGATAGGGGTTGGCCAAAGGATCTGGAAAACGCGTTTCGATGCGCCTTGCCTTGGGATTGCCTACATACGGAATACGAATTGACGCCGAGCGGTTGCGTGCCGAATACGCCAATTTGACCGGCGCTTCAAAGTGGGGCACCAAACGTTTATAAGAATTGGTGCCCGGATTCGTAAGGGCATTGAGCGCACGCGCGTGTTTAATAATGCCGCCTATATAAAACATGGCGAATTCGGATAAGCCAGCATAACCATTGCCGGCAAATAGGTTCTGGCCGTTTTTCCAAATAGACTGGTGCACATGCATGCCTGAGCCGTTATCACCGACCACCGGCTTGGGCATAAAAGTAGCTGTCTTACCATAGGCATGGGCGACGTTACGCACCACATATTTTAGAAGCTGGTTCCAATCGGCACGCTCAACTAGCGTGCTGTATTTAGTGCCGATTTCCATTTGCCCGGCGGCCGCCACTTCATGGTGATGGACTTCTACGGGTACGCCCAACTGTTCCAGCAGCAAACACATTTCCGAACGGAGATCCTGGAACGAATCGACCGGCGGCACCGGAAAATAGCCGCCTTTTACCCCCGGACGATGGCCCATATTGCCGCCTTCGAACTCCAGGCCGGTAGACCATGGTCCCTCTTCCGACTTGATTTTGACAAACGTGCCCGACATGTCGGTGTTCCACGTTACACCATCAAAAACAAAGAACTCAGGTTCCGGTCCGAAGTAAGCGGTGTCGCCCAAGCCGGAGGACTTAAGATAGGCTTCAGCGCGCTTTGCTAACGAACGTGGATCTCGGTCATAGCCTTTCAGATCAGTAGGCTCGACCACATCGCAGGTGAGCATAAGCGTTGGCTCTTCGCGAAACGGATCCAGCTTGGCAGTCTTAAGGTCAGGCACTAATAGCATGTCGGAAGCTTCAATACCCTTCCAGCCTGGAATTGACGAACCGTCAAAAGCCTGACCGCTCTCCAATTTATCTTCGTCAACCACCGTGCTGGGCACACAAACATGGTGCTCACGGCCTACCGTGTCAGTAAAGCGGAAATCGACGAATTTGACTTCTTTTTCAGCGATCTGTTTAAGAACGTCTTTTGGGCTTGCCATATTTTCTCCGTAAAAAATCTTTGAGCCGTGCCACTTAAGCCAAAAGCCCAATAATATAGTGCACCGGCTAAAGACCAGTATGGATATGGGGCTAAGCGCCGGCGGTCAGCCTCTTACAGGAACATCTGCTGCAGGTCGTTTAGAAAACGCCAACCTAAAGACGTAGCCTGCAAGCGTGCGGGATGCGGTTCAAGCAGGTGACGCGCGCAAGCGGCCTCCAGTTGGCGCGAGATCGATGCCAAAGACAATCCAGTTCGTTCGGTAAAGGTTAAGCTCGTCACGCCTTCTTTTAGCCGCAGGGCATTAAGCATAAATTCGAATGGCAGATCGTCGTCACGCAAACGTCTTTGTTCGGCAATATGACTTCCGTCACGTTGTAGGGCTTGCGTCAGCCAAGAATCGGGCTGACGCAAGCGGACGCTGCGCTCAATACGGTCATAGAAGGACAATTTACTATGGGCGCCCGGTCCTAACCCAAGGTAATCGCCAAATTGCCAATAGTTCACATTATGACGGCAGCGGGCCCCCGGCCGCGCATACGCGGACACTTCATAACGCGCGAGGCCAGCATGCTCCAGGGACGCCTCGATAGCGTCTTGCATGCTAGCGCTCGTATCTTCATCGGGTAGCACCGGCGGGTATTTCGCGAAAACGGTGTTGGGTTCTACCGTCAAATGGTAGAACGATAGATGATCAGTGCCGAATGCGAGCGCCTGTTCCAAGTCGGCTAAACAGCTGCCCATATCTTGCCCTGGTAAGGCAAACATCAGATCTAGATTGACGCGCTGCACGACCCGCTGCGCCATATCGATAGCGCGGCGCGCTTGGGCCGCATCGTGGACGCGGCCTAGCCTTTTTAACTGTATGTCGTCAAAGCTTTGTATACCCAGCGATAGCCGATTTATGCCGCTGGCAGCGTAATCGGCAAAGCGGTTTGCCTCAGCCGTGCCAGGGTTGGCTTCTAACGTAATTTCCGCGTCCGGCAATAGGTTCAAGCAAGCGCGCAGCATAGCCAACAATTCGTCTACCCCTGCCCCAGATAGCAAGCTGGGCGTGCCGCCACCCATAAATACTGAAATGACCTGGCGGCCCCATATCGAAGGCAGCGCCTGTTCCAGATCGGCCCGTAGCGCATCCAGATAGGCACGTTCAGGAATTTCAGCGACCGCCGCATGAGAATTGAAATCGCAATAGGGGCATTTGCGCACACACCAAGGGACGTGGACGTAAACTGAAAGTGGCGGCAAGCTGGTCAGGGTAGAACCGGTGAGCGGCTTCAGGGGCGCCGACGCTGTATGCACCTCTACACGGCGGACAGGAATGGTCCTCATGGTAGGCCTTACTTAGGTTGAAAGCGGCAGTGTGGCGTTTTAAGTCGTGGTCAGGCGTGGGCTCAGTTTATCTAGCAGATGCACCAGCGCCTGGGCGCGATGGCTTAAAACATTTTTGCGCTCTGGCGCCAAGGCCGCTGCAGTGCATCTTTGGTCAGGCAAATAAAAATGCGGGTCGTATCCGAACCCATTACTGCCATGAGGCGTATCAACGATCTCACCCGACCAAACGCCTTCACCGATGAGCGGTTGTGGATCGTGTTCACTACGCAGCAGCACGAGTAGCGCCACATAGTAGGCGCGGCGGTCTAACACACCAGCTAGCTGCTGCACCAGCAACGCATTGTTAGCGGCGTCGCTTTTTGGACCGCCGTTCATTTGCGCATAGCGCGCTGAATAAACGCCGGGAGCACCGTCTAGCGCCGTCACACACAATCCGGAGTCGTCGGCCAAAGCGGGCAAACCCGTTAGGCGGCTAGCATGGCGGGCCTTTTCCAAAGCATTCTCCACGAAAGTGCGATGTGGCTCAGCGGATTCAGGCACCCCTAACTCGCCTTGCGGAATCAATACTATGCCCAGCGGCTCCAACAGTGCGGATAATTCACGCAGCTTTCCCGAGTTATTCGAGGCCAGCACTACGCGGCTTAACGAAGAAGAACCGGCAGTACTCATGAACGCCGCGCTTCTTGCTGCGCTCTCACCAGCTTAGCGATGCCACCTTCAGCTAGGACCAGCATGGCGTTTAATTGCGCATGGGTGAAGGTAGCGCCTTCGCCCGTACCTTGTACCTCCACAAACTGACCATGGCCCGTCATAATCACATTCAAATCAACGTCGCACGAGAAATCCTCTTGGTAGTCGAGGTCCAGCAAAGGCCGGCCATTCACTATTCCCACCGACACAGCGGCTACATGATCGCGCAGGGGATTGGCCTTTAGCTCACCCCGTTTCATCAACAAGGCCACTGCATCGGCCGCCGCGACCCACGCCCCGGTAATACTGGCGCAACGCGTACCGCCATCGGCCTGCAATACATCACAATCCAAGCGCAGGGTGCGTTCGCCTAGGGCTTGCAAGTCAAATACCGCACGCAGGCTGCGGCCTATAAGGCGCTGAATTTCTTGAGTGCGCCCGCTTTGCTTGCCACGCACCGCTTCACGCTCGCTGCGCGTCTGCGTGGCGCGCGGCAGCATGCCATACTCGGCCGTCACCCAGCCCTCGCCTTTGCCTTTTAGAAAAGGCGGTACCTGGTCCAGCACGCTGGCGGTGCACAACACCTGAGTCTCGCCGGCGTGCACCAGCACTGACCCTTCGGCATAGCGGGTGAACCCACGCATAAGCGACAACGGGCGCAATTCGTCGTCGGCGCGGCCAGAAGCGCGCAAGACGGATGGGGCGATGACAGTCAAAAAAAACTCCAGCGAACAAGGAATAATGGCTGATTGTACGGAAAGGCGCCGCGCTCAGTCAGAGTTGGAGTATCCTGCCAAAGAGGAACGTTTTCAGGCAGATACTGCCTGCATCGCGCCTATGCTAGGCATTCGGGGCCAAGTATTTCAGCAGGGTACCGATATACCATGATTCGCAGCATGACCGCTTTTGGCAACGCTCGCGCCGACTTGCAGCAAGGCACGCTGACTGTCGAAATACGCAGTGTCAACAGCCGTTTTTTGGATCTACATTTTCGTTTGCCCGATGAACTGCGTCATCTGGAGACGCCGCTGCGCGAGCTTCTAACAGACAATTTAACGCGCGGTAAAGTTGAGGTGCGGGTAACGTATACCCGTAACGCCAGTATGGCGCTCACTCAGCTTAATCCGGAATGGCTCGCCAGCTTGGCCCAGCAGCTGCGCCTAGCACGCGACATACTGCCAGACCTAGCACCGCCATGCTTGTTTGACCTATACAACTGGCCTGGCCAGCGTAACGGTGACGCGCTCGACCCACAGGTTTGGAGCAGCGCCTGTATGGAAGCGGCGCAGGAGGCGCTGACCCAGCTGCGGCAAGGTCGCGCCCGCGAAGGTAAACGCTTAGCAACGATTATGCGCCAATGCGCAGACAGCATGACTCAGATTGTCGACGCCGTTTACGCTTACCTCCCTCGCCTGTTAGCCGAACACCACGAGCGGCTCGCGGCTAAGCTACGCGAGGCGATGGAAGGTGCTTTTCCTGGCGGTTTTACGCATATATCGGGCGCGGAAATTTCCGAACGTCTTTCTCAAGAAGCCAGTTTATTTGCGCTGCGCATCGATGTAGCCGAAGAATTGGCCCGCCTGCGCTCCCACTTGGACGAATTGCGCCATCTGTTAGGAAAAGGTACGGCGGCTGAGGCCGGCGTTAAAAAGGCCAGCGGCAGCGCTGGTAAGCGGCTGGATTTTTTATTTCAGGAAATGAACCGCGAGGCTAATACACTGGGGGCCAAGGCCAGCAGCATAGAAGTCACGCGTGCCTCCATGGATCTTAAACTGCTCATTGAACAAATGCGTGAGCAGGCCCAGAATGTTGAATAAAACACCGGGGCCCTCAACCCGTCTTGCTACTGCGGCTGCTTATGTCGGCGTAGCCAAAGTACCTTGATCAACATCGCTAATACGCCGGCACCAACTAGCACCCCAGCTGTCACGTAGACTGGCCAAACGCGATCGGCGTACTCCTGATGTTGCTGCATGGCAAGTCCCAGCGGCGCTATCGCATAAGCTAATCCCAGTAACGCTGCACCTAGGGACAGCAGTACCCATGGCAGCCAACCCACGCGGAAATTACGCGCCGCGGCAAACACGTTACCCAGCCTTGCCGCCCGCGGTTGGAACCGTTGCAACTTCCGATTAGCGTAGAGGCGTAGATAGGCAAGCAATGCGATTGCGCAAGCGGCGCCCAGTAAAGCCGCTAACGAAATATACCCGCTTCCCGCCAGCCAATTGCGCGGCTCGTCTACCCACGGTAGAGCCCCCAACACGTCGTAAAGCTTATATCCGCACAAATACAAGGCACCGATTGCCACTACCACCAGCGCGCAAACGCAAACACCGCTTGCGAGGTCTTGACTGCGTCGCTGCGCAAATAAGCCTAACGAAATGTCGATAAGCTTGAGGCAAAGCAATGTGGCTATCATTAGTAGGACAATGGCTGCCCATCCCATAGCCAAACCGAAAAGAAAGCGTAGCAGAAGCAGGACCATAAGAATCAAACAGATAAAAAAGCTAAGATAACGGAAGCAAATGGAATGTCCAATGTCTCTATCTTCTGGCAACGTTTTCATGGTCGTCGCTCCCAGCGGCGCTGGCAAATCTACCCTAGTACAGGCGCTGCTCCAACGCGATCCATTGCTGCGTCTATCGGTATCGTGTACTACCCGCATGCCTCGCGCAGGAGAAGTCAATGGCCGTGACTATCGCTTTGTGTCGGTGGAGGAATTCCACCATATGCGCCAGCAGCAGGCGCTGCTCGAATGGGCCGAAGTGCACGGCAATTTCTATGGCACTCCGGGCGGCTTTATAGACGAGGCCACCCACCAGGGATACGACGTACTGTTGGAAATTGATTGGCAGGGCGCGCGCCAGGTCAGGCAGCGTTATCCGAATGCGATCGGCATTTTTGTATTGCCACCTTCGATCGAGGCATTGGCAACCCGCTTAAAAGCCCGTGGCAAGGATGATGACCACGTTATCGAACGCCGCCTTATGGCGGCTGGCAGTGAAATCGCCCACGCGCCCGAATGCGAATACGTTATTATTAACCAAGAGTTTAGCGTGGCCCTGTGGGAATTGGCTGAGATCGTCCGTACAGCACGGCTGCGCTTTTCTTGTCAGTCGGCCCGCCACGCCGAACTGTTCGCACAGCTCGGTATACCCCCTGCCCACTAAAGGCGCTTCTATTCACGATTTCTCTAGCTCTAGGTATGCAATATGGCCCGTATCACTGTCGAAGATTGTCTTGCTCGTATTCCTAACCGCTTTAAACTTGCGTTAGCCGCCACCTACCGGGCGCGCGAACTGGCGCAGGGCCATACTCCGCGCTTGGAAAGCAAGAACAAGCCTACGGTAACTGCCCTGCGCGAAATCGCCAGCGGCCTCATTGGCCTGGAAATGCTGCGCAAAGTTCCCACGTAATAGGGGCCTGGGGTGGCGCGTATGGCTTTTCCCAGGTTAAAGTACGCTTCCTCAGGTTTGCTCGCAGCGTTGCGCGCAGGTTCTCGGCTGGGCCGGCGTCATGGCAAGAAAAACAAGCTTCCAGCCTCCCCTGCGTTATCGGTGGTGCCCAACGCCCTCGATACCGCTGCGACGCCGGTAGTCTCCTTGGCGCCGTTAGCCGAGATTCTCAGCAGTTACCTCGACCCCAAAGACGTAGAACGCTTACGCGAAGCGTACCGTTTCGCCGATCAGGCGCACTTGGGCCAGTTTCGCGCCAGCGGCTCGCCGTATATTTCCCATCCCATCGCTGTTACCGAAATCTGCGCGGGCTGGAAGCTGGATGCTATCGCGCTCTCAGCCGCCCTACTGCACGATGTCATGGAAGACCAGGGCGTTACCAAGCATGAATTAGCGCAAAAGTTTAGTCCCCAAGTCGCCGAATTGGTCGATGGTCTGTCTAAATT
This sequence comes from Hydra viridissima, assembly GCA_014706445.1. Taxonomy (NCBI): domain Eukaryota; kingdom Metazoa; phylum Cnidaria; class Hydrozoa; order Anthoathecata; family Hydridae; genus Hydra; species Hydra viridissima. Next base: position 1,737,654 of record QPEY01000524.1, on the reverse strand, counting down.
GGACCGGCTAGACTTTGCCACCAAGGCTGAGCAGCAGGCTGAAAGTTTTCGCAAAATGCTGCTGGCAATGGCGCGCGACGTGCGAGTCATTCTTATTAAACTGGCTGACCGTCTGCACAATATGCGCACGCTGGATGCAGTCGCGCCCGAAAAGCGTCGCCGTATCGCCCGTGAAACACTGGATATCTACGCTCCCATTGCGCATCGGCTTGGTCTCAATGTGCTATTTCGTGAATTGCAAGATCTGTGCTTTGCGGCCATGTATCCTAATCGCTATCAGGTCTTGTATAAAGCCGTGCTGGCAGCACGCGGCAATCGTCGCGAAGTAATAAGCAAAATCGCCGATACGGTGCGCACCGCACTGCCGGCTGCTGGCATCGAAGCCGAAGTAAGCGGCCGCGAAAAAACGCTGTTTGGCATCTATACCAAGATGGTTGAACGCAAAAAATCGTTCTCCGAAGTGCTGGACATTTATGGCTTTCGTATTATTGTGCACACTCTTCCAGAGTGTTACTTAGCGCTGGGAACGCTGCACCAACTCTACCGGCCGGTACCGGGCAAGTTTAAGGACTATATCGCGATCCCTAAGGTCAATGGCTATCAGTCCTTGCATACCACGCTAGTAGGCCCGTATGGCACACCCGTCGAATTTCAGTTTCGTACTCGGGATATGCATCATGTAGCCGAAGAAGGCGTGGCTTCCCATTGGCTTTATAAAAGCGCCGACGTAAGTTTGAACGACCTGCAAAAGCGCACTCACCAATGGCTACAGTCTTTGCTTGACATCCAAAGCCAAACTGGCGATTCAGGTGAGTTCTTGGAACATATCAAGATCGACCTCTTCCCCGACGCCGTATATGTTTTTACGCCGCGCGGCAAAATCATTTCGTTACCGCGCGGCGCAACGCCGGTGGACTTTGCCTACGCCATCCATACCGACATTGGCAATCAGGCGGTAGCTGCCAAAGTAAACAACGAATTCGTCGCGTTGCGCACCGAGCTCAGTAGTGGCGATACCGTGGAAATTATCACCTCGTCCGCTTCTCGACCCAATGCACAATGGCTCAACTATGTGCGCACTGGCCGCGCTCGTTCTGAAATCCGCCACTATTTACGCACTGTTCGCTATGAGGAGTCGGTGGCTTTTGGCGAACGCCTACTCACCCAGGCTTTGCAAGAACTACACTTAGTGCTACCAGTCAAGGACGACCCCGCTTGGGAAAAACTAGCGCGCAGCACCGGTGCCAGTTCGCGTGATGAAATCTTGGCTGACATAGGTTTAGGCAAGCGTTTGGCAGAAGTCGTGGCGCGCCGTTTTGCCCCGGAGCATCAGCTGGTGGCCACCACGGCCGCGGCGGTAGACGAAATTATTTCGGCCCGCAGTGCGCCCATACTTATTCACGGCAATGAAGGTCAAGCGGTACAGCTTGCGCCATGCTGCGGCCCTTTACCCGGCGATCCCATTATTGCCGGCATGCGGCTTGGCCACGGATTGGTCGTCCATGTGGCCGATTGTCCCACGGCTGCGCGGCAGCGCTCGCGCGAACCAGAACGCTGGATCAACGTGGCGTGGGACTCCCATACCGCCAAACATTTACCAACTCGCCTAGACATCATTACCCGCAACGAACGTGGCGTATTTGGCCGTCTGGCCGCTGAAATTACCGCGGCTGACGCTAATATCGTGCATGTCACCATGCATGATGATGCAGTGGCCACTGTATCGCTGCAATTAACCGTTCAAGTGGACAGCCGCACGCATCTGGCGCAAGTGATAAGATCGATACGCCACATGCCGCAGGTGCAAAAAATTTTACGTACCAAGGGCTAGTCGCAACGCTGCCGACTGGCCAGCAGCATCTCTTACTCTTTACGCTACGTGCTGCAGAAAGTCCTTCAGACGCTGATTGGGTGGATTGTTCAAAAACTCGGCGGGCGGACTGTCATAAGCGATTTTGCCGCCGTCGATAAAAATGAGACGGCTGCCCACCTTGCGGGCAAATTCCATCTCGTGCGTCACGACTACCATGGTCATACCTTCTTCGGCTAAATCGAGCATGACCTTTAGCACCTCATGACGCAACTCCGGATCAAGCGCCGAGGTGGGCTCATCAAACAACATGATCTTCGGTTTGATGGCCAGCGCCCGGGCGATGGCCACTCGCTGTTGCTGGCCGCCCGATAGTTCGGCGGGATAGTGATGCATACGCTCAGCTAATCCCACTTTAGCAAGCAATTCCTGCGCAAGCAGTCGCGCGTCGGTGCGCGACTGGCCGCGTGTGTGCACCGGGCCGAACATGACGTTTTCTAGCGCAGTCATCTGGGGAAACAGATTAAATTGCTGAAACACCATACCGGTTTCGCGCCGAATAGCACGCACCTGAGACCGAGTACCCTTAACGCTAAGACCTCCGACCAAAATGTCGCCGCTGTTAATCGTTTCCAGCACGTTGATACAACGCAGGAAGGTCGATTTGCCGGAACCAGACGGCCCCACCACTACCACCACTTCGCCGGCGTCTATATTGACAGAGATTCCATCAAGCACGGGCGAGTCACCGAAGCGCTTAACAACGTTGCGAAATTCGACCATGCTCATAGTATGCGCATCCTTTTTTCCAACAGCCGCAAGCTAATTGCCATCAGGCCGGTGAGTATGAGATAGAACACCGCTACGGCCGACCAAATCTCCACCGCGCTGAAGTTACTCGCCATAATTTCTTGGCCTTGTCGCGTCAGTTCCGCCACACCAATAACAATGAATAGTGATGAGTCCTTTAAGCTAATGATGCACTGATTACCCAATGACGGAATCATGCGGCGAAATGCTACAGGACCGATGATATATAAGAGTATCTGAGAAAAACGCAAACCTATGGCCTGCCCCGCCTCTCTGAGACCCTTCGGCACAGAAAGCAGCGAGCCGCGCACAATCTCAGCGATGTAGGCGCCAGAATTGATGATAAGGGTCAAAATGGCGGCCCATTCGGCGTCTACGCGCAACCCTTCTACTAAAAGGGGCAGCGCAAAATACACGAACATGACTTGGACGACGATCGGCGTGCCACGAATAATGACCACGTAGACTTGTGCAAGCCGGGCTACCAACTTAGGGCCATAGGCACGCACCACACCGGTGAGTGTTCCTAGCAGAAAACCGCCCACCAGGCCCCAGAAAGTAATTTTGATGGTCATTAAGGTACCATCAAACAAATTGGGCAGCGCCGCCCACGTTACGGACCAATCAAAATTCAAGCTTTTCCCCTATGACCCAGCTTGCAGCGATCTTGCGGAAAAGCCCGGCATAGCAACGGCTCAAAAAGCGTACCCATGCCCGCCGGGCGACTCAATAGCCAGACGGAACCTGCTAATACGCTACAGCGACTTACCAAACCATTTGGCGTAGATGGCGTCGTACTGACCGTTAGCTGCCAGCGTAGCCAGCGCTTTATTGACTGCTTCAACCAGAGGGCTGCCCTTAGGGAAAGCGATGCCGTAGTGGTCGCCGCTTTTGATGGTGGCCACGACCTTAACGCGGTCTTTGCCCACGGTGTTGGCGTAGTATTTGACATTGGGCGTATCGTGCACCACCGCGTCCACCCGGCCGGTCGCTAGTTCAAGATACGCATTGTCTATATTTGGGAAAAGCGTGAGCTTCGCGCCCGGCACCTCTTTTTGCAGAAAGTCTACGGTAGCCGTACCAATTTTGACGGCCACAGTCTTACCAGTAAGGTCTTGCGCGGCCTTGATGTTATTGGTTTTATTATTGACGAGGATGGCTAAACCGCTTTGATAGTAAGGATCGGAAAAATCGATAACGGCCTTACGGTCTTCGCGTATCGTAATGCCGGATAAAGCCACATCGATATTCTTAGTCTGTAAGCCAGGCAATATGCCGTTGAAATCCATGGGCTGCAGCCGGTACTTAAGATTAAGTTCTTTGGCCACCGCGGCCCAGAGGTCCACATCAAAGCCTGTATAAGTACCACCTTGCTTAAACTCAAAGGGCACGAAGGCCGTATCAATAGCAACGACCAGTTCTTTGTCGCTTTGCGCCGAAGCGTTGGACAGCGGGCTTAGCATGGCCACGAATACAGCTGTCAGCATAGTGGCCAGTTTGCGCTTAATCATCTATCTCTGCTCCTAGGGACTGTAAATTACTGTTACGATAGACCGGTACATACGCCCTAAAAATAAGGTGAACCGGGGAACTTATTTGAATGTTAACCCATTCGCCTGGACCAGGTCTGGGGCAACCAAAGGCTGACCCTTAAGCTAACTGCAACAGATTTTTTCCACCGCCATGCCGATGCGCAGGAGACGACGATCGGCACCCTTGCAACCAGCGATCATTAATCCCACGGGCGCCGTGGTTGGCGCATGACAGGGTATGGACAAGGCGCAACCATCTAGGAAGTTGATCAGCGTCGAGTTGCGTAAGAGTAGCGCGTTGGTAGCATAGTAAAAGTCATCGCTGACTACCAGGTCGGCCAGCATGGGCGCAACGATGGGTACGGTGGGCAGCACCAATGCGTCGTAATCGGCGATGCGGCTCTCAACAGCCGCCACCCAAGCCCAGCGAGCGGTCTGTAGGTCTAGGTAATCAGCCGCCGACATGTGCTGACCCCGCACAATGCGCGAAATAACACGCGGATCGTAACGCGTACCTGCCCGTTCAATGAGACGTCGATGCCAAGCCCAAGCTTCAGCGGCGGTAAAACCACCTTGGCCATTGATGTCGGCCAACTGAGCAAATTGAGGCACAGCGATCTCATCTACCTGCGCCCCGGCACTTGTTAGGCGGTCTAGCGCTCTCATGAATGAAGCAGCGACGTGGGCGTCCATGCTGTCTAACACCAGTGTAGTTGGCATGGCTAAACGCAATCCGCGCAAGGTTGCGGCGGCAGGCAAGGCAACTTCGTCTGCCGACAGAATGGCGTCCAATATGGCGCAGCAGCCCACTGAGGGCGCGAGGGAGCCAATGGAATCCAAACTGCTCGACAGCGGTAGCATGCCCGCCCTCGGCACTCGCCAGGCGCTAGGCTTAAAGCCCACCAGACCGCATAGCGCGGCCGGTATTCGTACTGAACCCCCAGTGTCCGAGCCGATGCCTGCCACTGCCATACCGTCGGTGACAGACACTGCAGCGCCTGAAGATGAGCCACCCGGTATGCGCCCCGTGGCGCGATCCCAGGGATTAAGAGGTGTGCCGTAGTGAGGATTTATGCCCAGGCCGGAATAGGCAAACTCAGTCATGTTGGTGCGGCCGACGATGACGGCACCAGCAACTTGCAGACGCTGCACCACTAACGCCGTCTGTGTGGCCGGGGGCTCGTCTCGACACGCGATTGAGCCTGCCATGGTGGTTTCCCCGGCCACGTCAAACAGGTCCTTAATAGAAATGGGCAACCCATCTAAGGGCGAACGCACTAAACCCGTTGCACGTAGGATGTCGGCGGCCCGCGCCGCGGCGCGGGCCTGTTCGGCGTAAAGTCGAGTAAAGACGCGGGCGCCCTCGCCTGCCGGGTCCTGAGCGCGCGCCAGCGCTAGTTCGGTGAGCTCTACAGCAGTAACATGGCCTGCTCGCAATGCGGCGCCTTGTTCATTGAGCGTTGGATATATCGTCATCCTGCCTTATGCATTAGTGCAGCAACTATCATCGCGCCTCTTAAACGATTACTATCACCGGCGGCAACCCCAGCGCAAATTCGCCTGCATTGCCAAAGAATGCCGCAGATCGATTCATCAAAATAGAGGAAATCAAAGCAATGAAATTTCTTCACTTAAGAATCATGATAGCAGTGCTGATTGCTACCGGCGCATATCCTGGTCTTAGCCATGCTGCAGACAATCTACAAAATAAAGTTAAAAGCACTGTCGACAGGGCTATCACCCCTATTATGAAAAAATATAATGTACCTGGAATGGCCGTTGGCATGGTTATCGGCCAGCAGGCTTACGTATTTAATTATGGCGTCGCCTCGCTAGAAACTCAGCAGGCCGTTACTGACGGCACGCTGTTTGAAGTCGGCTCAATCAGCAAAACATTGACAGCAACGCTGGCATCGCATGCACAGGTTAACGGTAAATTGAACCTCTTAGATAAAACCAGCAAATATCTGCCTTTTTTACAAGGCAGTAAATTCGGCGAGGTACGTCTAGTTAATCTTGGGACCCACACCTCCGGCGGCCTGCCATTGCAAGTTCCTGAAGATATAAAAGACAATAACCAATTAATGAAGTATTTCGCAGCTTGGCAGCCTACTTACCCGCCGGGCACCTACCGAACTTATGCCAATCCTAGCATCGGCATGCTTGGCCTGATAACGGCTAAGAGCATGGATCAAGACTTCACTGTACTAATGGAACAGCACTTGCTTCCTGCTCTGGGCATGAAGAGCACTTATATAAACGTTCCACCAGACCAAATGGCAAACTACGCTCAAGGCTACTCACACCAGAGCGCCCCTATCAGAATGACCAAAGGCGTTCTATCAGACGAAGCCTACGGCATTAAGACGACAGCCAACGATATGATTCATTTCATGCGGGCAAATATGAATTTGGCCGAACTTGATGCCCCGCTGCAAAACGCTGTTACGCAAACACACACCGGCTACTTTAAATTGGGGGAAATGACCCAGGATCTTATTTGGGAGCAATACGCCTATCCGGCGAGCCTGGAAACACTTTTGGCAGGCAATTCTCCTACTGTGGCGTATAAACCGTTACCCGTCACTGAGATAAAACCCCCTCAGGCACCCCGGACAGACGTTTTAATTAACAAAACCGGATCCACGAATGGCTTCGGAGCCTATATTGCGTTTATTCCCGCAAAACAAATAGGGATCGTCCTGCTCGCAAATAAAAACTACCCAAACAGCGAACGGGTTACGATCGCTCATGGGATTATCACGGCGCTGAATCCAGAGAGATAAGGCCGCTCTCTTTGCCATGAAGGTAAGAGGTATATCGGCCGCAGAAGCCTGCATACTTGTGCAGATCAAAGCAAATTACATTGAAATGTCCATCGGCCTAACGAGCGGGATGTTGAGCGACTGCTAAGAGGTATTGTTTGATTTTGGACCAGCGAATCTATTTTTTCTTCACTATATCCGTAATTAAACCTTAGTTCCGTACCATCGGGGTTGTCTGGAATGTCCTGTGTAGCGTAGAGACAATATAGATAGGCGTTCGTAACTAACTGCCCCGATTTTATTTTTGTAGGCGCATTAACGCAAACTTCAACCGTCGCTATATCGCAGTTATATCCTTCAGACGCTTGGCGTACGGGCCTTCCATTTTGGTCGTATTCGAAGATAGTATTTATTCTTGATACGATGCCATCTCCATCAATAACGTAAGGGTGGTCTCCACATAATATGCTATAGGGCAATGGTTTTTTTATAATATATTGGGGTACTAGCCTACCGGAATAAAAACCCAAAAGATCTTCCCTTTTATGGGCGCCGTATATTTTCACACCATATTGCCCAATTAGCCATTTTTCTTCATTTTTTTTAATATCATCTTCTGTTATGCGCTCACATTTCATGCTTTCGTGCAAGGTTACCCAGCCCTCATTATTAATACCATCTTCGACTTTATCAATCGAAAGGGGGCAGTCCTTATTATGTACCTTTAAAACTTCACGAATAATAATCGGTTCGTCATCAAGGTTACGCAAGGGTATAGTTTATCCTTGTTAGAGTTATAGGTGCCCAACTTGTTCTCTCTATAACTTGCTAAAAATGCCGTGTACCCTGCTGCACTTACGCTAGTCAATAAGGGAAGAGACTTAATAGATGTGCCTGTACTGCCCGTAACACTTGTAGCATCCATAGCATTTAGCATTATAAAAATTCTCAGTAAGCCAAACTAAAGCTCCATTATGTCAGGACGTTCAAAACCGATATTGCATATATTGTCCATTTGAGGACAATGGGGCACCAACTGTTTTTTTGTAAAAAAGGCGATATACGCTCCGAAGCCATTAGTGGATTCGGTTTTGTTATCTAAACATCTGCTCGCTGCGTAGGGCGACTTTATCTTAGTAACGGACACCGCTTTGACTATACTAGCTTGCCGCCCGCCAGCACCAACTGTCTGTCGCAGCGCGTTGCCAGTTGTGGATCGTGGGTAACCAGCATTAGCGTAGCACCGTGCTCTTGATGCAGCTCGAACATCAGATCTATCACCATTGCCCCGGTAGCAGCGTCCAAGCTGCCCGTGGGCTCGTCGGCAAAGAGCAAGTCGGGCCGCACGACAAAAGCGCGGGCCAACGCTACACGCTGCTGTTCCCCGCCCGAAAGCGTCTCGGGGTAGAGATGCAGGCGCTTAGCCAAGCCTACTCGACTTAGCATGCTTTGTGCCGCCTCACGGGCTGGTTTGTCTGCAAGCTCAAGCGGCAGCATGACGTTTTCAAGAGCCGTTAGATTGGGCAGTAGCTGAAACGACTGGAACACGAAGCCCACATGGCGCGCCCGCAAGCGCGCACGTCCGTCTTCATCCAAGGCATACAAATCTTGTCCCGCCCAACGCACGCTTCCTGAGGTGGGAACATCAAGACCCGCAAGCAGTCCTAGTAAAGTGGACTTACCCGAACCTGATGGCCCTGTAATCGCCACGGTGCTGCCAGCGCGAACAGTAAAATCGACGCCTTTTAGGATAGTCAGCGATCCTGCAGCCTCTTCTACTTGTTTAGTCAAACTACGTACTTCAATCGAATTGTCGTTATCCATGCGTTTATTTTTTCGGATACTTGGGGTGATTGCAATGTCGCTAGCCGCCGCCGCATCCACCTATGCTCAGACCTTAAGCCCTCCTCAGGGTTCCGCGCTGCGCACTGTGTTGATAGTGGGCGACAGCTTGTCAGCCGAATATGGCCTGCCACGCGGCAGCGGCTGGGTGGCCATGTTGGCGCAACGCATCGCTAAGCAATACACGAATTACCAGGTGGTGAATGCGAGCATTAGCGGCGACACCACCAGCGGTGGCCTGACTAGGTTACCCGAATTATTACGTCGTCATCGGCCGGCGGTAGTGGTGCTAGAACTGGGTGCCAATGACGCGCTGCGCGGCCTATCACTCGACATGACCGAAGCAAATCTAGGCAAAATGGCGCATGCAGCGCATTGCATAGGGGCGCGCGTGCTCATAGTGGGCATGCAAATTCCCCCCAACTACGGCGCAGCCTATACTGAACGCTTCAAACAAATATTTGCCGACGTGGCGAAGAAAGAAAGGACGGCGCTGGCGCCTTTTTTCATGGCAGGCATCGCCGAAGATCGGACCCTGTTCCAAAGCGACGGCATTCATCCCAACCAACAGGCCCAGCAGCAACTATTGGATAATATATGGCCGCAGTTGGCGCCACTGCTGAGTGATAAATAGCGGTGCGTCTTGCAACGTCAGAGCAACGACGTTATCCCCCAAATTGACCGTCGTTACCTTGAATGGCACGGTCTGCTTCGGCTGTGAGTTTCACCTTGTATTGTTCGCGCAGCATTTTTAAAACAGCCGCACTCTCTAACTCCCCCCACTCGCTCGCCAGCTGCTGCGACAATAGTGATTGCGCGGCAGGATCGTTAGCGCCCCGCTCCACCTGCTGCAACCACAATATAGCGTAGTCGCTATCGATGGCAGTGCCCGTGTAGGCAGGCAATGGTGCGGACGGCAGGCGCATCACGGCATCTAGTAGGGGACGCGGCAAATCTTTGGCGTCTTTGCGCGACACGACGATGGGCGCATCAAAGCCAACCACAGATGCCAAGGGCTGGTTGCGCAGCGTTTGCAGCGCTTCGGTGCCCGCCTTGCGCGCCGCCTCAGCGGCACGCTCATCTAACAAACGTGCATGAACGCTGGCGCTTATCTTCTCTAGCGGCGGCACATGTGCCGCTTGCACCGAAGCGACCCGTAAGGTGATCATGGTGTCAGGCGCAAGCTCGATGACGCCAGAGTTTTGCTTTTCGCGCAAAACTTCGGGCGAAAAAATCACCTGGCGCACACGTGGATTGTCAAGCAGCGCCGCATCGACGCTTTCGGCGGCGGACCCAGGACCGGCTTGGTCGGCAGGCAGCAGGCCTTCGCGGGTAATGCCAGCGGCGGTACGCAGTTTTAGTCCGAGTTGATCGGCGGCGGGCTGTAGACTGTTGGGCTGGTCATAAACCAATTTAGTGAGGCTGGTGGCCATATCGGCAAAGCGCGATGCCGCTTTCTGCGTGCGGATTTGTTCCGCAATTTGACCTCGTACCTCGGCCAGCGATTTGGCTCGAGCCGGATTGATTTCCGTCACCTTCACGATGTGAAAGCCCGAAGGCGTTTCCACCACAGCAGAAACTTGGTTCTTATTCAATTTGAAAATGGGCTCCTCCAGCGGCCCACCCCAGGCGCCATGCACAAGCCAGCCTAAGTCGCCACCATTGGTAGCGGAGCCGGCATCCTGCGAATGTTGGCGTGCCAATTCGGCAAACTGGGCCGGATTGGCTGCGGCTTGCCGGGCCAGCGCCTCTGCTTTTTCACGGGCTGCCTGGCGCTCTGCTTCTGAGCTGCCAGCGGGCACTTCTATCATGATGTGGCTAGCGCGGCGACGCTCGGGTTCATTCAAATGGCTCTTGTTTTGCTGGTAATAGGCGACGATGTCTTCTTCTGTGACTTGGATGCCCTGCATTGCCGCCGTCTTATCCAATATTAGGTATTGCACCTGCGCCTGTTCGGGAATACGCAACTGCTGTTTATTGGCCTCGTACCAGGTCTGAACGTCGGCTGGCGTGACAACGACTTTGGGGCGATAATCGGCCGCGGCGTAACGACGCACGCGCACGGTGCGCTTTTGCGTCAAGGCATTTTCTATAAAAGTAATAACCGTTGCCGGTATACGGGCCGTCTCAGTGACGGGATCGAGCACCTGTTCCACCGCCAGGTCGCGCCGCATAGCCGCCTCGAATGCAGCAGGCGCCATGCCTTGCGCCGCTAACACCTGCCGGTAACGTTCGGCCGAGAAGCGACCGTTGTCCTGCAGCTGAGGAATCGCCGCAATCGTATTGCGCAGGTTTTCGTCCGAAACAGAAAAGCGGTTTTCGTCTGCCACCTGTAGCAGCAGGCGCTGATCGATCAGTTGCTGGAGGAGTCGCTGGCGCGTGGCGGGCGTATCGACTAGAGCCGGATCAAATTGGCTGCCCAGGCGCTGGCGGAATTGATCCAACTGATTGTGCCGCGCCCGGTCGAATTCGCCACGAGTGACAGATTGAGCCGCTACCGTAGCAAGTTCGGGCTCACGCGCCATGAAACTGTCGTAGCCATGCAGACCTACTAAGAAAAATGACGGCACGATGAGTATCAGCAGAATAAACTGCATCCAACGCCGATGATTGCGAATAAAGTCAAACATGGAATCCCTGTTGCCCGCTGGCGCCCTCAAGCCGCGCTCAACGTCCAAAAAAGGCAAAAAAAAACGAACTGCGTTCGCTTTGGCCAAATACTGGTTGGTTTATACCTGAGCCAATAGGGAAGTTTACCATTACAGGGGGCAGCTTGGGCCTATCTAAAAACGTCGATGACTTGTCGATTCTGGCTCTTCATAAGTTGGCACCGGTATACGACATATTGTCGATAGCGGTCTACGCGCCGCGCCTAGCGAGTTCGGCGAGTTGATCGCACGCGAGCCTTTCCCTGCACGGCAGACAACGTGCAAGCGTTATTCTTGCGAATTAATTTATAGCACTGGTCATGTCTAAAGATTTGCAGTCGTCTGCTCAGCTGGCTCCCTGGCCCTACTCGCCTTACATTGCCCACCGAGGCGGCGGTCGCCTGGCGCCTGAAAATACCTTGGTCGCCGTGCGCGTAGGTGCGGCGCACGGTTTTACGATGTGCGAATATGACGTCAAGCTCAGTCGCGATAATGTACTGATTCTGCTGCACGACGACCACTTGGAACGAACTTCCAATGGTAGCGGTCCCGTGACAGAGCGTACCTACGCCGAGCTGACGCAACTAGATGCCGGCAGCTGGCACTCGGCCGCTTACGCGGGCGAACCGATACCCACCTTCGCTGCCGTCGCCCGGTGTACGCGCGACTTAGGCATAGCTTCTAATGTAGAGATCAAGCCCAGTCCGGGACGCGCATTTGAAACCGGTGCGGCGGTGGCCCTGGCGGCTCGTCAACTCTGGCGAGGCGCCGACATAGCACCCCTGCTTTCGTCCTTCTCCGAGGAAGCACTGACTGCCGCGCGCGCCGTCGCGCCAGAATTGCCGCGCGCTTTGCTGTTAGAAAATATGCCTCCCGACTGGCAGTCACGACTAGCGCGCCACGCTTGTGTGGCCCTTAACCTTCACCATTATCATGCCAGCCGAGAACGGGTGCAGGCTGTGCATGCGGCGGGCTATCGCATCACAGCCTGGACAGTCAATGATCCCGAACGCGCGCATTTGCTTTTAGACTGGAACATAGACAGCATTTTCACCGACGAGCTGGCCACCATTCGGCCAAGCGTCTGAGACCACGGAGTAGTCCTTGTTTAGCTACCGCCACGCTTTTCATGCCGGCAGCCATGCTGACGTGCTCAAGCACGCCATTCTTACCCATACGCTAGACCATCTCAACCGCAAAGACACACCCTACTGGGTCATAGATACCCATGCGGGAGCGGGGCGGTATTTGTTAGATAGCGACTGGGCGCAAAAAAACGCCGAATTCGCCGCTGGCATCGGTCGTCTATGGAAGCGCTCGGACTTGCCGCCGATTATGGCCGGTTATTTGCAAGGGGTGCGTCAATATAATCCCGATAACCACCTACATCACTATCCTGGTTCGCCTTGGCTTATCCTCGACGCGCTGCGCGCCCACGACCGTCTGCGGCTGTTCGAAATGCATCCTACCGAAGCCGAAGTCCTGGTCTCTCATCTGCAGCGCCGCGGCGGCGCCGCCCTCCGCCAGACCACTATTTACGCCACCGACGGCTTCGAGGGGATGAAGACCCTACTGCCTCCGCCGCCACGTCGCGGCCTAGTGCTTATTGATCCTTCGTACGAAAACAAGCAAGACTATCAACGCACTCTTACCGCCGTAAAGGAAGGCCTCAAACGCTTTGCAACCGGCATTTATGCGGTGTGGTACCCCTTAGTGCAACGCGGTGAATCCACCGAAATGGCCCATCAGCTGCAAAAACTACGCGTTAAGCGCTGGTTGCACGCGTCGCTGACTGTAAAGAAGCCCGCTGCCGATGGCTTCGGACTGCATGGCAGTGGCATGTTTCTTATTAATCCCCCCTGGACGCTGCATGCCGCTCTTAAAGAAGCCTTGCCGTGGTTGGCTGAGGTGCTTGGCCAGGACGATGGCGCCATGTATACGTTGAACTATCGTGAAAACGCTTAAGCAGAAAACCGCCAGCACTTATGAAGATGCCTTTGCCCTATTCCCCCGGCTGGCGCCTCGCCATGCTGCCGTCACTTTCTTGCCTGCAGAAATACTGGCTGTTGCGGCCTGGCGCCCTCACGACCGGCCTGCGCCAGCTGGGGGCGCTACGCTTACAAGTGTTAAACGAGTACGTCCAAGGCGCGCCGACTGACGAGGCGCTGGCCATGGGCATCAGCCGACATTCGCCGGCCTGGGTGCGCGAGGTCTTGATGTCGCTAAACGGCGTGGATTGTGTCGTGGCGCGCAGCCTAACACCGCTGGCCGCATCGCATGGAGCCTGGCAGAGCATGCGTCGCCTTAAGACTCGGCCACTGGCCGACATTCTCTATCACGATCGTCACGTGCGACGCTCAGCGTTTGCTTGCCGTCGACTCAGCCGTAACGTGCCTTTATACGGCGTCGCAAGCGCTCAGTGCGTTGAGTCAGGAGCACTGTGGGCTAGGCGCTCCGTGTTCTGGCGCCATGGCCAGCCGCTGCTGGTGGCTGAATGTTTTTTACCAGCGTTTTGGCGCATCAGCCAAGCGAGCCAACCTACCTTATAAAGGGCTTACTCAAGGAGCGGGAGTGTCGCATGCGCTACCGCCAACCCGCGATAGACCGCGCTTGCCGATTCTCCGTCTTCTACCGCCCATACACTGGATAAGACGGCCTGCGCAAAGCACCAGCCGATTATGCGTTTTTTGTCTAAACCGAGTTGGCTGGCAATGATGTCTATACGACGCTCAATGAGAGAGGAAGAAGCGTACAGACGGGTGTCTAATGTGGGATTGCGCAGCGCAGCGCCTATTTCGTATTCGGGTTCTCCCACCACGCCTTTTGGATCGATGGCAACCCAGCCACGAAGATGATCAAAAAGAATATTGTCGTGGTGCAAGTCTCCATGCAGTAAGCGCCGCCCTTGCTGGGAGGCGCACAAGGCTGCATATAACTGGGCAGCCTTTTCTACTAGAGAAGATGGCAACAAGGGGTGTGGCCGCTTAGCCAGATACGAGCGCAAGCTCACGCCCCATTGCTCCACCGTAGGCAAGTCCGTCACGACCGCCGCCGTAGTGTGTAACTTGCGGATGACGCCACATACTATGCGCGTAGCTTCATCATCGGCGCCCTGCATGACACTATTGGTAAGTGGCGTGCCCGGAACCAATCGTTCCAGCAACAAGGCATCGGCAAAAGTGTCTATACAACGTACAGCGCCATTGCCAGCAAACTGTCGTAGCGCCCTGACGCAAGCAGCTTGGCCGGGCGCGCTGGGATCCACGCCATGCATAATTTTTAATACGATGGGCAACCCTTGCTGATGGCCAAATGCGATGCACGCTTGCTTAACATAGAGGATGTCGGGCCCCAGTGTCAGCCCCCAATGCATTGCATAAGGCGACAGGTCTATGCGCATCTTGCTTGTACTGCGTCGCCTAGCGGGCTTACAGGGCCGCTTCGTTAGCCTCACCGGTGCGAATACGCACTGCTTGTTCGACCGGCGTAACGAAGATTTTGCCGTCGCCAATCTTACCAGTGCGGGCGACCTTCACAATGGCCTCGATGGCGGGATCGACCATTTCGTCAACCAGTACCGCCTCAAGGCGAATTTTGGGCAAAAAATCAACCACGTATTCTGCGCCACGATAGAGCTCGGTGTGTCCCTTTTGCCGGCCAAATCCCTTAACCTCCGTGACAGTTAGCCCACTCACGCCAACTTCGGCCAGCGCTTCACGCACCTCGTCAAGTTTGAACGGTTTAATAATGGCGGTTATTTGTTTCACTTTATTGTCCTCCGTAGCTAAAGGGCGGTGCCACGCACTGCCTACGCGCTTTCCCGAAAGCCGTTGGTGACGGGATAGCACCAATCACGACCAAACGCGCGCGACGTAATGCGAGGTCCGAGAGGCGCCTGACGCCGCTTGTATTCGTTAACTCGGAGAAGCCGCAGCACTTGTTCTACGGCGACCGCTGGATAACCCGCTGCGATGATGTCGGCGGCGCCCGCATTGTGCTCCATGTATAGCGCCATAATGCCATCGAGTACCTCGTACGGCGGCAGACTGTCTTGATCTTTTTGATCGGGACGCAACTCAGCCGAAGGCGGACGTTGGATGATGCGTTTTGGAATAATTTCACCGTTGCGATTGCGCCAAACCGCCAAGCCGTACACCAGCGTTTTAGGCACGTCTTTAATAACCGCGAAGCCACCTGCCATATCGCCATAAAGCGTACAGTAGCCGGTAGCCAGCTCGGATTTATTACCGGTCGTCAAGACCAGGCGGCCGGTCTTGTTCGATAGCGCCATAAGAAGCGTGCCCCGCACGCGGGCTTGGATATTCTCCTCGGTAGCATCTTGCGACAAGCCGACAAACTGTGGCGCCAATGCGGTCTCGAAGGCGTGCACCAAAGAGTCAATGGCAAGGATGTCGTATTGCACTCCCAAACGTGTCGCCATTGCTTGAGCGTCAATACACGATATATCCGCCGTGTAGCGCGAGGGCATCATCACGGCTCGCACGTTACTGGCGCCTAGCGCGTCGACCGCAATAGCCAACACTACCGCAGAATCGATGCCGCCCGATAAGCCAATAATGGCGCCAGTATGGCGGTTTTTGGCAAAGTAATCGCGCACACTCAGCACTAGAGCGTGCCAGACTTGCTCCTCGAGGCAATATGGCGCCGCAGTAGAGCAGGTGATAGGGTTAATTTTGCCGTCTTCATAAATTTGCACCACTGTGACGTCTTCGACGAATTCAGGCAGACGAGCGGCGACGACGCTCTTTGCATCTAACGCCAATGAACCCCCATCAAATACCAGCTCGTCTTGACCTCCCACGAGATTGGCGTAAACGATGGCACAACCACTGACTGCCATGCAGCGGCGTAACGCCGCTTCCCGTTCGTGCGGTTTGCCTAGGTGGTAGGGCGAAGCGTTTGGCACCAATAGCACTTGGGCGCCTGCCTGGGCGGCTGCCTGCGGCGCGCGCTCGAACCAAATATCTTCGCAAATATTTACGCCAAAACGCAGGCCCTTGACAGAAAATACCAGCGCCTTTTCACCGGAGGTGAAATAACGCTGTTCGTTAAAGACGGAGTAAGTGGGTAACTCGCGCTTGTAATAAACGCCCACCACCTTGCCCTCACACAAGACGGAAGCGGCGTTGTATAGCCTGCCCTCGTCCGTCTGCACATGGCCGACCACCACGTGCAAACCTTTAAGCGGTGCTAGTTCATGGCATAGCTGTGCCAAAGCTTGCGCTTGCCGGCTCACGAACAAGGGGCGCAATAGGAGGTCTTCGGGCGGATAACCGGTCAGCACCATTTCAGGCGTCACTAGTACGTCAGCGCCTTGCTGGTACGCCGCATGGCTTGCTTGCAGCACACGTGCCACGTTGCCCGCCAAATCGCCCACACAGGCATTGATTTGGGCGATTCCTACACGAGCGACACGCATAGATAAAGGTTCTGAACCACTAAATTAACCATCGCAAAATTATCGCATGGCGATAAGACCGGACTACGCAAGCACATTTTTAGTTTTTAGTTAGGTTTAACCTCTGCCGACAGAACCGACTGGAATTCGCGCCGTGCAGCTTCGCGCAGCCAGCCGCTCGCTTGACCGATATCGGCCCCCGAGGGCTGTTGAAACAAGCGCAGACCCAACTCCGGCAAAATGGCGATTAGGTGATCGAAGATATCGCCTTGGATACGTTCATACTCTACCCATGCCGTTACGGCGGTAAAACAATAGACTTCAATCGGAATCCCATCGGATTGAGGCTCCATCATGCGTACCATCATCGCCATATCGTGCCGCACCTCGGGGTGTTGCTGCAAATAAGCGAGACCATATACACGAAAGGTGCCCAAATTAGTCAGCCGGCGACGGTTGGCCGGTACAGTGGCTAATTCTCCCAAACTGCGGTTGATGTGTTCTAAATCATTCTGCTTCGTTTGCAAATAATGTTGCAGCAGCCGAAAACGCATGAGTTGGCGGGGCTCGTCATCGGTAAGAAAACGCACGCTACTGGCGTCGATACGCAATGTGCGTTTAATGCGACGACCGCCTGACTCGAACATGTGGCGATAATTGCGGTAGCTTTCCGAAAACAGTTTGTAAGTAGGCACCGTAGTGACGGTGTTGTCCCAATTTTGTACTTTGACGGTATGCAACGCGATATCTTTGACAAAGCCGTCGGCATTGCATTGCGGCATTTCTATCCAGTCGCCGATACGCAGCATATCGTTAGAAGTCAGCTGCGTGCTTGCCACTAATGACAACAACGTATCCTTAAACACCAGTAGCACCACCGCCGACAACGCGCCTAATCCAGAGATCATCCATAAAGGCGAGCGGTCAATCAAAATAGACAATACCAGCACGGTACAAACCGCTGCTAGGATGAGCTTGCCTATCTGTATGTATCCTTTAATGGACCGAGTTTGCGCTCGAGTGGTGGCTGAATAGACATCTTGCCAAGCGCTCAGCACACCCCCCAGCGCCAAGAATAGGCAAATCCAAGTGCCCGCATGGGCCAAACGGCCGACCAGCGCTGCAATCGAATCTATGTGGGGAATGAGGTCTATACCGCCCGAAACCACCACGAACGGTACCGCATACCAAAGATGATGATAGGCTCGGCGCCGGGCCAAGGCGCTGTCCCAATTTGCCCGACCAGTTAATACCAGCAACCGGTGGGCTACCCGAAGCACGATGCGAGCGACCACCCACTGTGAAAAAAGGGCGATTAACACCAAAGTGCCTATGCCCACCAGCGCCTGCGCCCACGGATGGGCCGGCATATAGGCATACAGTATGGCGGCAAGATTGTAAAAGCTCTGGGGCAAAACAATTCCTTCGCGAGGAGGGGAAAGTGTCAGCATAAATTATCGATCATATTTGGCCCAATTGCCCCCGGGCAGGCCACGGCCAGCCTATAATTGCGCCATCATGGCAAGCACTCCCCCCTTTCAGCAAAATCAATTCGCTAATAAAACGCAGGCATGGTCCGCCCGGTTTTCTGAACCGGTATCCGACCTCGTCAAACGATATACCGCCTCGGTTAATTTCGATCAGCGGCTTGCCCACCATGACATCCAAGGGTCTCTCGCGCACGCCGGCATGTTAGCCGCGCAGGGCATTATTTCGCCGCAGGATTTGGCTGATATTCAGCGCGGCATGGGGCAAATTTTGGCGGAAATCGAGGCCGGCTGCTTTCAGTGGCTGCTGGACTTAGAAGACGTGCACCTTAATATTGAGAAACGGCTAGTCGAGCTGGTGGGCGACGCCGGCAAACGGCTCCATACGGGCCGTTCACGCAATGATCAAGTAGCCACCGACCTCCGCTTGTGGTTGCGTGATGAACTCGACCTCCTGGTGGCGCTCCTGCGTCAATTGCGCCATGCGTTGGCCAAGGTGGCGCTAGAAAACGCTGCCACCATCATGCCCGGCTTCACGCATTTGCAGGTCGCTCAACCCGTGACTTTCGGCCACCATTTGCTAGCGTATACAGAAATGTTTGCGCGCGATGCCGAACGCCTGCTTGATTGCCGTAAGCGGGTAAACCGCCTGCCCCTGGGCGCGGCAGCCTTAGCCGGCACGTCTTATCCCATCGATCGTGAGCAGGTTGCCCGCGCGCTGGGTTTCGAAGGCGTATGCCGCAATTCGCTAGATGCCGTCGCTGATCGCGACTTTGCCATCGAAATGAGCGCTGTGGCGGCGCTCATCATGATGCATATTTCGCGCCTATCAGAAGAATTGGTACTGTGGATGAGTCCGCGCGTGGGCTTTATTAAGTTGGCTGACCGTTTTTGCACCGGCAGCTCCATCATGCCGCAGAAAAAAAACCCTGACGTGCCCGAACTCGCCCGCGGGAAAACCGGGCGCGTTTATGGGCACCTCATGGCCCTGCTCACGCTAATGAAAAGCCAGCCGCTGGCCTACAACAAAGACAATCAGGAAGACAAAGAGGGCTTGTTCGACACGGTGGACACACTGCGCGAAACCCTGACTATTTTTGCTGACATGGTCACTGGCATTGAAGTGCAGCCAGACAATATGCGCGCTGCAGCCCTACAGGGCTTTGCCACCGCTACTGATCTAGCCGACTACTTAGTCCAACGCGGAATACCGTTTCGTGATGCCCACGAAATCGTTGCCCATGTCGTCCGCGATTGCGAGCAACGCGGCTGCGATTTGGCCGATCTGCCCTTAAATGCGCTTAAGGCTTACCATGCCGCTATTGGCGATGACGTACAGCAGGCATTGACGTTAGAAGGCTCAGTTGCCGCGCGCAACCACGTCGGTGGCACGGCACCCGCGCGGGTACGAGAAGAAGCCGCGCGCGTGTTGCAGGAAACGGCTAGCTCATAAATCGCCCACAGCGGCAGCATGCTACGACTCAAACACTGCGATCGATTCGACGTGACCGGTATGCGGGAACATATTGACCACGCCCGCACTCTTGAGAATATAGCCGCCACTATGCACCATGATGGCAGCGTCACGCGCCAAGGTGGCAGGATTACAAGAGACATACACAATTCGTTTGGGCCGCTCGTGCGGTGTAAGCAGCGCCAAAGACTGCGCCACCGCTTGTGCACCCTCGCGCGGCGGATCGATTAGCATGCGATCAAAATAACCCAGGCCGCGCAGCCAATCCACATTCACTTCAAACAGGTTTAAGGTGGAAAAATTCGTACGCTCTGCCAAGCCGTGGCGGGCGGCCGCGTCATGGGCCCGATCGGTGAGCGCCTTGCTCCCTTCTACCCCCACCACCTGCCGACTACGGGTGGCCAATGGCAACGTAAAATTCCCCAAGCCACAAAATAAATCGACCACGCGATCATTGGGCTGCACTTTCAACAGGGCCAAGGCACGCGCCACCAACGCCCGGTTAATAGCAGGGTTGACCTGGGTGAAATCGGTAGGCCGGTAAGGCATGCGCAAGCCAAATTCGGGGAGGGTATAGGCCAGCGCGTCCTTATGATCAGCGTCTAACGCATGTACCGAGTCCGGCCCCTTAGGCTGCAGCCACCACTGTATGCCATGGGCAGTGGCAAAGGCGCGCAGCATGGCGATATCGCTTGCAGTTAGCGGCACCAAGTGGCGTAACAGCAAAACGGTCACGCCCTCACCCAATGCAACCTCGATTTGCGGCAAACGGTTAGGCGCCGACATAGCGGTGATAAGCGCACGCAGCGGTAAGAGCAGATCGCTGATTTGCGGAGGCAACACATGACATTCACGCATGTCAGCCACATAGCTGCTTTTGCGCTCATGGAAACCCACCAATACCCCACCCTTTTTGGGCACGACGCGAACCGACAAACGGGCGCGATAGCGGTAACCCCAGCTTGGCCCATGCAGCGGCGGCAGCATGCGCGCCGGGCGCAGCTTGCCGACATGCCAGAGCGTATCTTCCAGGGCGCGCTGCTTAATAGCCACCTGCGCCGCAGGCTCCAAATGCTGCATCGCGCAGCCGCCACATACACCAAAATGGGGGCAGCGCGGCGCCACGCGCTGCGACGACGGACGTAGCAACTGCTCAACGTAGGCGAGCTCATAAGAAGGCTTGCGGCGTGCAGTACGCACTGTGACGCGCTCACCGGGTAAGGCGCCCTCGACAAACACAACCTTACCGTCGCAACGGGCGATACCGCGCGCTTCGAGGTCTAACGATTCTATATAGAGAGGCTCCAGCATTTTGGGCAGATCAAAGACGAGTAGTTAGAACGTGTGAGACATTTAAAAAAATCTGCCTTTTACTGCCCGACCGCTTTGATCATTGCGCAATGGAGATGGCTGCTTCATCATACAGCCGCCGCGGCTGCGCGGTTTGTGGCAAGCGCTCCACAAGCTAACGCCGGCTTGGGTAGCGGCAACGGCCAACGCCACACCCACAAGGGTTGCCACTAAATTGAAACGGGCCATGGTGTAGTGCTCCTGAAAGTTGCGAACACCGCTTATGGTGTAGGGGTATCGGTTTCATGCGAAGCTTGCGGCGCTTCCCATGCTGCTAGGTATTGTTGCCAATGAAGCGCATCGCTGCCCGCCAGCGTCGTATGTACTAGGGCCAGCTCGGCGTTATAGGCGGCCTGATTGAGCTCTCCACGCAAAAGACGAAAGCGGCAGTAGAGTAACCATGTATTGACGACGTCGGTCTCGCAGTATGCTCTGACCTCGTCGGCCCTGCCCTGATTCCAAGCTTCCCACACCTTGCTACCGTCCATTCCCAGTTTGCCGGGAAACCCACACAGCTTAGCCAGTTCGTCTAGCGGCGCGCTCGCTCGGCCGTTGTACTTAGCCAGCACGTCCATTAAATCGATATGGCGGGTGTGATAGCGGCCAATATAGTTATTAAATTTAAACTCGCGGTCGTCTTCGCCCAGATCCCAATAGCGCGGTGCAGGAATGCCGTGTATCAAACTACGATAGTGCAGCACAGGTAGGTCAAAACCTGAACCGTTCCAACTCACTAGCCTGGGTGTATAGTGCTCAATCGTTTTAAAAAATCCGGCCAACAACACGGATTCTGGATCGTCAGGCTGCCCCAACGTCTTCACCTGAAAGCCCCGATCATCGCGGAAAACGCAGCCTATCACCACCACGCGTTGCAGGTGGTGCGGCAGAAAATCGTGGCCCACAGCCTCGCGGCGCGCTGCGAACGTGCGTTCGACCACTTCAAAATTAGAAACCTCATCGCCCCATCCATTAAGACGGCGCAACCCCGCAACGTCAGGTAAAGTTTCAAGGTCAAAGACCAGGGTCGGCGTCATCGTGGCGGCAAATACTGCATGGGATCGACTGGCGTCCCCTGACGCCGAATCTCAAAGTGCACACGTGGCGACGTGGTATCGGTATCGCCTATTTCAGCGATTTTGGCGCCGCGCTTTACCTCTTGTCCAGTCTTAACCAGGAGCACATGGTTATGCGCATAAGCGGAGATAAAACCGTTCTGGTGACTGAGAATAATGAGATTACCCAAGCCGCGCACCCCGTTGCCGCTATAGAGCACTTTGCCATTGGCAGCGGCTTGCACGGGGTCCCCCACCGAACCTGCGATGTCGATCCCCTTGGTGTTGTTGTTAAACGCCTGCAATACCTGACCCGTGGCCGGCCAGCCCCAATTAATAAGATTAGCGTCGCTAGCCCGAGGCACGGTGGAATCGGCCGCGGGCGAAGGCGCCGGCGGCGGCGCCACTTCAGTCTGCATTAACGGCTGCAGCGTAGAAGGCGGAGAGGACGCGGTCGGGGCGGCAGGTGCCGGGTTGGCCATTACGGTGGCAGCGGTAGCGGTAGCAGCCGAGACCTTTAACACCTGGCCTACAGTAAGCTGGTTGACATCGCTAAGGTTGTTCCAGCGCTTAAGATTCTCTACCTCAACATGGTGGGCGCGCGCAATTTTCAATAAGGTGTCGCCTAGCTTGACCACGTACGTGCCATCGGCCGCGACGGCAACTGGAGCGCTAGACAAGCCCGTAGACATATCTACTACTGGCGCGCGCATAGGATCGGAACCGCAGCCGACCAATAGGGCAACGCCTAGCAACGCCCCGCTCCGAAAGAGACGGTAGTGACGCGTCATGACCATCAACACCTTACAAACATTTTTTAGCGGCAATTGCCCATTGAGCATAGTTTTTAACTCCTGTCTGCTCAAGATTGTATTCCGCCCCTAAGAGGCACAAACCGCACGGCTTCTAGTTCTGCGCGACACCAGTGGTCGGCATCGGTACGTTCGATCAGCACTAGTCGCTGATCCGCTGTCCCTTCAGGCGCAATAAGACGTCCGCCGGGCGCTAACTGCGTTAAGAGGGCGGAGGGAATCTTTGGGCCGGCGGCGGCCACAATGATGGCATCGAAGGGCGCCATGGTCGACAGCCCCAGCATGCCATCGCCGTACACCAGGCGTATGCGTGCGGTCAGGCGCAAAGCCCGCAAATGCTGGCGCGCTAAATCGTACAAGCCCCGAATGCGCTCAATTGCGCAAACCTCAGGAATAAACTGGGCCAGCACCGCCGATTGGTAACCACAGCCCGCCCCTACCTCTAGCACGCGGGTAGGCGTACGCGCTTCACAAACGGCGGCAATCATACGCGCCACGACCCAAGGTTGCGAAATAGTCTGAGAATAGCCGATCGGTAGGGCCGCGTCTTCGTAGGCCCGACTAGCCAGCGCTTCGTCGACAAAAACATGCCGGGGCACTGCATGCATCGCTCTTAGTACCCGCTCATCAGTGATGCCTTGGGTGCGCAGTCGGTCCACCATGGCAGCGCGCAGACGATCCGAATTAAGCCCAAGGTTACTAGACGCTTCTGACACCGGCTCGTTCTGAGAGGATCGCGGCAGTATCGCTGCCGAAATGCGGGTATTGCTATTGGCAGGCGTCACTCCAACGGCGCCCCGGTTCGTGCCATAGCGACCACCCGAAGCAGCGGGTGGTGAGTGCGGCCCGGCTTTGCATGAGTCTAGGCGCTTGCGCATAGTGGCGGTATCCAAGCACGCACCTGACTTAGTTGGCTATGGTGAGTGAGATCAACCTGCAGCGGCGTGACCGACACGGATCCCTGGTCTATCGCATAAAAATCCGTGCCCGCAGCACCATCTAGTGCCAACCCCGTGGGTCCAATCCAATAAACCGATTCGCCATACGGCGTAGTGGACGTCACTGCTGGTTCGGAAGGATGGCGCTTGCCCAGCCGCGTGACCTCAATGCCACGCAGCTCCGCAAACGGACGGTTAGGAATATTGACGTTAAGTAGGACGGGTGCGTCCAGCGGTGTCGCCAGCTGGCGCTCGACGATGTGGTGCGCCACGCGGGCCGCCGCTTCCAGGTGTCGCCAGCCCTTATCGACTAAAGAGAAGGCGATCGCGGGAATGCCAAATAAATAGGCTTCGGTAGCGGCGGCCACTGTGCCGGAATACAGAGTGTCGTCGCCCATATTGGCGCCATCGTTGATACCGGCTACAACTAAATCTGGCGGCGCCTGCATAATTTTGCCCGTAAGCGCTATGTGCACGCAGTCGGAAGGGGTGCCGTTAATATAAAAAAAACCGTTGGCAGCCGTACGTACCGACATGGGCCGGTTTAATGTAAGCGAATTAGAAGCGCCGCTATGGTTGATTTCAGGCGCGACCACCGTTAACTCGCCTAGGCCCCGTAAGGCCTCTACCAACGCTTCCAAACCCGAAGCTGAATATCCGTCGTCGTTCGAAATCAAAATACGCATTATGTCTGCCAAAATGGGAACGTAAAGACCCAACGATTGTACCGTTAGCCGGCACTGCAGCCACGGTAGAATGCGTAATACTCTCCTCTTCTTCTCCATAACAAAATCGACGCATGCCATCCGTCCCTACCCTCGCCTTCAGTGTGGCCCTTATCTTTTTGGGCTACCTCATAGGCTCGATTCCGTTCGCGATCGTCGTTAGTAGAAGTTTAGGACTGCAAGACCCGCGCAGCTACGGCTCCAAAAACCCAGGCGCGACCAATGTTCTGCGCACTGGCAACAAAACGGCTGCGGCATTGACGCTATTGGGCGATGCGACCAAGGGATGGTTTGCGGTCTGGTTGGCGCAAGCGCTAGCGCCTGGGTTGTCCTGGAATACCGTTGCACTAGTCGCTTTGGCCGTATTCCTGGGTCACTTATACTCGGTGTTCCTGCGTTTTGCCGGCGGCAAAGGCGTAGCGACGGCGTTGGGCATACTAGCCGCGGTACAACCTTGGTTAGCCATCGCAACGGTGGCAACTTGGCTTCTCATTGCCGTCTTTTTTCGCTATTCGTCACTGGCAGCGCTCATCGCTGCATTTTTTGCGCCCCTCTACTATGTATTTGGCTCAGGGATCGCCTGGCATGCACAGACACCCATCAGCCTAGTACTGGCGCTCATCTCACTATTGCTGTTCTACCGGCATCGCTTGAATATTATGCGGCTACTTAAAGGTACCGAATCCCGCATCGGTGGTAGCAAATAAGCCGGTTTTACAGCTCGGCCAAGTCCCAGCGGGGTCGCACAGTAAATGCATGGGCGTGCGGATCCAGCGTGACCAAACCTGCCTTAATCCGTTCGGCTGCAGCGTAGGCAATCATGGCGCCGTTGTCGGTGCATAGCGCTAGCGGCGGAAAAAACGCCTGTGCTGGCAAGTTTTTCAGGGCTTGCGTCAAACGGCTGCGCAGCAAGGTGTTGGCGCCCACACCCCCGGCTACCACCAGGCGTGAGTAGCCAGTCTGGGCAAGCGCTCGCACGCACTTTGCCACTAGCACATCGACGATGGCAGCCTGGGTGGCGGCGGCGAGGTCAGCGCGGGTCTGCTCATCTAACCCACCCATTTGTTCAGCCGCCTTAACTCGTGTGAGCAAGGCTGTCTTAAGACCGCTGAAACTAAAATCCAAATCACCGCTGTGCAACATGGGCCGCGGCAAGTCAAAGCGCAGCGGATTACCCTCTTCGGCCATGCGCGCCAGAGCCGGCCCACCAGGGTAGCTCAACCCCATGAGTTTGGCCGATTTATCGAATGCCTCCCCCGCAGCGTCGTCCAGCGTTTCACCGAGCAATTGATAGCGGCCCACGCCTTCGACCCGCATCAGCTGCGTATGGCCGCCCGAAACCAGCAACGCCACAAACGGAAACGACGGCCGCGGTGTGGCCAGCAATGGCGAAAGCAAATGCCCTTCGAGGTGATGGATGCCTATAGCCGGCAGCCGACGCGCCCAAGCAAAAGCCTGGGCCACACTCGCCCCTACGAGGAGCGCGCCCGCCAAGCCGGGCCCAGCCGTATAAGCTACCGCATTCACCTCACCGATAGCCAGGCCGGCTTTCAATAGCACCTGGCGCGTGAGCGGCACGATGCGGCGGATATGGTCGCGCGAGGCCAATTCAGGCACCACCCCACCGTATTCTTGGTGCATCGCAATCTGCGTATGTAAGGCGTGCGCGAGCAGGCCGCGCTCGGTACATACCACCGCAACCCCCGTTTCGTCGCAAGAACTTTCAAAACCTACAATGATCATGACTGCAGAGTTTACAAGTGGTGCGAAAATACCTAGTTTGATCTGGTCCGGCAGCCGCGCATCTAGCCGCGCCACGCCTTTGCCGCCTAGGAAGCAATATGTTTGAGAAGTTATTTCGTTTGCAGGAGCACCACACCACCGTACGCACGGAAATCGTCGCCGGATTGACGACTTTTCTGACGATGTCCTACATCATTTTTGTCAATCCCGACATTCTGTCCTCTACGGGCATGGACCGCAATGCGGTGTTTGTGGCGACTTGCCTCGCCGCGGCGCTCGGTTCGTTCATTATGGCGCTAGTGGCGAACTGGCCCATAGGGATGGCGCCCGGCATGGGGTTAAACGCCTTTTTTGCTTACACCGTGGTGAAAACCATGGGTTACTCGTGGGAGCAGGCACTGGGCGCAGTATTTATTTCCGGCGTCATATTTCTTCTACTGACAATGTTAGGCATCCGCGCCTGGTTGATCAAGGGCATACCGACGTCTATACGCAGTGCTATTGCAGCCGGCATAGGGCTATTTTTAGCCATTATTGCCCTCTCTAGCGCCGGCATTGTGGTTGCGCACTCAGCGACTAAAGTCACCTTGGGCAACCTGCGCGGTCACGCGCCCCTGATGGCGATTTTGGGTTTTTTTATTATTGCCTCGCTAGACGCTTGGCGCGTGCGCGGCGCCATCCTGATAGGCATTCTTGCCATCACCCTGCTTTCCATGATGTTGGGATATCACGAATTTAAAGGCTTGGTCGCTATGCCTCCCAGCCTAGTGCCAACTTTCCTGCAATTGGACATTGTGGGCGCGCTGCAAACCGGCTTCATACATGTCATTTTAGTGTTTGTGCTGGTCGAAGTCTTCGACGCCACTGGCACCTTGATGGGCGTGGCCAAGCGGGCTGGGCTTATTTCCGCCGACCGTCCTAATCGGTTAGGGCACGCCTTATTTGCCGATAGCACCGCTATCGTCGCTGGCGCAGTGGTAGGCACGAGCAGCACCACCGCTTATGTTGAAAGCGCCTCCGGCGTGCAAGCCGGTGGCCGCACCGGCCTAAC
Source organism: Hydra viridissima (assembly GCA_014706445.1). NCBI lineage: Eukaryota > Metazoa > Cnidaria > Hydrozoa > Anthoathecata > Hydridae > Hydra > Hydra viridissima. The sequence goes on along the minus strand of QPEY01000524.1, from coordinate 1,710,196 downwards.
CGCGCTCGTGGTAGGGCTGTTGTTTCTGGCAGCCCTATTTATTTCGCCGCTCGCGGCCTCAGTGCCCGCTTACGCCACAGCGCCCGCCCTACTCTATGTCGCCGGGCTCATGATGCGGGAGCTTATCGACATCAATTGGAACGATGTGGCCGAAGCGACACCGGCTGCGCTTACCGCCCTGGTAATGCCGTTTACCTATTCGATTGCCAACGGCCTGGCCTTTGGTTTTATTAGTTATGTCGTACTTAAAATATGCACCGGCCGGATGCGCGAGATTCATCCTGCAACCTGGTTGGTCTCTGCTTTATTTGTAATTCGCTACGCCTGCTTTGCTGGCGATTAAAGGGCGATCGTAAGCGGACAGCGGCGCTACGGCTCGATGCCGCGCGCCGTTAAATACTCTTCATAGCGGCCACGATAATCAACGATTTCGCCACTAGGCAAGATTTCAATAATGCGCGTTGCCAACCCCGACACAAACTCGCGGTCGTGCGACACAAAAAACAAGGTACCCTGGTATTTCTCAAGCGCGAACTGCAGCGACTCGATCGATTCCATATCCAGGTGATTGGTGGGCTCATCCAGCAACATAACATTGTGGCGGCCCAGCATTAAGCGGCCAAACGTCATCCGATTGCGCTCACCACCTGAGAGCACATTGGGCGCTTTAGGCAAATCGTCGGCCGAAAATAGCAAACGTCCGAGGACCGAGCGGATCGACTGATCGTCGTCGCCCGGCTGGCGATATTGGGCCATCCAATCGAGTAGATTAATCTCGCCCTGCTGAAACTGATCGGATACGTCTTGCGCCATGTAGCCCCGATCCGCACTCTCGGACCACTTAATAGCACCGGTATCAGAGGCTAAATCCCCTGCCAATAACCGTAGCAGCGTCGTCTTGCCAACGCCATTGGCGCCAATAATCGCTACTTTGTCGCCCGCATCAACCATGGTGGAAAATTGACGTATCACCGGGGCGTCGTACGCTTTGGATAGGTTCTCTACCGTCACGGCCAGCCGATGCATAACCTTATTTTGCTCGAATCGTATGTAAGGATGTTGGCGCGATGAGGGTTTGACTTCTACCTGTTCGGCCTTAATACGATCGATTTGCTTAAGACGAGAAGTGGCTTGGCGCGATTTGGATTTATTGGCTGCAAAACGCCGTACAAAGTCCTGCAATTCTGTTACGCGTTCCTTGGCTTTGGCACTGTTGGCCATTAAACGTTCACGCGCCTGAGTCGAAGCTAGCATGTAATCGTCGTAATTGCCGGGATAAAAACGTATTTCGCCATAATCCAGGTCTGCCATGTGAGTGCATACCTGGTTAAGGAAATGGCGATCGTGGCTAATAATAATCATGGTGCTCTGGTAGCCATTCAGCACCTCTTCCAGCCAACGAATGGTATTGATATCCAAGTTGTTGGTGGGTTCATCTAGCAGTAACACGTCGGGATTAGAAAATAACGCTTGCGCCAGCAACACCCGCAGCTTCCAGCCTGGCGCAATCTCACGCATGGGCAGCACGTGCTGATCGGCGGCAATCTCCAACCCTAGCAACAATTCTCCCGCACGCGCTTCAGCAGTGTAGCCGCCATACTCGGCAAATTTAGCCTCAAGCTCAGCGGCACGCATGTAATCGTCCTCAGAGGCCTCGGGGTTGGCGTAGATGGCATCGCGCTCGGTCATCGTCCGCCACATTTCAGTGTGGCCCATAGTGACCACGTCCAACACCCGCATGTCTTCAAAGGCGAACTGGTCCTGACGCAGCTTGCCTAGGCGCACGCCAGGTTCAAGCGCAACGTTACCCGCAGACGGCTCGAGGTCGCCGCCAATGATTTTCATAAACGTGGATTTGCCCGAACCGTTGGCGCCAATCAACCCGTAGCGGTTGCTCTCGCCGAACTTGACGTTCACATTTTCAAAAAGCGGTTTGGGACCAAACTGGATGGTAAGGTTGGCAGTGGATATCACAGTGTTTAAGACGAATAAGGCAGATTAAACGTATTAGTGTAACGCGCCTATCTTCGCCTAACCGTGGGCTAACCAAAGTGGTCGCTAGCGTCAAATAACGCCAATGACCAGTAGGAGCGCCCTATCTATCGCTTTCATCCGTTCCTCATCGAGGCGGCCAAATGGATCGCCAATTTTGGTGCGTGGCAGCGTTAAAAGTTTGTCCACCATGACTTGCGACAATGTGCGCAGCCCATTACGCGGATTTGGCTCCACAGTGACGCGAAATGCGGCATTACGCAGATCGCTTGTCACGGCACATAGCACGACGCTTTCTAGCTCGGTTAGCAGGTCTGATTGAACAATCAGGGCTGGCCGTGGCTTGCCATAGTCGCCCTGTAATGAAACCGTCACGAGGTCGCCTCGCTGCATTACTCCCAACCCTCAACATGAGATGCAGCCTCTTCGGTGAAACGCAAAACATCAGCTTCTGCTGGGTCGCCCTTCAGGTTTTGGCACTGCTTGCGCACTTGTGCCGCGAACTCGGGCGAGCGGGTGTCTGGCACCCAAAACTGGACAGGTCGCAGCCCAGCAGCGCGCATCCGCTCGCGATGCCTTGCTACCTTTGAGTCGTGAATGGGTGGCATAGTGCACTCCATTGGTTCATGTTCAGTTTCATGATATATTACATGCAATCAGCACTCAAGTACCCCACCTACTTTAGTGTTGATGCTCATCGAGCACTAAGTGAACCGTACCGGCCTCGTAGGCTAAGCCTATTTTTTGCCCTATGGGTAGCGTAGCTTTGGCAGCAACGTGCCCATACGGCAGCCCGGTCAGTACAGGCACGTTGGTCATGCGCCGCAAGTACTTTATTACCCCAGGCAAGTCATAGCCATTATCGTGGGGGGCCAGCGTATAACCGGTAAAGCGGCCTAGCAAAATCGCTTTTTGCCGCTGCAAAATGCCCGCCTGCCACAATTGAGTCAGCATGCGTTCTATTCGGTACGGGTGTTCGCTTACGTCTTCTAAAAATAAGATGCCACCGCGTACTTTTGGTATATAAGGCGTACCTGCCAGGGCCGCCAGGATAGACAAATTGCCGCCCCACAAAACACCGCGACAATCTACGGGGTCGGCGTCTTCGCTGACGAAACTCAGCATTTTCAGTTCGCCGCGCATCATTTCGCCAAAAAGGGCGCAGGTTAATGCGTCAACCTTTTTACCGCCGAAATCCGCGATGGCGGACGGGCCTGTATAACTCACTGCACCGGTCTGCGCTAGCAACGCCAGGTTAAAAGCGGTGAAATCGCTTAAGCCTACAAATCGTTTATTGCTTTCGGCGATCGTTTTCCAATCAATGTACGGCAGTAAACGACTCAAGCCGTAGCCGCCGCGTGTGATCATCACTATAGGCAGTTTTTGCCCAGCGGCGCGGGCAATGGCCGCCAAGCGCTGTTTGTCCGTTCCTGCGAAGCGCTGGTAGACGGCCAATGCAGCGCGATCCAAAGCAGTTTTAAAACCCTGCTTTCGGAGGCGCTGGCGGGCTAACGCTATCTGGTGTGGATCTTGCACCGCCGACGAAGGCGATATTAGATAAATGCCACCCGCGTCGGCCACATCGCGACCATAGGAACGAGCACGTTTAGGGGCGAACGAATCTGAGCCGGTACGCTTCGTCATGATTAAGTCTCCTTAAGGCGTCGCTCGCGAAAAAAACGGCGCAGCAATTCACCGCATGGCTCGGCCAACACGCCGCCTTTTACAAGGGTATGGTGATTGAGCTGCACCACAGCGCCAACGTTAAGCACGCTACCGCAAGCACCGGTCTTAGGGTCCGACGCACCATAGACCACCCGCGCCAATCGGGCATGCAGCATGGCGCCTATACACATGACACAAGGCTCTAGGGTCACATAGAGGGTTAGGCCCGGCATTCGGTAGTTTTGCAGCTGCCGAGCGGCGTTACGCAAGGCGATAATTTCTGCATGAGCGCTGGGATCATGCTCGGTAATAGGGCAATTAAAACCGCTGCCTATCACTAGGCCCGCCCCATCTACCACCACTGCGCCTACTGGCACCTCGCCTAGGGCTGCGGCCGCGCGAGCCTGCTCTAACGCCAGCGCCATCAACTGTTCGTCAATCTGAGCCTGGGCTTGTTCAGTAAGTGAAGCAACGGACACAGCCTTAACCACGATAGAGGCGGGACTTCAACGCAATACGCCCTGCCAAACTCATCACGGCTTCTTCCAACCATTGATATAGCTCAGCCTCAGCGCCATAGCGGGCTTGATTCAAATTCGAGACGCGCCCTTCTTCAATAAACCCCCAAGCCCGGCTACGCTTATGGCGATGTTTAGGATCCCACACGCCAAAGGCAAATCCACCCGCGCCGCGTATCAGTGAAAAGCACGGGATATCGGTATAACCGTCTCCCACGAAAATCATCTGTTCAAAAGGCACGCGCAGGCGATCTTCCGGCACTTTACGGTTCACTTCAAACGGCTTATAGCGAAATTCTCGGCCGATTAGACCTTTTTGAATATGGAACAGGTAGCGCGTTTTATCGGTAAAACTAACGATGCGTCGGGGAAAGACAATACCGCCCCCTGCCCCATAAATAAATTCTGATGCCCATATTTCCGTAAACTCATGCGCGATGAGCGTCGCTCTAAGCACGTCGCCAATACCGCTGGATATTAAATAAAACTCCAGCTGCACCTGCGGTTGCTCGGCCCGCAAGGCCTTGCGTAGCCGCTGAAACAACGTGGTCACGCCATCGTGCAATTCTAGGCGTGCCCCCCACTCCTGCAAGCGCTGCTGTGTAATTAAGCCATAGGTACCGCTGTGCGAGAGCTGGATCAGCTGATAAAGATAGGCCGGCACTGGATCCCAATCTTGCTGAAATAAAAGCGGATCGACCTTGTCTTTCCAAAAGCTGGCCGGCTCCACCCCGATATGCTCTAGGAAGCCAGAGGTGCTATCGGGAGCCAGCGTGTCGTCAAAATCAAAGATCAGGGCGATGACGTCGGACATGAGGTTTTCCGCACTGTTTTCTCACGCTGTTTGTCGCGATACAAGGCCGCCTGTACTAACAACATCGCGCCTATGGGCAGCGTTAATACCAGAAACAGTGTGATGACCACTTCGTGGATAACGGGGCGCGCCTCGAGGGCAGAGAAAACCACCATGGAAGCGCCCAATACGCAAGACGTTCCAAGCGTGCTAGCCAGTGTGGGGGCATGAAGGCGCGAGTAAAAATCTTTTAAGCGCAGCAACCCCCACGAACCGGTCAAGCTCAACACGCCGCCAACCACCAACAAAATAGCAGCCGGAATGCTAGCCCAAAGGGGTAGATCGGCATTCATCATGGCTCAATCACCTCGCCCCTAAGCAGAAATCGCGCCATGGCCATCGTCCCAATGAAACCAAATAGGGCAACCATTAGCGCCATATCGAAATACACAGCAGTGCCTGAACGTATTCCTAGGGTAAGCATAATCAACATGCCATTTATATAAAGCGTATCCAGGGCCAGCACCCGGTCTTGCGCGTGCGGACCGCGCAGCATACGCACAAGGGCGCAAATCATGCCCAATCCGAAGCAAAGTAGGGCAAAGGAGGCGGCCCAATAAAGCACCGTATTCATTCGAATATTTCCTTTAACGGTCGCTCATAGCGCATCTTGACCGTACGCTCCCAATACGTTGGGTCATGCAAATTAAACACATGTAAGGTGAGGACGTTATCGTCCGATAGTCCGGCCCACACCGTACCGGGTATATAGGTCAGTATGCACGCTAGCATGGCTAGGCCATGCGGGTCACGTAGCTCTAGAGGAATGTATATAAAACGCGGCTGCAAACCCTGTTTTGGACGGCGCCAAATAAGTGCAGCCAATTCAAAATTGGATTTGGCGATGTCAACCATAATGACCATCAGCAAGCGCAGAATGGTCAATGGCCGCTTAGGGTGACTGCGCAACGGTCGCAAGCTTGCCGCCGCCCAATACAAAAAAAGTGACAACACCACGCCCAACACGGTTTGTCCCACCGTCAGCGCTTCAGTAAGCACTAGCCACATCGCCAGCAAAAATGCCGGCAACAATAGCATCTGGCGCCTACTCATGGCGCGCCTCCTCGCTCAGCGGCCGCACCGGTCGCGCCGACATAACGGCATCGATATAGACACGTGGCGCAGCCAAAGACTGCGCAGTGGCGTTCAGGTAAGTGGAGACCTTGCCGGCCGCACCAGTCATCGCTATACAGAGCAAAATCAGCACCGCGATCGGCCCCGCTTCGGCCAGCTGTAGTCTTGGCGTAATTCGTTCGTCCGTACTCCAAAATATGCGCATGCCCACCCGCACTAACGCCAACACGCCCGCCAATCCAGAACCCAGTACCGTCACGACCAACAGCCAAGCTTCCAAAGATGGGCCTTTGCCGGCGGCTGCGGTCACAGCCGCAGACAATAGCGAGAACTTGGCGATAAAGCCGGAAAGTGGCGGCAAGCCGGTGACCAAAAGAACACAAGCGCCAAACGCCAGCCCCAAAAAAGCCATAGCAGCCGGAATGGCCACGCCCACCACGCCGTCGGAACGACCAGGAATAAGGGGTTCGTCCAGATCAAAAGCGTCCATGGTGACTGCCAAAAGCTCGGCGCCAAACGTACGCGTGCGTTGTATCATTTCGATCAATAGAAAAAGCGCGGCGGTGCCCAGCACCGAGCTAACAAGATAAAAAAGCGCCGGCCCGGTTAGCGTTACGCCGGGCATGCCAAGCGCCGTTAGCAAGGTACCCGCCGAGATAATGACAAAATACCCTGCTAGCCGCTCCAGCTGTTGGGTTGCCAGGACGCCTATAGCACCAAAGCCGAGCGTCGCCAGCCCGACCACGAACATCCATTGCAAACTAAAAGCAGCTGGAGCGCCCGTGGGCTCTAACAGAGATCCTATGCGCAGCAGTGCATAGATGCCTACCTTCGTCATGATGCAAAAAATGGCTGCCACCGGCGCACATGCCGCAGAATAGCCACGCACCAGCCAAAAATTGAGAGGCCAAGCACCAGCTTTGACCAAAAAGGCCACGCCCAAAATGGCCGCGCCGGATTCAAACAACAGGCGATCGGCGCCCACTAACGTACCAGCCCGTACCGCCAAATCGGCCAGGTTAAGCGTACCGGTTACGCCGTAGATCAAAGCGATACTGATAAGCAATAAAAACGAGGCAATCAGATTGACAGCGATGTAATGTAAACCCGCAGTGACACGCGCAATGCCCGAGCCGTGTAAGAGCAGGCCATACGAAGAAGCCAGCATGACCTCGAAAAACACAAACAAATTGAATAGGTCGCCGGTAAGAAACGCACCGTTTAAACCCATTAAGAGGAACTGAAACAGCGCATAAAAATGCACGCCCGCACGATCCCAATGCGCCTGAGCATAAACAAGACTAGTTAGCGCCAGCACGGCGGTGAGCACCAGCATGACCGCCGCCAAACGGTCCACCACCAACACGATGCCAAAGGGCGCTGGCCAGTCACCGGCAAGGTAGACGCCAATTCCGTCGGCCCAAATACCGGCGCCGCCGCCTGCCAAATAAAGCAAGGCGATGGCAACCGCAAACTGTGCGAGCACACTCAAAAGCGAAATACTAGCGCGCAAGCCGCGGTCAGCGTCGGCCAGCAGTACCATCACCGCACCAGCTAACAGCGGGATGGCGACGGAAAGAATAGGCAGCTGTTGGACCCAGCTATTCATAGGGCGGCTCCCGGCCATCGACATGGTCGGTTCCCGTCAGTCCGCGGGTCGCGAGCAAAACAACAAGAAACAACGCCGTCGTGGCAAAGCCTATGACGATAGCCGTCAAGACCAACGCCTGCGGCAGCGGATCAGCATACAAAGTGGGTTCGGTCACTACCAAGCCATCAACGATGGGCGGGCGCCCGACTATAAGACGGCCCATGCCAAAAATAAAAAGATTCACCGCGTAAGATAATAGCGACAATCCCATGATGACCTGATAGGTCCGTGGCCGCAACACCAGCCAGACGCCCGAACCGATCAGCACACCAATGGCGGCGACATAAACCAGCTCCACTACGCATTCTCCGTTTGCCCTGCCACCACAGCATGAACTTTTTGCGCCGTTAGCGCGCGCTGCGCGCGTAAGGACTGATGCGCCAACGCCACTAGCACCAATACGGTCGCGCCGACCACCAAAATAAACACACCCAAATCAAAAACTAGCACCGAGGACAGGTGTAAACGACCTACCATTGGCAGCATCACATCCCAAGTGTGCGCCGACAGAAAGGGTCGCATAGCAAACCATGAAGACATAGCAGCAGCACCGGCGCAGAGCAAACCCCACCCTATCCAGTACTGGGGATTGAGATGACTGCGCGATTCCACCCATACGGTACCGCCCACCATGTATTGCATGATAATGGCAGTGGCCATCGTCAGGCCGCCCACAAAACCCCCGCCCGGTTGGTCATGGCCGCGTAGCAAAAAGTACACCGATACCAATACCGCCATCGGCAAAAGCAAACGCACCAGCACCGCCGGTATTTTCATCGTGCCCGCTGGCAGCAACAATTGGGTGTCAGGCCCCGGCGCCGCCTGCGTAGCATCGTGCAGGGCAGCCTTTTGGCGCTGTTGACGGGGCAAATCAGCGCTTTCTGGCGCGGGCCTAAAACGCCGCAGCAAGGCATATACAGTAAGAGACACAATGCCCAACACGGCAATCTCACCGAAGGTGTCAAAGCCGCGAAAATCCACCAGAATCACATTGACGACATTGGCACCGCCGCCCTTTGATAAAGCGTTTTTTATAAAAAAAGCCGAAATGGCGTTGCTGTCTGGCCGCGTCATCACAGCGTAAGCTAGCGCTGCTGCACCGCCGCCCGCTAACAAAGCTAATACCATGTCACGGCTGCGCCGCCCGCGTGCGCGTCGCGCGGCGCTACCGCTCTCATCGTCAAAATGAATGCGGCGTGGCAGCCAGCGTAAACCTAATAAGATAAGCACCACCGTCACCACTTCCACCGCCAGCTGCGTCAAAGCCAAATCGGGCGCCGAAAACCAGACGAAGGTAAGACACGTAGATAGACCCGCGCCGCCCACCAGAATCAAGGAAGCCAGACGATGGTATTTAGCTTGGTAAGCCGCTGCCATCGCGCATGCGCCGCCCACCACCCATAACAAGGCGAACAGAGGATCAAGCGGCGTCAACGGATTTGCGCCTGCCGCCCAGCCCCCCCCGCGCAACGGCAGCCAAGCGACGACCAGCGTAACGGATACGACAATCACCATTTGGATCTGCAAGCGTTCGGACGCCCCCCCACGCAGTAGTCCAGCCGCGGCGGCGCTGACCGCATCGAGCAAACGCTCGGACGTGCGTCCCCCATCAAAGCGATAGTTAAAGGGCGTGTGGCCGGGATGAGCGCGCTGGTGAGCGCGCAAAACAGCGTAGAGCAAAGCGCCTGCCGCTAACGCGATTAAACTCATTAGCAAAGGTAGGTTCCAGCCATGCCATACCGCCAAGCTATAGACTGGCATATTTGTACCCAAGATGCTGCGCGCCGCCACGTCTAAAAAAGGTCCCAAGGTGATAGCAGGCAGCATGCCGACGATAAGGCAAGTGAGCACCAAAAATGCGCTAGGAAATAGCATCCAACGTGGCGGTTCATGAGGGGCGCGGGGCAAATTCGTGGCTGGGGGGCCAAAAAATACCTGCAAAATAAAGCGCAACGAATACGCCACGCTGAATGCGCCCGCCAATGTCGCCGCTAGCGGCAACCCCATTCGGGTCCACCAATCGCCACTAATAAAAATCGTCTCAGCGAAGAACATTTCCTTGGAAATAAACCCATTAAGCAACGGCACCCCGGCCATGGAGGCCGCTGCCACCATCGCCAGCGTCGCCGTGATAGGCATGGCACGATAAAGACCGCTGAGCTGCGTAATATCACGCGTGCCGGTTTCATGGTCGACAATGCCGGCCGCCATGAAGAGCGAAGCCTTAAACGTAGCGTGATTCACCATATGGAAAATCGCCGCCACCAGTCCCAGCGCGCTATTCATGCCTAGCAGCAGTGTGATCAAACCAAGGTGGCTAATGGTGGAATACGCCAAAACCCCTTTCATATCTTTTTGAAAAAGCGCAGCAGACGCCCCTAGCGCCAAAGTGATCAGGCCAGCAGTGCCAATCACCCAGAACCACGTATTAGTACCGGCCAAGATCGGCCACAGCCGCGCCAACAAAAATACACCCGCCTTGACCAACGTGGCCGAATGCAAATAAGCCGACACCGGCGTGGGCGCTGCCATGGCGTTGGGTAACCAAAAATGGAAAGGGAATTGGGCACTTTTGGTGAGCGCGCCTAGCGCTATCAGTACCAACACCGCGTTGTACCAGGGATGGCTCCGCACCGCCTCCCCAGCTTCTAGCACCCGCTCTAGATCATAGCTGCCGACGATATGGCCAAGAATGAGCAAGCCCGCCAACAGACACAAGCCGCCCGCGCCCGTGATCGTGAGCGCCATCCGCGCCCCACGCCGTGCATCGAGCCGGTGGTGCCAATAAGCGATCAACATGAACGAGGCGAGGCTCGTCATTTCCCAAAATAAAAACAACTGGATCAGGTTGCCCGACAACACCAGGCCCAGCATAGCGCCCATAAAAATCTGGAAGAACGAGAAGAACCGCGGCACGGGATCGGCGGGTGACATGTAATAGCGGGCATACAGCACCACCAGCGTACCCATGGCGCTGACGATGAGCGCAAAGAGCCAGGCATAGCCATCCATACGCAGGGTGAATTGCAGTCCAAGCGCCGGCGCCCATGCAAAATCGACGCGCACCACATCGCCGTGGACCACAGCGGGAAACAGGCTTAGCGTTAAGCCCGTGCAAGCCAACGCCACCAACCCCGCCAGCCACGCCTCGGCATTGCGGGCGTTGGATGGCAAGCAGGCTGCAACCAAGCTGCCGATGAACGGTAAAACAATAATTAAAATCAGCGACATGGCGTTCCGTGAAATCTGGCCAAACCCGCCGGGCGGGCGGCACGATAATGCACCGCCCGGACCGCCCGTATGAGCGGCTAGGCGAAAAGCTGTATGCCGAATAAGGCCAGAAAACTAGCGTAGTGTCTCGCCCACCATGCTTACGTACAGCGGCGTTGCCATTGTAGGCAATGGTTGCAGCGATTCGGGCCTACGCGTTGCTGCGGCTAAGCTTCGACAGCATGACGCACGTTAATCAGCGCGACACCACGCCAGCCGAAAAATATCAGATTCTTGTTCAGAAAGCGAAAGATTATGAGCGTGCATCTCGACTGACCCGTCATCTCAAGGACTGTCTTAACGCGCTGCTCGCTTTCTGCTGCGGGAGAGATACGCTCTGAGATATATGGACCGTACCGCCATTGACCCTACCGCTGTCCACGTTGATGGTAAAGGTCTTTTAACCGTCGCGATTCAATAGTTCCCTAAATTTTGGTAGACGCTGAGAGCGGATTATTCGCCAGTATTTTTTTGTATGCCGCGCTTTTCTCGGCTTCGGTGACTTTTACCTGAATATTTAGAGCTTTTACTGCGTCCGCGGCGTCCTCCATGGTGTCAATTCTTTGTTCTCCCTCCCGGGCGGGATTTTGCGCGCTAAATATTATTAGCTCAATTATTTTGAGCCCATTCGGAGTCGGTAGGACAACCACACAGCTCGCACGCTCCAAAATATAGCAAGGTGCGCCCCAGCACGCCAAAATCATATGTAGATGCGATTAAACTCACGTGAATACTAAGAAACTCGAAAGAGTTTATTTTTTCACCGGGAAAAAACTTCATACTTGGTAAACAAAGTCCCTTCAAAGTTTTTTCCCTAAGATAACAATTTAGCAACTCTCGCGAACAATTAGGTGTATCAAGAATGTACTGAATGACGTCTGCAAGCAAGATTAGGGAATTTTCTGCTGGCGAGTTCAAAAACGATTCGTCTACTTTAGGTAATGCCCCTAATAATTGCTTTTTGATGTCTCCCTTTTCTTCTAAAGTAAGCTTAGATGTCAGCTCTTGCAGTTGTACTAGGGCCTTATATACTTCAGCATTCGGCTTCCACGACATAAGCTTTTCTTGCTCAGCTAGTTTAGCGAAGTGAGTAATGAGAGAATCGACAGGGGAAGGTTGAGGCGTGAGAGGGGAGCCCACTGCATAAGCACCCTCATTAGACCTAATAGCTCCAGGCTTCATTTTTTATCTCGTGAGTGGTTCAGTTTGACTAATAAACACAGTTGTGCCAAGTCGAATGCTGACCCATGGGTCTATTATTTCCGCGCCGATGCATTCGGTTATTTGTAGTTAATTGTGCCTTGACACTGCGCTCATTGCACTCGGAGTCAATTTAAATTTAAACGCGTTGTGTTCCGGCGGAAAAGACTGAAGTTGATCAAGGTTCCCAAGCCGTGACCTGCGGCAATGGTCGTTCAGAAATACGCCGGCCCTCCAACCTTAAGAGGGAATGGACTTTAGCGATCGGCGGGCACCATGTTGTCTATGCCGCTGTTCTGCTGTTGCCGGTTCTATTGTTGCTTAAGAGCCTCAATATCACCGCGCTCGTCAAGGCCTAGCTCGCGCACCGCCTTAATAAACTGGTCATTAGATGCAGGAACTGGGTCACCCGCCTGCGGAGGATCGGAATACCTAAATATAAGTTGCTGAAATGCTTGTCTCCGGCGGCTGTGCGTAGAGACAGTCTCCGGATTTAGGATCTTAGGCTTAAATAGCTCACACACACCCTTCCACATCAAAGTACGTCCCAACGTACCCAAGGGAAAGGTAATTATTGGAAGATGGGGCAACACCCTATTATAAGCAAGAAAATTTGGTTGCTCTTCATCCACCTCCAGAATGACAAAATCAGGCAAATTCAATGCCTTAAAAACTTCTTGAGCAAGGTATTGTTCTGGCGAACCCCCAACGAGAATGTTACTAATGACTTTTGTAAGCAATGCCATGTCTTCGGCCTTGCAGGTTGCCTCTTTAAATACATAGTCTGGTGACAGTAACGATTCGATTTCGCTTCTGCGTTCAGGCGTCAGATTGGACGGCGTCTCTTTTTTCAGCTCTAACAGGACCTCCCATAGATTCTCAATCGGCTGTAGTATCTTGTTCTGTTCGGACGAAGCTATAGCCTTAATACCCCCTAAACAATTGATAACGGGAAAGTATTTCCCATATGGTAGAGACGTGTTATTCGAAACATCGCGCACGCCTGTAGCGCCCCACATGTTTTATCTCCTATGTAGTTAAAACTCAGCTCTTTACAATCAGGCCAGTTTAGATTCACTCATCGCACCTATTTTTGCAATAAGCCAAAGCGCATATATTTACTATCGCGGGCTAACTCAACAGTCGATCAAAGCTCCAACGCCACAACGCGCGGGCAATGGTCGCTGGTGGGGATGCGCTGGCCCTCTAGGCGGACTACTGGGACTTTGGTGGACACCAGCGGATGCCGCTGCATGTCGCGAATGGCGCGGCTAATGACGATATGGTCTAACCCGCTAAATCCACCGCAAGCAGCGCCGGCAGCATCCAACGGCACTTGAAATATCGCCCTGTCCGCAGTCTTAGCCCCAGCAATTTGCCCCCACAGGTAGGAGCTTAAAGGTTGGTGAACAGGCGCTTGCGTGCTGGGCAAAGACGGCTCTGTACGACTAGCAGCAGATTCAGGGACCTGCTGAGCTGCTTCTTGATCCACCTTGCGGTTGAAATCGCCCAGTAGCACAAAGCGCGGCGTCGTGAGCGACACACTGTCTAACCACTGTGCCAGCTGCGCCGCCTGACGGTTCAGTATCTTGCAACTGGGCTGAGGGTCGGTTAGAAGACGTCCGACATAACGGTTATCTGGCAGTAGGTTGGCGCAACCAGACTTTAAATGCACGTTCATAAACGTAACCGGCGCTGCATTGATTTGCAGCGTTAGCGCCAGTCCCGGCCGCATTATGCGTGATGATCCCGGCTGATTGGGATTTTCCTTTACTGCCAACGCCGTTCTCGACTGACACACACCAGGACCTAGCGACCGATGCCAGGCGAACCCCACGGTTTGAAAAGCATTATGGGGCGCTACACATGCCTCGTAGTCGGCAGCATGCTGTCCGAGCACGGCGCGAATGACGGCAACCGAGCTAACCTCTTGCAACGCCAGTATCTGCACCCGGTGTTTAGAGACGAGGAGATCGACGGTCGCAGCCAAACCTTCTAGCTTCTTAGCGTACTGCGCCCGTGCGAGCGGCAAAGAAATACCGCGCCCGAACTTGTAGGCATTGCAAGGCGCGATTTTCATCGCGTCGTCGGCACCGCCCGCTTGCTCTTCACTTGCCGCGCGGCACATTCCCGCCCGCACAACAGCGCGCCTGCTGGGATAGCGCCCCCCTACCCGCGGGTTGCACCAATTCACCGTTTCGCTACTACACAACTGATAATGCGCTTCATAGTCTTGCAGCGTTCCGGCCCACGCCATGTTAAAGACGGCCACGCCTACTTCCACGGGCTGGCCCGCTTGCGCGCCCATGCAAGCTGCAATCAAGATGAATGCGGCCAGGCGCGATGCAAACAATCGAATGGAGTCTGGCGCCATCACGTCTCCTGCGTTGAACCGATGCTGAGCGCCGCACCGGTTCAGGCCAAGCCGAAAACGCCAGTTTAGCAACGGGACATCGACACCGAGTAGTATCTAGGTGGCGCTTTTATCCTGAGCTCACTTGCCTCAACCCAGGGACCGCTGCAGCCTACACGCGCCGCCACAAAAGCGTGTTTCTTGGTACTCTTGGGGGCCGAGTTTTCTTAGTTAATCCAACGCTATTTGTCGCCAGTGTCTCTCCCATCGCCTCGTCATACCGCCGCCCTTTCCTTGTTTTGCCACCGGCTAATTCCACTTATCTTGCGTCCTATACGCACGCTGCTTGGTGCGACCTTATTGCTACTTGTGGTAGCGTGCGGTGCCCCTAAGGTGGCGCCGTCCGGCTACTATCGGGTCCAAGCAGGCGACACATTGACGAAAATCGCCCGCCTGCACCATCGCAGCATTGCTGACCTCAGGCGTTGGAACAAACTGCCCAGTTCAGCGCAAATCGAAGCAGGCCAATTGTTGCGCGTGGTTCCGCCCGGCGATTCAAGTGCTCAAAGGACTTCGCCACCTGCGCCCGCCAAACGCGCTGCGCCCACGCCGGTTACGAGCCCCGCCCCAAAAATCGACTTAGTCTGGCCCGCCAACGGCACCATCACGCGCCGCTTTAACGGTGCTAGTTCGAATGGTCTGATCATCACCAACGCGGTGGGCACACCGGTCGTTGCCGCTGCTGCAGGTACCGTCGCGTATGCGGGTAGTGGGCTGCGCGGCTACGGCAACATGATTATTGTTCGACATGCAGCAAACTTTCTCACCATCTATGCCCACAATCGGCGTTTGCTAGTCAAGGAAGGCCAACAAGTCTCACAAGGACAAAAAATTGCCGAAATGGGTAATAGCGACAGCAAGCAAGTCGCTCTCTATTTTGAACTGCGCCATGATGGCCGAGCCATCGATCCATCGCGCTCGCTTCCCGCACGTTGAGGCGGCTTGAGGCCATCGCCCAGCCGACGTAGGCGGGTGTGGCGGCTGGGCTGGTTTTTAAAGCGCGGGCAAGCGGCCTATTTCGCCTCGTTTTCTTTCGATTTAAGCAGCCAGCCACATGACTAGAATCGTTGTTTAGCAATTTACCCCCTTGGTTCTTGCGCCTACCGCCGTCCGGCAACTTCCCAGAGCGTTTACTATGAATCCCTCTACTCTGATCGGCACGTCCGTCGGTATTGTTACGCTGATAATTGCGGTTGGGCTTTCCGCCAGCAGCCCTGCCCTCTACGCTAACCTGCCAGGATTGGCAATCGTACTGGGTGGCACTTGCGCCGCTTTATTTATTAGCTACCCACTACGCGAAGTGTTGCGCGTCTTCACACTGGTACGCACCATCTTTCGCACCGAACGCATTGATACGCAAAAAGACATAGACGAATTGGTCAGCATGGCTCAACTTTGGGCGCAAGAGGACGTTCGTACGGTTGAGCAAGCACTGAAAAAAATTTCCAACCCTTTCTTGCGAACCGGTGTGCAGCTCGTCATTGATCACACGCCTGAAGAGCAGATTATTGAACTGCTGCAATGGCGTATCGCTAGGCTACGCGCTCGCGAGCATGCAGAGGCGCAAATGTTTCGTGTGATGGCCGGTTTTGCGCCGGCCTTTGGCATGCTCGGCACCTTGATAGGACTAGTTAACCTCATGGCGGTGTTAGGCACAGGCGATATGGAGGCTATCGGCCAGCAACTTGCCGTCGCCTTTATGACAACTTTCTATGGGATCCTGGTCGCTAATCTCGTGTGCAAACCCATTGCCGTCAAACTCGAACGCAGAACCGAGCAGCGCCTTATCATCATGAACATGGTGCTCCAAGGTATTTCCATGATGTGCGCAAAGCGCGGGCCGGCGCTGGTACGGGAAACGTTAAAGTCTTTCATGGCGCATATTGAAGACGAAATTTACGATGGCGGTCAGACTACCGCCAGTACCGAAAGCGCCAAGAAATTGCCGCAGATTTTCAAAGCGTCTGTGGCTTCTACGCCGGCACGTCAATGAACCTCAATTCCCCTGTTTTAGCGGCCATGTTGCGCAATAGCCGCAACAGCTTGCGGCAGCCGGTGCCAGCTCGTCCTACTACTGCCCGTTCGCTCAATAAGACTGACTTGATGGGCAGCGGCAGGTTTGCCCGCTGGCACGTCCCTGAAACCATAGAGCGCGAGTCAGAGAGCTGGTTGCTCACTTATCTCGACCTTATTACCTTGCTGGTCGCCATGCTGGCGGTGCTATTGGCCATTTCACGCCTGGGTCCTTACGATGGACGCCCCGGCCAACCGTCAGCTTCAGTGGCGTTGGTCGGCTCCCTAGAGGTACCCACTGCGCCCACCGATGACCAAGTTGCAGCGGCGCACTGGCTGGATTTGTCGTTTCCTCCGCTGGAGCAACCGCAATACCCTGCTTTGGCGGCTGCCCCCTTAGCCGAAGGAGCGCCTCCTGACAGCGATGCCGCCGCAACAATGCCGGTAGTGGCCGCAGCCAGCCAGACCCCGCCCCTAGCGCCGCCTTCTATAGACGAACTAGGTCTGGACGAGCTGCGCGATTCAGTGGATGTGGTCATCAACAGCCAGTCGATTAGTTTTCGCATCAACAATGAGCTGTTGTTTCCCTCGGGCCAAGCAAACTTGCATACGGCGGGCTCAGCCGTACTGAAGCGCTTAGCCACTGTGCTCAATCGTAATGACTATCCCATTTCGGTAGAGGGGCACAGCGATAACGTCCCTATCCAGACGCGCTACTTTCCCTCTAATTGGGACTTATCCACCAGCCGCGCCACCAGCGTGCTACGTGGACTGCAGCGCGAAGGCGTAGCAACTAGCCGCCTACGCGCGGTAGGTTACGCCGATACACGACCCATCGTCTCCAACGACACACCCCAAGGCCGCGCCGCCAATCGCCGGGTGGAGCTTGTTATGGAGATCACGCCAGCTAATAAAACAGCGATGGCTGAACAGCAAGACGACCGCCCGACGGAACCCGTCCAGCATTAGCCCTTTGGCAGGACACAGCTGTCCTAAACTTGCATCGACGAGCCATTACTGCCGCTTCGATAGCAGATCTACTCCCTATGCCGCCAAAAAAATAACCTGGCAGCGGCAAGGGTTGGAATAGGGGCAAGTCCAGTAGTTATTGTTCCCGCTACGCCTTTAGAGATGCGTAGCACGGCGCCGTCACGGCCATTTCAGCTATCAACTGTATGTTGCACAATTTATAGGCGCTATCCGAGGCCCGTGAAAATGGGAAGCCACAGTACACTTTGGCTTTGACCCTATTACCCGGTCAAATTCGAACAGCACCCTATCATGACCGCCTTGGCCGAAACCCGCAGCCTTCAGTCGGGAAAGGCGGCAGTTAGCGCCTGGATCGGCTCGGTTCTCGAATATTACGACTTCTTCATCTACGCCACGGCGGCGTCGCTCGTCTTTCCGCAGCTTTTTTTCTCCTCCGCTGATCCTAACGTTTCTATTGTCGCGTCGCTGGCTACTTACGGCGTCGGTTACGTCGTTCGGCCGCTCGGCGCACTGTTTTTCGGCCATTTGGGAGACACGCGTGGCCGCAAAACCGTGCTCCTGCTATGTATGTTTCTCATGGGCTTTGCCACCATCGCCGTGGGTCTTTTACCCACGTACGGTCAGGTAGGGATGGCGGCGCCCATGGCGCTGGTCATCCTACGGCTTATTCAGGGTTTCGCCGTCGCGGGAGAAATCTGTGGCGCCAGTTCTATGGTGCTGGAACACGTTCCCGCCGGCCGCAGAGGTTACTTCGCCAGCTTTACGCTGCAAGGGGTACAGGCTGGCCAAGTGCTAGCGGCAGCAGCGTTTCTGCCCCTTGCGCACTATATGTCGAAAGAGGCTTTTATTTGTTGGGGGTGGCGCATCCCTTTTCTGCTTAGTTTTTTTCTCGTCATTTCAGGCTACATCATTCGCCGTAAAGTAGGGGAATCGCCCGTCTTCTTGCACGCAGCCGAAAAGGGCGACATACCGCGCACGCCTATCGCCGAGGCCTTCGCGCACAGCTGGCGCGACATGCTGCGGGTGACGTGCATGGCGGCAACGAATGTCATTCCCGTGGTGGCCACGATTTTTGGCGCCGCTTATGCGGTCCAACCCGCCTATGGCGTGAACTTACCGACCGAGGTTTATTTATGGATACCCGTGCTGGCTAACTTGCTTGCGATGCTTGTCATTCCCAGCTTGGGCAAACTTTCCGATAGGATAGGACGGCGGCCGCTAATTATGATCGGCTCTTTGGGTTCAGGACTGCTGGCGTTCGCTTATCTTCACGCTATTAGCCTACAAAACATACCGTGGACCATCATCTTGGCTTTGTTAATGTGGGGCATTGTTTACCAAGCCTACAACGCCATCATGCCCAGCTACTTTCCTGAGCTATTTCAGCCCCGCTACCGGGTGTCGGCAATGGCGATCGCATTTAATACCGGTGTCGCTTTATCTGCCATTCTGCCGGCCCTGTTTACCATCGTTGCTCCTCCGGGCTCGACCCATATTCCCCTTATTGTGGGTGCAATTACGTTTACCGTTACGCTTATCGCTGCACTGGCGGCCCTGAGCGCGAGAGAAACTTATCAAGCACAGTGAGCAGATAATCCTGTTTGTCTCTGCTCATCCCTTCGACTCTGCTAATGCTTCGCGGAATGTGTCTGGCGCATCGAATATCGGTTTAAGCAAAGCAACACTGCGAGTACCCCGCAAACGATTAGCGAACCTCCCAATGCCTGCGATGCGCCGGTCCATGCCATGCCCACCCCTATCATTAAGTAATAAATAAGTCCAAATAAAGCTCCAGCCGTCCCCAGCCGATCGTGATAATGGCTGAGTGCTTTGCCCAGCACATTTGGAATTGCCAGTCCGTAGGCGATCACCACCATCAGCATGGGAAGCAAAAACCAGACGGTATTATGGAGCGCCTGCACTCCTATCCCCCCAAGCAGCGTAAGCACAGACGCCACTGCGACGAGTTGCTCGCCCTCCCTAACGTGCTTGAGTAACCGTTTATTTATCCAAGACCCGAAAGATGACCCTACCGCTAGTAAAGCTCCGCTATATCCGTAAAGCTCATCGCTCAAATTAAGATGCTTAAATGTGAATGGACCTAACGCGTAGTAGCTGAACAAAGCGACATTAAAAATCGCTACCAGCAGCGCTGAGCGCCATATGGCTAGATCGCATGCCATTCTGCAGAGCGTTTCAATCAATGACACGTGGGCGCTAAGTGTAGGCTTTGTTTCAGGGAGCGTTAGGGCAGCCCAAAAAACCAATACGACCGCCATCCCCAGCAAGCAAAACATCACGCCCGCATAGCCGTATCGATGCACAATCGCTGCCCCTGCAAATAATCCAATAGCCGGACTAATAGCCAGTGCCATGCCAACAATAGAAAACATCTTGGCTAATTCAGCCCCCATGAATCGATCACGTAGGATAGTTTGTGTCACCACAGAGCCCACGGCTGCGCCAAATGCGGCAAAGCCCTGGGTAATCAGTAAACCTTGAAAAGTATGGACAAATACCGCCGCCACAGAGGAAGCGGCAAATAGCACTAAACCGCACAACATAGAGGCTCGCCGACCGATCTGATCACAAGCCCTGCCCCATACCACCACCCCAAAAGCAAACGCCAAAAAATAGACTGTTAACGCTTGGGTGGCGATTTCAGGCGCTACTGAAAACGCTCGCCCGAAGTCCGCAAGCGCAGGGCTATAAAGGGTTTGAGCGACTTGAGGAAACATTAGCAGCGCTATCGCTAATGTCATAAGCTTATTGTTTTGCATGGCAGCGTCGTCCTTCAAAAAAGTTATTATCGCCCTGCAACATTTGTTTTTTATACGGCGTCACACGCACTTGCTAGGTCTGTGTATAGATGAGATATGCACAGCCTCGTGCGAACCGACACTCCTACCGCTGCCATCGGACCGAAGGTTGGTGCGGTTGCTTGCGCAGCCGAAGCAACTACCACCAGAGTTAAAAATTTTGCAGCGCGAAGTCGGCGCTAGTGGAAAGACCATTACCCGAATTTTTCAGAAACAGACAGGAATGTCTTATCAACAATGGCGCCAACAGTGGCGCTTAATGCGCGCAATTGAATTGCTTGCAACCGGCCACAGCATATCCAGAACTTCTGAAGAACTTGACTTTTCTAGCGACAGCACCTTCATTGCATTTTTTAGAAAAATGATCGGAAGAACGCCTAAAGCCTATCTGGAAAAACCATAGGAGCAAACGACTGGATCACACCCGCTGCACGCAACCAGCTCAGGGCTAAGTTATGGGCATGAAGGTCGCGCCCTTCGGGGCGACTTGTCTTCCAGTTGTTCCAGAAAACATACTCGACCTCTCCCTTTGGTTCACCGAAAATCTCGTACACCGCCGGCATGATCGGCACATGGTCGCCGAACCAGCATAGGCTGGCAGGTCGCTCGCACCATGCCAGCGTGCGTCGCAGTTGAGCGATCATGCGATCGGCATTGCGCAGGTGGCGCAAGTAAATGGTCAGATCATCGCAACCCTCCGGGGGAGACGCAGAATACAAAGCGCCGATATCCGCAGGGACCACCCGTTCGAGGTGCAGCGGCCCATGGTTCTCCATCGTGATCACGAAAATGAATACCGGGCTCGTCGCGACGCGCAAGATAGCAGACACTTTGTCGGCCACCGCAGCATCGCTAATGTAAGGACCAAAGCGCATCGTGTTGTCGAATGCGCGTATATCCAAAAATTCATCGAAGCCAAGACGCGGATACACGCGATCACGCTGATAAAAACTTGCCGCGTACGGATGGATGCAGACGGTACGATAACCCAGACGTTGCAAATAAGACGCCAGCGTCAGCACATGCAAACCCGCAGCGACACCGCGATAGGGATTAAACCGATGGACGCCCAGCCGGTCGGCGTCGATTCCAGAAAGAAAGGCAAACTCGGTGCGCACCGTGTTGGCACCCCATGCAGGAACTTGCAATTTGCCATGGGCTATGGCATCGGCCCGGAGACGGTCAAACTCGGCCAATACCTCAGGACGGATACCCCGATATAGCGTGCGCGGGTCAAAGAACGATTCGCTCTGCACCGCCACCAGCTGCGGCAAATCGACTTTTGGCTGCCCTGCAGCAAGAAAGACAAAAGGAGTAGCAACCGCTAACGGCACCCTTTCCTCTTGCGCATATCGCCAAAGCGCCGTTAACAAACCCAGCGCACTCACATCCCGCACTGGCTCGAAACTGACCGAAAGTCTTTTCAAATTTCCTATCAGCAATAACAGCATGCCCCCGGCCAACGTCACCGCAATCCCGCCCAGTTGGCCGGACCAGAGAAAACGCTGCGCAGGCGCAGCCTCGCCCCATAACCCTATCACCACAGCACATACAAACCCCACTGCTGCACCTAGAAACTTCCACCAGCCCAGAAAGGGTATATAGAGACGCGGATGGCGGATGGCATCGGTGAAATATTCATAGTCCTGGAAAACAAAAGGTTCGCGTAATGCTTTGACTTTGGCGTTATTCACCAAAACCAGCATTAACAAAAACGCTGCGACCACCGCAGCAGCAAACCAGGGCCGCCCCAAAATCAGCGTCATCAACGCATGGGCCAGCAAATACAAACCGCCATGTAAGCTCCAGGCTAACCATGACCGCGCAAGCGGCGGACGAGGCCTCATCAGGCATTCGATCACGATGGATCCTGCCAGTCCGGCCAACAAAGCTGCCAACACCGAAACCAACGTTGCCTCAATCACCATGGCTGCCATAGCCTAGCCAGCGCACGATGCGGGTCGATAGGCCAGCTGGAAATACGGCTAGCCACCAAGTGCCCCAATTTAATGGGAAAGGAAAACTGATGCGCGCCTTGTTGCGCTCAAGCCCCCGCCGAATCGCTCTAGCTGCCCGCTCGGGTGGCCAAAGAAAAGGTTTGGGTCCCGGCATGTCGTCGCACATAGGGGATTTGACATAGCCTGGCATGATCACATTGACCTTGATACCTTCCGGTGCCAGCCAGCCCCGCAGCGCTTCACCATAAGCTTTTAACCCTGCCTTGGTCGCGCAATACGTAGGGGTCACAGGTAGACCGAAATAGGCTGCCAACGAACTGACCAATGCGATCTGACCCCTGCCCATGACCCGCATAGCTGGCAATATCGCCTGAATAATGACCATCGTGGCCTTTAAATTCACGTCCAGCAACGCCTCTACGTCGACCCAAGGCTCGGGTTCACCCGCGGCACCCGTATGCGTATTCATGCCAGCATTGATGATCACCAAGTCCAACGCCCCCAACGCTGCTAGCCAGTCTTGCAAGGCAGAAAAATCGCGTACATCCATTCGTTTTAGCTGCACCTCGGCCGCCTTCACTCGGCAACGCTCTGCAACTTCAGCCAGCTTTGACTCGTTGCGACCATGCAAATACAGCGTCACGCCCGGCCGCGCATAAGCCTGGGCCAGCGCCGAACCTATGGCACTGGTTGCACCGGTAATCAAAACGCGACGATGGGCGGAATTAACCCCTGGCATGCATATTCCTTTCCTTCCAGTCCCAATACAGCACCATGCCAAACCCCAAGCACACAGTGACGTTGAGAGGGACCAGAAAGTAATTTCTCTCCTGCAAAGCCACCAAGATCGCCAGCCCGGAATAAGCGAAGGTAAAAACTTCCCCCCACCACAAAACCGTGTTGATACGCGGCATCGGTGACCGGTACTCGTCTTTACCCTTCGGTGTACGATGAAAATCCCCATACACGCCAAACAGCGCCCGCATGCCGCCCGCAAAGTAATACCAGGCCATCGGTAAAAACATGGCGACATACAGATAGGTATGCCAAAGCGTACTCGCCACCCCCGGCCTATCTTCGAGTCGAGCGCCCTTGCGTGCGCCAAAGGCGTTATCGAGCGCCCAGATAGCGACCAGCCCAAAGAAGACCAGCGCGGCCCATTTAATACTGGCGCCTTTGCAGGCGACCATATAATTCAGCGGCAAGCTCAGAAGCGCCAATACATAAATCGAAGCCAACAGCACAGATGAAAACATCATAGAAACCGCGTGCAGGCGTTTCATCAACGGCATGGACCGCTGAAACATTTGCCTGACATGCTTGAAGGCACTATGAATCAAGCCTCTTCCCCAACGCTCTCGCTGAAGGCGAAAGGCGCTAACGGTCTCGGGCAATATAGACATAGAGACCACATCCCGTAGGTAGGCATACTTCCAGTCACCAAATTGTGCCCGATATCCGAGGTCTACATCTTCCGTCACCGTCGAATCACTCCAACCGCCCAAAGACGCTACACATTCCCTGCGCCAAACACATGAACTGCCACTGAGCGAAGCCATGTTCCCATCTTCACTCAATCCCACCGTGACATACTGCTGGTGTCCCATTTCCATGGCCTGAAAGCGCGTCAGGAAAGACTGGTCGCGATTTTTGTAGCCGATACCCGTCTGCAAAAACCCCAATTTAGAATCCTTGAAGCATGGCATGCACTTCAACAGAAAATCTTCGGACGGCACAAAATCTGCATCGAAGATCGCGAAGAACTCGCCAGCCGACTGTCTAATACCATTGAGCAAATTCCCCGCCTTGTAACCCTCTCGGTTCAAGCGCCGATTAAGGCGTATATTGACCCCCTGGGCGGCATGCTGCTCAACTTTGGCCAGCGCCAATTTCGATGTGTGGTCAGTTGAATCGTCGAGCACCAAAATCTCTAAGGCATGCGCCGGATAACGCAAACGGCAGACGGCATCGATTAGACATCCCACCACGGTTGATTCATTACAGATGGGCAGCAGCACGCTCACCGGTGGATGAAAAGGCTCGCCTCCCGCCACCGTCGGCATAACTACGTCACTCAACTTGCGCCGCTCGACCCGGCGCGAAATCAGCATGACACGTAGTTCCAGCGCTACATACAACGCAAAATAGACCACCACCAACAGAAAAACAGCCTGCGCAAGATAAGAAAGCCACTGAAGCATCGTCGCTCAGCTGCTCTCAAATGCCCACAATGGCGCAGATTTCCTCTAGTCGATGCGCCCAGGTATGGTTGTGCCTCACGTAGGCGGCGCCCGCTTCGGCCCTATCTAGGTTTTTTTTT